>FR997821.1:9468607-10068607 GCA_905475355.2 Clostera curtula | reverse complement strand
ATATTAAGAAGCGCGGAAGCTTGAAAGGTTGCTTGACTTTCTTTATGAACCACCTGGACTCCCTGGAAAGTAAAAAGATAGACAGAATTGATGTCTCTGAGCTGCAGTTGCGCATTGGCAAGATGGAGTTATTCTACGACCAGTATAATGAGGTACAGTTGCGTCTGGAATGCTTTGCAGATGATGCAAAATTACTGTATTCTGAGCGTTCTGAATTCGAATCTCTTTATTAAAAGGCCTTGTCGAGAGCCCAAAATATTGTTGCTGATTTTAATCGGGATAATAAATCGATGGAGAGCTGTAAAAGCACTCATGCCAGTATGTACAAGCCAGTTAAATTGCCTACAATTGAATTGCCAAAGTTTAGCGGAATGTATAGTAATTGGTTAGAATTTCGTGATACCTTTACTAGTCTAATTCATTCTAACGATGACATTGACGAAGTGAACAAATTTCATTATTTGAGAGCATCTCTTAAGGGAGCTGCAGCATTGGTAATTAAGTCGGTTGAGTTTTCATCCAGTAATTATTTGGTAGCATGGAAATTATTATGTGACAGATTCGACAACAAAATATTACTCATTCAAAATCATATATCATCGTTATTTAACATTGAGATACGATCTAAGGAATCTTCTGTTGCTTTAAAATGTTTAATTGATCAGTTAAATAGGAGCTTTAGAGACGTTAGGAGAACCCGTTAAGCAGTGGGATACATTGTTGATATATCTTGTCACTAGCAAACTTGATCAAAAAACGTACCGTGAATGGGAAGAATGCAAGGGCAGGATAGACAAGAACAGCTCGATTACATTCGATACTTTTATGCACTTCCTTCGTAGTCGTGCCGATGTTATCAAATCACTAGAATTGTCTCGCAATAATCATTCCCAAATTTCAACCAAGTTAGGTACTAAAATCAAGTCCATGGTTGCTACACAGTCTTCCAATAATTCCTGTTCTGAATTTGTTAGTAAAGATTGTCCAAAGTGTAATAGTAATGAACATTATTTAAATAACTGTCCACAGTTTCTTGCATTAAGTGTTAATGATCGGCTCGACTTACTACCCACTTATAGAATTTGTTATAATTGCTTTCGTTCAGGTCACTTCGCTTACAGGTGCAAAAAACAAGGTTGTAAACATTGCAAACGTAGGCACCACACACTTATTCACAAATCTAACACTGGGGAAAATATAAATCCTAATATTCCGTCTGCTTTGTCTTCCCCGCCATCTGTTAGTACGAATGTACATAATGTTGCATTATCGGCTAACATTTCGTCATCTCATGGTCACAGCCAGAGGGATGTGTTGTTGTCGACTGTCCTTATCAAGGTGCGGGATCGTAATGGCTGTGTGCGTTTCGTTCGCGCAATCCTTGATAGTGGTTGTAGCAGCCAGCGACAGCGCATCCCTAGTTGGTCGCCCCATCACTACGCACGCTCACTTGTCATGATTTTCGTTTAGTAGAACTATTTTGGTGATTGAAAATTTAGTGTGTGAGTTGACTTCAGATATAGATTATACATAAAAAGTATTTAATTTGACTTGCTCTTGTCAATATTCGTTCATGACATTTGGACTTCAGGCTGAGGAGAGAGGCAGTTCTTGCTGAGCGGTCGAACCAAGCGGTTCTCCCAGATTAATGTTAAAGTGATATGCAGTGCAGAGAATTGTACAGTTGGAAATAAATGGGAATGACTACTGGAAAAAGTGTTTTCTTATCATATCAGAAGTGGCAGAATCCAAGTAAAAGAGAAGGTATGTATTTTAATAACTTCATTGTGGGTATTTTAATAATTTTGCTAATCCTATTACGGAAAATGATACAAGGTCCATATGACAGCTAGAATCAGAAATCTTCCTATTTTGTAATGCTATTGATATTTCGTGAATCATACTGCGCCGCAAGAAGGTCGGGGCAACACTGGGATGATATATTATTGGGTAAAATGTGTAATGTGAAAGCAGTTACGTGGCTGGGGCAACTCTCCGGTGGTACTGCTTACATTATTTCACGTTTGATCAAGCGCATGATATGCTGGGCTGGGGCTACTCTCCGGTAGCATACCATGAGCTGGAGATAGAAGAAAATGATTAAAAAATATATATTTAAAATGCTAGAACTGATATTATCCATTGTGTTGCCACGTTTTCACATGCTTATTGATATAAAAGTAAAATATGCAAAGCATTACGTTATTAACAATTGTTTTGATGGTTAACATGATAATTCTTTAACTGATGGAATTTAGTTACCAGACTATATTATATTATATTATTTGTGACTTCGCGGGTTAATAAAGTGAGTATGTATCTCACTGGATGTTGATCGAGACGCAAGTCGTCGGATTTTGTTAGCTATGGGGCGTACTTTGTGACTTCGTTGGTTAATTGAGTGAGTATGTGCCTCACTGGATGTTGAGCGAATCACAAGTCGTCGGATTTTGTTAGATAGGGGGCGCACTTTGTGACTTCGTTGGTTAATTGAGTGAGTATGTGCCTCACTGGATGTTGAGCGAGTCACAAGTCGTCGGATTTTGTTAGTTAAGGGGCGCACTTTGTGCCTTCGTTGGTTAATTGAGTGAGTATGTGCCTCACTGGATGTTGAGCGAGTCACAAGTCGTCGGATTTTGTTAGTTAAGGGGCGCACTTTGTGACTTCGTTGGTTAATTGAGTGAGTATGTGCCTCACTGGATGTTGAGCGAATCACAAGTCGTCGGATTTGCTATTTAACGGTGGGATGGTGAATTTTAACATTTATACTATACGAATAATATTATAAAGCTGAAGTGGTTGTTTGTGTGCGCTAATCTCGGAACTACTAGTCCGATTTCAAAAAAATCCTTCAATGTTGTAGTCTACTTATAAAAGTTAAAGGCTATATTTATTTAAAAAACAAAAAAAAATTGGGATCCGTAAGAAAATAGTGATTTTGTAACCCAAGGTGTAAAATCGAAAATCTATTTATGCGCTGCAAAAACTATTGACCATAGTACAAAGTGATGTACCACGAGTTTGTAGGCCTTAACAATATTTACAAAAAGTCTACAAGAGCATATATCTAACTATCATAGTTCAGCAAAAATAACCGCTTATGTTCATAAAAAAATAATAAATCGTCTGACGAAAGAAACTACATTATATGTGTATCGTAATATTAATCCTTATCCAAATTAAGCAATATGTTATCAACAGTATTTATAAAGAAGTAGGTAACATACTTTTTGTTTTATTCCAATCGGACATTTCGTTGAGAAATTATCACGAGTAGAAAAACGCTAAGAATTAGTAGCTAATAATTAGGAAGTCAAACGAGCTTACCTGTAAGTAAGGTTAGACTTCAATTATGTGAAGTTGTGGTCTCCTCCGAAGATGATGAGAGATGATAGTGTAGTCCCGTCCGTTTAGTCCATATGCGCCACATATTTAAAGCGAAGAGCGAACATCCCTAGTATGCGTGCCCCTCACTAGTCTGTAACTCCATGGTTCATTAAGTTCACAGTATCTCTATTTATTGGTTTTACAACACAGGGTTCATACGAAGTGTTAACTTAGTATATCCTTGGGTTAGGGAGGGACTCATCATCTTCGGAGGAGACCACAACTTCACATAATTGAAGTCGAACCTTACTTACAGGTAAGCTCGTTTGACTTCCTAATTATGCTACGTTGTGGTCTCCTCCTCGTATGATGAGAGATGATAGTGTAGACGTTCAAAGTCAAGTTGTAAAATCAATAAATATTTATTGTTGATCTTTGAGAATTAATAAAAATGAACAAATCTTTGAGAATAAACAAAAATAAATAAATTCTCTTACTAATTAAATAATTAGTTTCATTAATCAACCTTAGGTAAGCTTAATTAGTCCTTTTACCTAGTTATGTAGTTAAATTATTATTAAAGATTGCTTCTGAAAAGCTTCTATTATTTATAATAGGTCTATTATAAAATCTAGCAAAGGTTGTTGATTCACCTATCCAACCAGCCGCTCTTCTAATATCATCTATGTTTACTTCCCTGGTGAATGCTATGTGCTAAGAACATACTGATGTCAACATACTGATGTCTATACCACTATCTTCCATAACTTTCTTGACCCAGTGGCTGATTGTACTAGGTGTCACCGATTTATAAGGTCTCCTTATTGAAATAAATAATAGATTAGAGTTTCTTATTGATTTAGCCAAGTCTAAATAACTAATGACAGCTTTGGCTGGGGACATATATTATCCTTATTAAAGAAGGGAAGAGTCAAAAAAGGGTTGCATCCTATTTGGCCCTGATGTTTTAATCAACTTATCGATCTTAATTATAACACTATAATATAGTTATAATACTATAATCTATACTAATATATAAAGCTGCAGAGTTTGTTTGTTTGTTTGATCGCGCTAATCTCAGGAACTACTGGTCCGATTTCAAAAATCTTTCAGTGTTAGGTAGTCCATTTATCGAGGAAGGTTATAGGCTATATTTTATTTTCAAAAGAATTAGGGATCCGTATGAAAATTGCGATTTTGTAAACCAAGGTGTAAAATCGAAAACCTATTTATGCGTGCTCTGCAAAAAACTATTCACAATAGAACAAAATGATTATTTTACGTACCGTCATGACAAAAAACCCGACGGTAAAGGTCAGGGAGTCGCAATCCTTGTCAAAAAAGACGTTCCTCATAGACTAATTCATATCTCGTCCACTTACAATCTCGAATGTATAGGCATCCACCTAACCTCTCCCGATACCGATATGTTTATTGTGTCTGCGTATAACTCCCCTAATCTACCATTAGTCCAGTGCGATCTTGATGTATTGCGTAATATAGGGCATAGAGTATTAGTCATGGGCGATCTAAATGCCAAACACCAGTATTGGAACTGCAGTCAAAACAACACTCGTGGTTCTATTCTATTCGATCATATGATCGACCACGACTACCAAGTTTACGCTCCATCAACCCCAACATTAGTTCATTATAACAGTACTCATGTTCCTTCCACTCCTGATGTACTTATCGCTGTTAATGTAACTACGATATCTGAATTAAGATCCTTGCCAGCATTATCATCAAATCATATCCCAGTATTATTTTCAATCGGAGGAAATTTTTCGAGGGCTAGCCATATGCGATATTGTTATGCTGATGCAAAATGGTCCAGTTACAGAGCCGACCTAGACAAAAATATTTCATTAACAACTAGCACATACAATTCCTCATCCAGTATTGATGCTGCTATCACTCAATTCCAAAACGCGATTCTTAAGAGTCGTGATAAAAATGTACCATCGGGTCCTACTACTACCAAACAATACTCGTTACCGAGACGCATTAAAAGCTTAATAACAAATAAAAATCGGCTAAGGAGACTACTCTTAAAAGAAATAAATCCTACTATTAAATGTGCCATTGCCATAGATATTAATCACCTAAAATCTCAAATCAAACAATTAATTATCTCACACAATGATAAAATATGGAACGCCAAATTAACCAAAATTGATAATCCTTCAAGTGACATCTGGAAAATCGTCAAATCCCTTAACTATAGGCCAACTACGATCCCACCCCTAAAAACTAAGGACAATAAACTAACGACATCCACCACTGAACAAAGTGAAATACTTTCCGACGCCTTTCACGATAATATGAAACTTACTATCAACTGGCAAAGTGACGATGCGACATCATTGGATAAACTCACCAATCTCAAAAATTTCAATTGTCCCAATCTAGTACGACCTAGGGAGGTGTCGGCTTTACTAAAAAAACTAAAAAATCGCAAATCACCTGGTGTGGATGGTATTCACAATTGTCTAATCAAGAATCTTTCAAGTAAATGTGTGGTTCTTATTACTAAAATATTCAATGGATGCCTTAAGATTGGTTATTTTCCTTCTACCTGGAAAAGGGCCAAAATAATTACATTCAAAAAACCTGGTAAAGACGAAACTATTCCAACCAACTACCGACCTATTAGTCTCTTGCCCTCCCTTGGCAAACTGTTTGAAGCGATTATTTCTTCTCGCTTAAGTAAGGCTACTAACAATCTGCTACTACCCGAACAATTCGGCTTTCGCAGGGGACATTCCACTGTTCAGCAATTGGCTAGAGTATCAGAGCATATTACACACAATATAAATTTGGGTAAATCTACAGGTATGATACTACTTGATGTAGAAAAAGCTTTTGATACCGTATGGCATGCGGGCTTATTACACAAACTTATTATGTACGATGTTCCTATGGCACTCGTCAAAATTATCAAGTCATATTTGGAAAATCGCTCCTTCTGTGTACATATTGGTGACATTGTTTCTAAACCAAGATCTATACCTACCGGAGTGCCCCAAGGCTCCTTGCTTGGTCCTCAGTTATTTGTGTTATACATCAATGACATACCCAAGCAACCATATACTCATCTTGCCTGCTTTGCTGATGATACAGCATCCTTCACTACAAGCAATGATATTGATCTTGTAGTCGAGCGTTTGCAACTATCACTACATCTCCTTATTACCTATTTCACTCAATGGAAGCTTAAATTAAACACTACCAAAACTGAAGCTATATTGTTTACACGGAAGCGAGCCCTTCCAATTAAAAAATTGACGGTTGATCGCTGTGACCTACCATGGCGCACTTACACCAAATATCTTGGACTAACGCTTGATAATAAATTAAATTGGACCAAAAATACTGAATTGTTTCGACTGAAAGGGATAAAGTCAATTAATGCCCTCCATCCTATATTTAATAGACGATCTAAAATTAGCCCTAGTACCAAATTAAAATTGTATACAACCCTAATAAGACCCTGTATCACGTATGCTGCACCTGTGTGGAGCAGCACTTGTATTAGTAATTACACCAAACTTCAAGTCATACAAAACAAAGCACTTAAAATCTCAATGAATACCCCTTTTCGGACCAATTTAAAAATACTGCACAGCAAATTAAAATTCCCAACATTAAAAGAACATGTTACCAAATTAACTAAAAAGTTCTATCTAAAAACGAATACAAATCATCATAATAAACTAATATCCTCAATAGGTCAAACTAGATGCAAAGACCTAAAATATATCGACACATACTGTCGATATCGACTTCCACATCACTTATTGCTTTACGAGTAACAAAGGTAATACGACTTGATGGCCGGACCGCTACCTGAGCGCGTTTGTTTTATTCAATATGTAGGTACATTTAAAACTCGCCGCTAGAAAACAATCAACGAAGTTCACCTGCATTCCTTCGTTATTGAATCATGTGTGAATCTGTATCTGTGATTTTACTATCATATTATAGTGAACTACTAGCAACCAAGTAGCTATTACTTTTTATGTTACCGTTTTTATAGTGTCGTTGTGACTAATCTACGCACTACTCATAAATCAGGTACGATTATTTGATTGTTTCAAACTGCTAATAATCATTCGTAGGACACATTTACATTATTTGTATATTTAAATGTTTTATAAAGGCGCCTAGTCTGTACAAAACAAGTGTACTTTAGTATTTAATGCTTTTAGAATAAGATCTAATTGTCATTAGTGTAATTATTTATATGAATAATAAAGACCTTTGAAAATCAAATCAATCAAATCAAATCAATTAACTGTAAACAACAAATTAATAATTGATAAGTATGAAGTGGCTCAAACCTTTAATAACTTTTTTGCATCTATACCGTGTCAAATCACTGCTTCGTTGAATTCTTCTCCTGTCGATGCCGAAGATCTACTCAGAAATAATGTTAAGGAGTGTTCAGCCCTGTTCAGTTTCACTCACGTTACAGCAATTGATATTATAAATACTTTTAAAACCATTAATTCTAAGAAAACCGAAGATTTGTGGGGTATGTCTACACTAGCCATTAATAGCATCATTTACGAGATTGCCCCATACCTTGCAGATATTTTTAATGAATGTATAGACGTGGGTACTTTTCCTAATTTAATGAAACATAGTAAAATCACACCATTGTTCAAAGCTGGTAACAAAAAAGAGCCTGGCAATTACCGTCCAATCTCTATTCTGCCAGCTCTAAGTAAAATTTTTGAAAAACTAATCTTAAAACAATTACTTCATCATTTCGATTTACATAAATTATTGCATAGTGAACAATACGGTTTTACCAAAGGTCGTTCTACGACGAATGCAGGTGCTGCGCTCTTAAAACATATTTATGATGCCTGGGAGAACTCGCAAGATGCCATAGGTATTTTCTGTGATCTATCGAAAGCTTTCGACTGTGTGCATCACGAAACCTTGTTAAGAAAGCTTCAACACTATGGCGTTAAATACAATGCGATCAATTTATTAGCGTCGTATCTGCGTGATAGAATTCAGTTCGTTGACATTAATGGAGTTAAGTCTGATGGATCGCCTGTGTCTATGGGCGTGCCACAAGGGTCCATCCTTGGTCCTTTCCTATTTCTGGTATATATTAATGACCTTGCATTTTTTATTAATGACATTTGCGATATCGTGCTTTTCGCTGATGATACATCTCTTGTATTTAAAGTTGACCGGAAAAACGTTAATTATGACGACGTGAATAGCGCGCTTAGTCAGGTATCTTACTCAAAATCAATCAAAATCAAAACTCATTTAATCAAGTTGGCTCATTAGAGCTCTTTTGACAGGTCAAACAAAAAATAAAATTTAAAATTTACCATTTAAAATTAATTATTTACCATCTACCACCGGTTCGGAATGCACCTCTACAGAGAAGAGCCGGCAAGAAACTCTGTAGTTGCTCTTTTTAGATCGCCATTTGGGTACAAGACTGGTTTTAAGACAGATTTGTGAGAGCAAACTCACGCAATAGTTCCAAAGGGCCAAAAATCAGCCAGATATAGTTGACAATAGTAACCTTGTAATGCCCAAGCCAACCAACCCCCAGCAACGGCACCTGTTCACAAGCATGACGCATGCGGCAGCCATCGCCCTCCTCAACCATATTGCAGGGAAGAGAACGACCCGCCGCACGACGCCACCACTGCCATGAGTCTTTAAGTGAGCATGATAACTCGAGCACCAAGGAATTGAACATTTCAAAAGTTACACTAATAACGCGTTAGGATGCTCTCACATACTGTGTATAAATATCACATAACAAGAACACTATTTCTAATTAATTTGTCATTATTCTAAAAGTATTTAAATAAGAGCATCGGACTAGCAACAACACCGATCAGTTATTCCCAAGCATTTTTGTCTAAGATATAGTCGTTAACTTTATAGTACCCCTTAAAGATTAGCCGACTTTTAATGTAATACTTAAAGTGTTCTAAAGGCAAGTCTTGAATGCCTTTAGGTATTTTATTAAATAATCGAATACCAAGACCTGCAAAAGTTTTGTGAACTTTTTGCAGCCTGTAATAAGGGACTATTATGTGGTGTCTATTCCTAGTGGACATTTTATTTTTATTGATATCGCCACTCTTTTCGTAATCGCAGATATTTTTACGAATGTACATTATATTTGTAAATATGTACTGCGATGCGACTGTAAGAATCCCAGTATCCTTAAAAAGTTCTCTTAGTGATTCTCTAGAATTAAGATTATAAATTGCACGCACCGCTCGCTTTTGTAAAACAAAAATGGTTTCGATATCGGCAGCATTTCCCCACAATAAGATACCATAAGACATAATGCTGTGAAAATAACTGAAATATATTAATCTAGCTGTGTCTACATTAGTAAGTTTTCTAACTTGTCTCACAGCATAAGCCGCAGAGCTCAGTTTAGCTGCGAGACACGTTATATGTGCCCCCCATTGAAGTTTAGGGTCTAAAGTAATGCCTAAGAATTTTGTTGATTCTACAATATCTACGCATCTATTGTCAATCATTAAATGGGTGTTACTAATTCTTACATTGGGCGTGACAAACTTAATACATTTCGTTTTTTGAGCATTTAATGCAAGGTTATTCGTCTCAAACCAGTGGCATACTTGAGAGAGTGCGCTGTTTACATCGTCATATGAACTTTTGTCTCTGTCAACCTTAAATATTAACGAAGTGTCATCTGCAAACAGCACAGTATTACAAATATTTTCCACAAAAAGGGGGAGGTCATTAATATATATTAAAAACAAAAATGGGCCTAGAATAGAACCCTGCGGCACGCCCATTAACACAGGTGAACCGGTCGACTGAACACCATTTACGCTTACAAACTGAATCCTGTCATTTAGATATGAGGCCATTAATTTCAGGGCATGATCCGAAATGCCATAATGACGAAGCTTTCTCAACAGTGTATCGTGATGAACGCAATCAAAAGCTTTTGACAGATCGCAGAATACACCTATGGCATTTTGACCATTTTCCCAGGCACTGTAAATATGCCTCAATAGAGCGGCCCCTGCATCAGATGTAGACCGACCTTCAGTGAAACCGAATTGATTCTTGTGGAGTAAATTATTTGAATTGAAATGGTGAAGCAACTGTTTAAGTATCAGCTTTTCGAATATTTTACTTAATGCTGGTAGTATAGAAATTGGTCTATAATTCCCCGGTTCTTTTTTATCTCCAGCTTTAAATAAAGGAATAATTTTGCTGTGCTTCAATAAATTTGGAAAAACACCCATATTCACACATTGATTAAAAATTTTAGCAAGGTGTGGAGCTATATCAGGCAATATTACCTTAAGTATGTAGACGGAAATTCCCCACAGGTCTTCGGTTTTTTTGAGGTTCAATGTATTAAATATGACGATTATGTCATGAGGGGTCACGTGTTTAAATATGAAATTCAAAGAGCACTCGCTCACCGATTTTTTTAAAATAGCCTCAGCATCCGATGACGAAGATTTCATAGATTTAGATAATTCTAATGGTATGCTAGCAAAAAACTCATTGAATGTTTGAGCTACATGCAAATCATTGCTTATAGTTTTTCGGTTCAAATTTAACTCTAATGTATGATCTCGCGGTGCCGTCCTCCCGGTTTCGGTTTTGATAATATTCCACGTAGTTTTAATTTTGTCTGTGGAGTTTTTTATCTTATTACTGATATGAAGTGACTTGGCTGAATGGCATACCATTTTAAAAGTTTTTGAATAATTTTTAACGTACTGTTGAAACGCGGGATTGTGATTATACTGTTTCATATCGTACAGATCATATAATTTGCTTCTACTAATATATATCCCACGCGTGGCCCATTCACTAAACATTAATTTCGGTCTAAACGCAAAGGATTTCTTTTTAAATATATTTTCAAACTCAGTTTGTATAATTTCGAAAAGAGATCTATACCAAATATCCGGGTCACCCTGTCCATAGGACATGCCACAGAGTTTCGAACTAACACATGCGCTAAACAAATCAATTCGACCACTAGTAACTGGTCTAGCAATGATGTTCACTAATTTATTTGCTTTCAAATCTGGAAGCACCAATAATTGGCCACAATGATCAGATGGGAGGTCATTGAGAATAGCTTTATGTATGCAGTCACACGTACAAAAAAAATTGTCTAGGCATGTCGAAGTGTTTACGGTAATTCTAGTTGGTTCATTAAATTGATGTGTAAACCCATATGATTTAAATAAGCTAACGAGCTTACAAGTATTCGGAGAGTCAGTCAGTAAATCTACATTAAAATCACCACACACTATAGCTTGTTTATTATTCTTGCTTGTAATTGATTTTAAGACTTCCTCCATAACCATTTCAAAATCATTGTATATTCCTGACGGGGGGCGGTACACACACACAACGATATAGCGCTCTAATTCCACACAAGATAACTCAACTACGCGCTCAATAGACAAACTAACAATGTCTTTGCGTTCCTTAGATTTAATATTGTTTGATACCAATATTAAAGAACCACCACGTATGGCAGTCCGTCTCGAAAAGGCACTAATTACTTTATAATTGGTGTTGTTGCATCCAAGCTCATTATCTTTTAGCCAGTGTTCAGTAATACAAAAAATATGAACGCGATGGTATTCTAAAAAAAGTTCAATTTCTAATTGTTTGCCAGACATGCCTTGAATGTTTTGATGAACAAAACGTAAGCGAGAAGGCAAGTCTGTTGTCGCCTCTAACAGTTTAAACTGTTAGCTGGGTCCTGACTGTGAATAGCACAGTTTGTTAAACTTATATCTAAAATAACCGAATTCCTGTTACTAACAGGATGTAAAATGTTATAGGCTATTAACATAGCTATTTGTCTCTTAAATCTAATTGGTAGATACAATGTATCTCTAGTCACCTTAAAACTAGTTATAAATTTATTTAAGTCAAATGCAAATACATCTTTGCATCTATTTGTCAAATTATATATGAGCATATTTAAATCAAAAATATGCTTATTTTGATGTTCCGTAAAGGAGCGAGAGTAGGGAAGGGTACATAGAGTAAACTTACATTCATATGCTTCGTTCAATTTTATAAGTTTATCGACCATATTTATGATATGCTGTTTCTTAACTAATAAACTATTTCCATACAAAATAATGACCGTCGAGTCCCTGTCGAGATTATCAGACTGAATATTGTGTGTTAATTGCTCATAAGTTGCACCAGGCGAACACATATTTACTACCGTATGATTTAAATGTGAGTTTAACAAGGACCCAAAACCACAACCCAGCTTATCAGAGTACATGATTACTTTTTGAGATGGGGCTGTATAGGGGCCCACATTCAGTGTTGTACTCTGACAATCAGGTCTAACTACAGGGGATTGTGTTTTTGTGTCACTCTGCATGTCACTGGTATTCTGAAGGCTGGTATTCTGAAACTGGTTCACAACAAACAATTTGCTACTGAATTCTGTAAAAACTAAATGTATTCGATTTGTAACACCGAATACTAAGATAATAGATACCAAACTAGATTTGGATGATAAGGAAGTAGACATAGTAGATTCGACCAAGTTTCTAGGCATCACTCTAGATCGTAAGGCTTGCAGTGGAAGCCTCACATTGCAACTCTTACGGGGAAGCTTAGTTCAGCCGCCTACGCTGTTAGACAGGTTAGGAGACTCACTGACGAAGACACGGCAAAACTCGTTTACTTTGGTTACTTCCATAGCGTTATGTCGTATGGGATCCTACTCTGGGGTAATGCTGCTGATATACAAAACATATTTATTGTACAGAAGCGCGCGCTACGTGCAATTTATAATTTAGGACCTAGAGAATCACTGAGAGAACGCTTTAAAGATATAGGGATTTTAACTGTAGCGTCACAGTACATTTTTTCTAATATAATTTTTGTTAAACAAAATTATAGAAGCTTTAAAAAAAATTGTGACGTCTCGTCCTCCAATATCCAGACAAGAAATAGGCATAAGTTAGTTACACCATTCCACCGGCTACAAAAAGCACATGGTTCTTTTGTAGGTCTCGGAATTCGCCTGTTCAACAAATTACCGGAAGCAGTTTTGGATTGGTCGTTCGAGAAATTTAAATGTTACGTTAAGTCCGGTTTAATTAAAAAAGCGTACTATCAAGTCAATGACTATCTATCAGATAGTGACGCATGGGAGTAACGTCGGCTATGTTATGGTCTAGCTCTGATCTTTCAGCCATTACATTAGTGAAGTTTTGTAAACAGTATGTGAGTGCAGTTTCAGCACGCACCATGTAATTTGGGTAATTTCACTAATTTTTATGTTCTTATTTTTTAATGTGCTACATGTTTATGCGTGTTATTGCTTTCACTAATCTGTCAGACTTGTTTGTACCACCATCATTGTAACCCTCTTATTTAAAAGAGCAACCATGGAGTTTCTTGCCGGCTCTTCTCTATGGAATGGCATTCCGAACCGGTGGTAAAAACTAAATTATTAATTTAATTTTATGATTTTTATTTTTAATTTTTTTTTTCTCTTTAATCTTTGACTATTTGAAAGCATTCGCAAGAATTTATTCGAATAAAAAACATTTTGATTTTGATTTTATGCTGAAGGCATTTTCTAAGGAATTTACACCTTTTAATCTTACAATACGAAGTAAATCCTCCGGTAAGTTGTATAAAAACACATTCATTGATAAGTGATCGTATATTATGACTTTGCTTCGACGAAGATTTATGTCGTCTATCAGGTTCACCTTAGCAATTAAAGTGCTTTTAACATTTTGTATTCTATTGCAAAAGTCTAAATATGATTCACCATTATTAATTTTAAGAGTTTCTAATTCTATGGCTATGCACTCTTCTGAGCGCGGATCGCCGAAGTGCTGTTCTAAAGCAGTTTTTAAAAGAGGCCAGGTATCCAAGTCTTGGCGCTCACTAATAAGTGCGGCTGCTCTACCTGATAATCTTGATGTAATAACATGGAATACATAAAGATCCTGGTCAGAATTTCTGTCTACTCTACAACAATTAATAACGTATTCACATTTTCTTATGAATAAACTAAGGAGCTTTTCATCCCCGTCAAATTTTGGGATAACGCTCGCAATCTCCTTCGGGATCTGAACTATATTATTCATATTTATTTCTTTATTATATTTATTTAACACAGTTATTATATTATTTAATTTTTATATAATATTATATAGCTATTTATTTAGTTTCAATTTATATATATAATTTATCTTTTAACTTATATGCTATTTAAAAGAACCACGAAACACTTCGATTTTCAGAAATAGCGTTCTAAGCTCTAGATTTACCTATAACTATATGAAAAGGATAGGACTTTGACTGGGAATAGCTATTTGGGTCTACTCACAGACTGCCCATGTCCCTCGGTTGAGTCTAAGCTTGTAGCTATTCTTCCTCCGGTAACTCACTCGTGATGCACTAAAAGTTCACTTTTTAATGTCCTTGACAAAATTTATTTGGTTCGCGGATTTCCGTAAAACGTTAGGACGTACGACGTAACACTTACTATTTTCACAAGTTTTTCGCGTCGCGGAAATCCTACCGGCTGCGCCAGTCAAATTCTGAGCGAGACGGAGGATCTTTTAAAAAACAAAATTCAATTATTAAAATTATTTATTAATTATTTTAAAAGCGTACAATCGCTACTATGGTCAACTTAGAACTAACTTAACCTATCCGAATAACGGGCCACCATGGGGAGCTTAGCTCAGCTTCGTCAGTGGTCCGATACAATTCCTACGAACGGATATGCTGCGGTTGCATGTAACCGATCGGCATAACAATTCCGCCTAAAAGATAGTGGGCGTATGCTGCGGTTGCATGGAACGGACTGACGTAACTACGTCCCTTCCCCGTGCACACTCCGCTAACGATAGTTAGCGTAATTTAAATCGGGTGTTTTCGAAAAGTACCTTGACTTAGCGTTGTACATCATTTGTAACTTTGTTATTTTTGTATATTTCTTCATGATTTTTTATTACATGTAAAACCCACATTTTAAGCAACTTGGCATAATAAAACTAATTTATTTTTTATTTATTTATTTATTTTAATACTTCATGCAAAATACATTGGCGGACTTAATGCCTAGAGGCATTCTCTAACAGTCAACCATAGGCTGGAGCAGAGAATGACTTGGGCTAGATGCACTAAAATAATAAGACTTCAGTGCAGTGAGCTAACTAAGAATAAAAATACATACACAAACAGTCAGAATATACTAAACTAGCTTTTGCGCGCGGCTTCGCCCGCGTGGGCTTCGAAAACGTGCATATTTTTTATGAACATAAAATCGGTTATTGTGACTAAACTATGATAGTTAGATATGTGCTCTTTTTCGGACTTTTTTGTACTTTTTCGGACTTCGGACTTTTTTGTAGATCTTTATAAGACCTACAAACCCGTAGTACATCATTTTGTTCTATTGTCAATAGTTTTTGCAGCGCACGCATAAATAGATTTTCGATTTTACACCTTGGTTTACAAAATCGCAATTTTCATACGGATCCCTAATTCTTTTGAAAATAAAATATAGCCTATAACCTTCCTCGATAAATGGACTATCTAACACTGAAAGATTTTTTGAAATCGGTCCAGTAGTTCCTGAGATTACCGCGTTCAAACAAACAAACAAACAAACTCTGCAGCTTTATATATTAGTATAGAGTATAGATTTATACGGTGAAGAATACAAAATAAAATAAAAATGATAATAATATATAAAATATAAATAATACATACAAAATAAAATAAAAATGATAATAATATATAAAATAATACATAATTATACTAAATAATTATACTACATAAATACATTATATTACTAAAATTCATTTTGAGAAGAATCAAAAAATTTGTTCAGACAGTATTTTCGCAACGCAACCTTAAAAGAATGCAGAGAGTTGGCCATTCTGATTTCAAGGGGGAGAGCATTCCACAGAAGAACAGATTGAACGAAGAAAGTTGAGTGAATGAAGTCGGATCGGTGTGAGGGACATTGAAGAGATCGGTGTGAGGGACGGAGATATTTAGCATGGTTAGAGGATAGATAGTCAAAATGCGAAGATAAGTAAGATGGTGGATGAGATGAGAAAAGCAAGGAGAACAACATTGTGAGAGCACGCATTTCTCTCCGCTGTCTAATGGGCAACCATTTTAAAAGAACGCGGTACTTGGAGATGTGATCGAACTTACGAAGGTTGAAAACGAATCGAATGCAGTTATTGAGAAGACGGTCAAGTTTGTTGAGGAGATCAGCATTCAGGTCATAATAGCACACATCACCATAGTCAAGTATGGGAAGGATTAGGGTCTGTACAAGCGTTGCCTTTAAGTTAGCTGGCAAGAAATTCTTGAGTTGGTATAGTGAACGCAGCGATCCGGTGACCTTTTGGCTGACGCGAGCAACTTGGTGTCTCCAGCTTAGGTCCGCATCTAAAATGAGACCAAGATCATTGACGCTACTGCTGAAGGGCATTATACAGCCGTTGAATATTAGAGGTGGTAGCATGTCAGTATTAAGTTTGCTAATGATTCTGTGACTCCCTAATATGATGGCCTGGCATTTGTCTGGGTTAATTGCGATGCCGAACATATTCGCCCAGTTATTAATAGCCGTCAAATCACAATTTACCTAAAATTCGAGTTAGCGTAGTATAAATTGTTGGTGTCGATATTTTAACGCTACGGCAGGTTATACAGAAGACCGAGGAGTATAACCTGCCCCTTTGTCTGGCGTTCGTGGACTACGAGAAAGCCTTCGATTCGATCGAGACGTGGGCAGTATTGCAGGCTCTCCAGAGGTGCCAAGTCGACTATCGGTACATCGAAGTGTTGAAGTGCTTGTATGAAAACGCCACCATGTCAGTCCGACTCCAGGACCAGACCTCGAAACCGATCCAGTTGCAGCGAGGTGTTAGACAGGGAGACGTTATCTCTCCGAAACTGTTCTCCGCTGCACTGGAAGATGTTTTCAAGGTTCTGGACTGGAGAGGGCTGGGCATTAACGTGAACGGCGAGTACATCACTCACCTTCGATTCGCTGACGACATAGTCGTAATGGCTGAGACCATGGAGGGCCTCAGTACGATGCTCGATGGCCTCTGTGGAGCCTCCGAACGAGTCGGCCTTAAGATGAACAGGGAGAAGACGAAGATCATGTCTAATGTCCATGTTCAAGCCACTCCTGTTAACATCGGAGGTTCTACCCTCGAAGTTGTTGACCATTACATTTACCTGGGACACACTGTCCAGTTAGGTAAGTCCAACTTCGAGAAAGAGGTCAATCGTCGGATCCAACTCGGCTGGGCAGCGTTCGGGAAGCTGCGAAAGATCTTCTCGTCCACAATACCGCAGTGTCTGAAGACAAAAGTCTTCAACCAATGTGTGTTGCCAGTGATGACATATGGAACAGAGACGTGGTCGCTCACTATGGGCTCCATCAGAAGGCTCAAAGTCACCCAAAGGGCAATGAAGAGGGCTATGCTCGGAGTTTCCCTGCGAGATCGAATCAGAAATGAGGAGATACGCAGGAAAACCAGGGTCACCGACATAGCCCACCGGATTGCCAAACTTAAGTGGCAGTGGGCAGGGCACATAGCTCGCAGGACCGACGCCCGATGGGGCAGAAAAGTCCTCGAGTGGCGACCGCGTTCCGGAAGGCGCAGTGCTGGTAGGCCTCCCACACGGTGGACCGACGACCTGGTTAAGGTCGCCGGAAAGCAGTGGATGCGGGCGGCCCAGGACCGGCCTTTGTGGAAATCCTTGGGGGAGGCCTATGTCCAGCAGTGGACGTCTTTCGGCTGAAATGATGATGATGATGATAACTTAGACTCATGTAGCTTACTGCAGTATAACTCGCACCTTAATGCTAGTAAACATCTCCTGGACTTAATATTCTCCAATCGAGATATTACTGTTTTACGCTGTACGGACCCGCTAGTTCCAGAAGACTCTCATCACCCATGCCTCTGTGGTTCAATAAATATCAGTCATTCCAGTACCCTCTATGTACGTCCGCGTACAAAGTTTATGTACAGTATAGCAGACTTCACTAACATATCCGACCAACTTAGCAAAGTAGACTGGCACCAAGAGATCAGCAGCAGGTCCCTAGAAGAGGCTACTTCTTTTTTCTACAGTAAGCTGCATGAGTTGAGAGACAAATATGTGCCATCGAAAATAGTCACCCCCAACAAAAAGTTTCCGCCCTGGTATAAACAGCCCCTAAAAAAGATATTGAAAGAAAAATCAAAATTCCACAAAATGTTCAAAAAATATGGTAACATTTCCGACTACGAGTCGTTTACACTATTAAGACAACGGGCTAAAGTACTAGAAATTGAAATGTACAACAGTTATATAGCCAGGACTGAAGATAAATAAATAAATAAAAAAATAAAATAAAAAAATAAAAAGCCTTTTATTTCCATGCAGTTACATATTACATTATGCAACTAGTTTTCAATTAATTTGATAGCTAAAATAATTGTTTCTTATATTTGTACTAAACTATTTTTACATACTACTAATAAAAAAACTAATACTATACAATTTTTTACATATCTGCAGGATCCCCTCTACAGGTGAAGGCCTCCTCCAAAGAATTCCACTCTTCTCTTGATTGTGCCACCCGCATCCAGTTCATGCCAGCGGTCTTTATAATTTCGTCTTCCCATCTTGCGTAAGGTCGCCCTATCTTTCTTTTGCCAAGAGGGCCATTCCAGGCTGTTACCTTTTTCGTCCACCTCTGGTCTTGAAGACGAGCTATATGTCCTGCCCATTTCCATTTGAGTGATAGAGCCTTCGTCAGCGCATCTGTCGCTTTGGTGATTTTTCTTATATTTTTGTGCCTAATTCGTTGCATTTTGCTTATATTCAGCATACTGCGCTCTATCCCTCTTTGGCATGTTTGAATTTTGTTTATAACCTTATTGCTGAACTTCCAGGTCTGGCAAGCATACGATAAACATGGAATTAGACATGAGTTGAAAAGTTTAGATTTCAGTTTTATTGGTAGGTTACTTTTAAATACTTCCTTCATGCTCCAGTATTTATTCCATGTTAGTTGGGACCTGCGGTCTACTTCTAGCTCATTATTTTGTCGGTCGAAACTTATTTCCTTACCAAGGTATATATAATGATCTGTGTAGTTGAGCGGTTTAACATCGATTAATAGAGGTCTCTTGATGTGGGCGGGTGGAAGGGGAAGTCACAGAGGCTACTGGTAAGACCTGGTGACTTCGTCTTTCACCGTACTCCATTGTCTTTCCCGGCAATGTGAGGGGTGTTGGTCTTGGGTGGAGCACTACTGTTGCGTCGAAACCCAAGGCAAGTGTGGTTGTTATCCTGCTCGTGGTTGCCGCCTGCTTTTGGTCTGGCCCTTCTGGACAGACGTAGCCGAAACAGCCATGCGCCTTCCCGTATAATTCTCCCTTCCCTCCTTTCCCTTTACCCTGTTTCCTGTCTTTCCCATTTCCTACACAGTGCCGCGGTTGTTCGGCTCCGGGTCTTCTCTGCTCTCAGAGCTGACTTCGGATGACGCACCGCCGTGGCACACCATAGGGTCCTCGGGTTGGCGCTCAGCACTGGTTGGCCGCCAAACCGACTCCCTACCCAATTTAATTTTATTCTGTCGTTTTGGTTGTTTTGTTTAATTATACTTCGTTTGGTTTGTTCTTTTGGTTGTCGTTTGTTTGGTTGTCTTTTATCTTTTCTGTCTTTTCGTTTCTCTTCTTCTTTCTTTTGTAGCTTCTGGGGTGCGGCTCTCGGGTCTTCCCGGGAGTTCGCTAGGGGGGGGAAAGTGCATAGGGCGATGTTCAGTGGGCGAGTTTAAAATGGACAAGCACCTAATCAAAAAGACTCCCCGGGCGGGTCCCAGCAAGCCGGTGGCTGCTGGGGAATCCCGCACCGCTACCTCTTCTGGGGGGGGCGGTCTGCCCCATGTATACGGGGGGGGGCAGAGAAGGTGTTTCGTCCGTCAGCAAGGCGGACGAGTTAGAGAGGACGAAGGAGCTGTGGAGGAAGATGGCGCGTAAGCGAAAGAAGGAGGAGACCGCCGCGGAGGAAGGGGCGGTGGAGTCGAAGAGGGTGAGCAGTCCGCTCCCCAGCACTCAGAGGCTCCAGGGCGAGAGCGAAGTGAGCGACGACCCGCATAGTAGGGAAAGCTCGCTGGGACGAGAGGCAGACGAGGCTGGGTCGTGTGACTCCGACCTTCTGACCCCTAATGGGCGGGCGAGGCGCTACTTCAAGCGCGCGAAAGATGGGAAGGCCTGTCGGTCGCAGACCCCACTCACCAGTGAGTGGGAGGGTGAAGAGACTGATGGGCCGGAGGACCTTACAAAGGACGCGGCACAGAGCGCTGGGTTTTATCACGAGGGCGCACGCTACTCGTACCGGAGGTACATCCAACTCCGGTGCTACAAGTGCAGCGAGCCCGGCCATACGGCGCGTGAGTGTCGGGCCGAGGAGAGACGCTGTCCACTGTGTGCAGAGCTGGGTTTAGCCCATGGGCACCGGTTGGGCAGCGGATCATGCGCTCAGGCGAAGGCGAAGGGGGGCCGTAACAGGTCTCCCAGGCGCCGCGGGGGGGTCCAGGGTGCTGCCGCTGTTGCGGCGGCGCCCATGGAGACCGATGCCTCGCAGCCTGGGCGGGCGGTGCGCGCGAGCTCGACTAGCCGAGCCGCCACCGCCGGGACGTAGGCCGTAGTGACGGCTACGGATCTCGGGGCAGGGCGCGGGGAAGCCCTGCCCCACACGGGATCGTTGGGTGCCCTGTCATGTGTACTGGCAGGGCACCACGGAGTTCATCTCCAGCGTCGGATCGCTCCAGCCGGAGCTGGGACTGGTCGGGGGTGAGCGCGTTCTTGGCTCCTCCCCTCGCGCGTCTGACTCGTGGTGCAGTTTCTGGGCCCACGAGGCAGGTCTTGCGCGGGATTGTACACCCCGGGGATGTTTTAGTGGGTATGCCCCCACTCTGGGGGAGACTCCCACACGCCCCTCGTCGGTCCTCCCCGGGACCGACGGGGATGTCCATAAAGAATTTTTACCCCGGGCACAAAAAAAAATAAAAAAAATTAGTCATTACCATTGTTTTGTGGGTGTTCATTTCTAAACCGACTTCCTGACTCAATATGTTTAGTGACTCTATCATGTATTGAAGCTCTGATTTTGACTCTGACAAAAGCACCAAATCGTCTGCAAATCTTAAATGGCTTAGGTATTTATGCGCAACTTTGACTCCACGTACTCTCCAGTCAAGTTGGCTTATTACAGATTCTAATACTGCTATAAAAAGTTTTGGGGAACTTGGATCCCCCTGCCTAACACCTCTTCTGACAGGAAACCATGGACCAGCCGTCTCTAACTTAACTCTGCTCTTACTGTTACTATAGATGCTTTTAAGTATTTGTATGTAAGCTTCTTCTACTTTTTGACTTGATAGAGTTTTCCAAATGCTGTCGTGTGACAATGTATCGAACGCTTTTCTGTAATCTATAAATCCAATATAGAGTGGCCTTTGTTTTTCTTGGTATTTCTCGATAATAAGTTCTAATGTGTGTATTTGATCGATTGTGGAATAACCCTTTCTAAAACCAGCTTGTTCTACTGGTTGACTAGCTTCGAGTGTTTTGTTTAGTCTCTGGTTGATAATAGAGGAGATGTTGTCAGCGCCTGGACTCTTGTCATCTTTTAGTTTTTTCGCTTCCTTAATAAGTTCTTCTACTTCGATTGGTGGTACTTTTATCTCTACACTGTCTCCGTCAATTTGATCCCTTTTATTTAATGTGATGTTTGTTCTGGCGTCATATAATTTCTTGTAGAATTCAGTGGCTACAGCAAGAATGTCGCTGCGGTCATTAAGTGTCCTTTCTTCACTTTTTAAGGCATCTATCCATGCTTTGGTCGTTCTTAACTCCTTGTGAGATTTTTTTGTACTTCCTGTTTTATTAAGGTGCTTTTCAATTATCTTATACCTGTAAGCAGCATAATCTCTCTTTATATATTTTCTGGTCAGTTTATAGAGGGCCGTGATTTCGTTTTTCATTGCTCTATTTTTATTTTTTTGTAAGTCACGTTTTCTATTCAGAAGAGTTAATGTGCGCTCCGTCAGTATTTTGTGTGTTTTGTTAGGTTTTTCTTGTCTTCGTGCAGCCCTTACATGTTTATGACTTGGATTATGTTGTCGTAACATTGCTGTATTGTTTTGTTTTCCATCTCGTCCAGCTGTCCTGTTAGAGCGTAAGATTTTAATTGATCCTTGAATGTTCATATTTCCTGAGCATTGTTTAAGGTCATGTTTTGGTATTGACTGTAATTTTTTCTACTTTTCTTTGGTGGTGAGATTATGAAGGTTGCTCTTACTGGTATGTGATCCGAGAAATAATTAATATTAAGAACATTGAAATCGCCCATTAGTATAATAAAATTGTATGATTATTCCAATGCTTTGTATACTGTCTCGTAGAAAGACTCTAATTCGTCTTCGCTTGACTTAGGAGCGTAGACCTCTATGATGGATAAGTTCAAGCCGTTTATTGACATATTTAATAGGGCTACTCTCTCTGTGAGACCACTATAGCTTTTAATATTATTTTTGTGACGTTTATTTATTAAAAAGCCCACACCATACATTCCTGGTGTGTGCCCTGTATGACAAAGTATAAAGTTGCTGTATTCTTCAATTTTGTTACCAGGTCGCCTCGTTTCGGCTAATCCAATTATGTCATATTTAATGTCTTTTAATGCTTCGCTTAGTTCGATTAGAAGTTCGTATGAAGAAAGCGTTTTGACATTGTAGGTAATCACATAGAGCTTCTCAGGTGGGGTAAGTTGATTCTTTGGAGGGTTTTGGTCGTGATCTTCCACGGTGACCAGCCGGCTTGGAAGATATTTTTGGCTGTTGATTGAAATATTTTGCATATGATTCTTGTAAGAGGGGAGCGCTAATTGCTATTTATTTACTTTCTCTTCAGTAGGTTTTTTTGATATATCCACTTGGGTTTTAGTTTTCATGTAATTAAGTATCCCTAGTTTTGAAATCTCGGAAAAACTGGAAGTCTTATTTTTAGGCGTATAAGTTTTGGTTTTCTTTTTAACCTGTATTTCCTTTTCAGTGTGATTTGGGCGACTATGTTCCGGGGATATTGAGAGTAATCTTTTATTTTGGCCCACTGTTTCGCATTGCTGTTTAATATTACAAGTTTATCGTATTTTATTATCGCGGTATTTCCTCTCTCTTTCTCTATCTTAAGTTGATTTTTTAATTCCTTCCTTTTTTCTAAAACGTATTGTGGATAATCTTCTTGTATATAGTATGTGCTGTCTGTTAAAGCTCTTTTCTGTTTAATTATTTCAATTTTTGTGGCCAGTGTGGAAAATGTTACGATAACTGGTCTCGGCTTCGTTCCGTTCCTGCCTATTCTTTTCATTTCCTGTATATCTCTTCTTTCGAGATCTATATCGAAATATTTTTTAATAAACTTCACCATGTTACTCTCCATATTTAAATATGAAGTTTCAGTTTCTTCAATCCCAAAAAAAACAATATTCCGCTGTCTAATTTGCTTTTCTAGATGATATAATCGCTTTTCTAAATTATCTTGGTTTGCCTTTAGGGTATTGTACTTTCCTTCCAGCGTACCAAACTTATTTTCCAATATTTCATTTAGATTGTGTGTCACTTGGTCAGTTATTCTATCACTGCTTTCCTGGATCGTATTTTTTTGTATTTCAAGCTTATTTTGGATGTTACGTAGTGCATTCATTATTTCCTCCATGTTTGGTTGATATTATTATAAATGATAGGCTTTCTGTAGGTATTTTGTACTCTTGGCGTCCTCTAGTTATTTTCTTCTGAACTAGATTGTAATCATCGATCTCAGGTGGTTTAGAAGACTGGTGAATGTTACTATCCTTCAAAAGATGGCGTTACTTTCTATGTCCACCTCGTCTTTTCGCTGAGTCATTGAGTTCAATTTTGTTATTATTTTTAGAATTCGTAAAAAATACACTGACCGTTAAAGTTAAGCGATATTCACAATTCATTAATGTTAATATTCAGTTGCTAGTGATGTTTGTCCAGCTTAAGTAGTTTATTCGCACAAAGAAACTGTTCGTTTACACTTCGATTTTATTTCATTGTTTTATTGTTTTCCACGTATTGTTTCACTTTGTCCACAAAATATGTTGTTAATCACCACTTTATTTTATTATTTTTGTGTTCGTTTATAGTAATCACATAATATTAATATTTTTAAAGGCACAAAATTCACAGAGCCGATGTAAACACCGCGACAGTGGCGCCCCCATCCACCTTATTCGATAACTTAGACTCATGTAGCTTACTGCAGTATAACTCGCACCTTAATGCTAGTAAACATCTCCTGGACTTAATATTCTCCAATCGAGATATTACTGTTTTACGCTGTACGGACCCGCTAGTTCCAGAAGACTCTCATCACCCATGCCTCTGTGGTTCAATAAATATCAGTCATTCCAGTACCCTCTATGTACGTCCGCGTACAAAGTTTATGTACAGTATAGCAGACTTCACTAACATATCCGACCAACTTAGCAAAGTAGACTGGCACCAAGAGATCAGCAGCAGGTCCCTAGAAGAGGCTACTTCTTTTTTCTACAGTAAGCTGCATGAGTTGAGAGACAAATATGTGCCATCGAAAATAGTCACCCCCAACAAAAAGTTTCCGCCCTGGTATAAACAGCCCCTAAAAAAGATATTAAAAGAAAAATCAAAATTCCACAAAATGTTCAAAAAATATGGTAACATTTCCGACTACGAGTCGTTTACACTATTACGACAACGGGCTAAAGTACTAGAAATTGAAATGTACAACAGTTATATAGCCAGGACTGAAGATAGTATATCCAAAAACCCAAAAGCCTTCTGGTCTTACGTAAAGTCCAAAAATCAGGCTAATTCATATCCCTCAACTCTAAAATATCAATCAAGAATTTCGGGTCGACATTTGTAATATGTTTAGCGATTATTTTTATTCAAATTTTTTGGATATCAACCTTAGTACCAACCTGTCCTCGGTTCTTCATGCCTGTAATAACAGTACACACTCTTATAATACTGTTCCTGATATACATTGTATTGAAGTGCAGGAATCAGAGGTGTACAGACTTCTGAAAAAGGTAGACCTGAATAAATCTGCAGGGCCTGATAGCATCCCCCCAATATTTATTGCTAAGTGTGCCAGAAGTCTGTGCATTCCTGTGTCACTTTTGTTTAAAAAATCATTTTATGTTGGCGGAGTACCAGAGCTTTGGAAATCGGCCCATGTTACCCCTATTCATAAAAAGGGACCTAAAGATCTGGTTGTGAATTACAGGCCTATATCAAAACTCTGCATTTTGGCAAAAATTTTGGAAAAAATTGTCTACCTATTCTCTGCCCTGCGCCGTTACATTAGCGACAATCAACACGGTTTTTATAAAGATCGGTCGACCACAACCAACCTCGTGATTTGCGCTGACTACCTCACTAGCAATATGTCACAACGAAGTCAAGTAGATGTTATATACACCGATTTTAGCAAGGCTTTTGACCGTCTAGACCACTCACTACTCTTACGAAAGCTTCTGAGCATGGGCATTAGGGGAAACCTTCTCCGTTGGTTCACGTCGTATATCCAAAACAGGTGTCAAGTTGTGGTCCTCAATGGTTACATGTCCCGATCTGTATGTGCTCCTTCGGGAATACCCCAGGGATCTTTACTGGGCCCGCTATTATTCAATATATTTATCAATGATATATCTAACTGCTTCACTAATTCTAAAATTCTTTTGTTCGCTGATGATATGAAGATAATGAGGCGATCAAAACTTTAGCGGATGCCTCTAGTTTGCAAAATGATTTGGATCAATTTTATCAATACTGCGTATTTAATAAGCTTGATTTAAATATCTCAAAATGTTACATATGTTCATTCACTCGTAAGCCTCATTTTATCAAGTACAACTACACAGTTGCCGGCACATCTTTAACCCGAGTGAGCACAATTCAAGATCTGGTTACGCCCAGATCTTGAATTGTGCTCACTTGCACAATTCAAGATCGTCGCACCTTTGATGCAAAACTACTCTTCGATACGCACGTTAATAATATAGTTCAGAAAGCTTCCAGATCGCTAGGTTTCGTGTTCAGAATAGGCGCCGAGTTTTGAAACATCAAAACTCTCAAAATTCTATACTATGCATTTGTTCGAAGTCACCTTGAATATTGCTCTCAAGTCTGGAGTCCTAATTATAACATTTATATAAATCGCATCGAAGCCGTACAGAGTAAATTCTTGAGATTTATCCAATTTCGGGCCGGGCTCTTCTTACCAAATTACACAGACAGATGTAAAAGATTTCATACACTTCCATTGCACGAGCGAAGAAAAATAGCAGATATTATGTTTCTCTGCCGAATAGTTAACAACTCCATCGATTGCTCTGAGCTTTTAGAAAAGATAGGACTACGTGTTCCTGCAGCAATGTTGAGGAAGCATAAACTCCTCGATGTACCCGTAGCACACACTACCTACAGACAGAATAGCTACATGATAAGGGTGGCCAGGGCATACAGCATTGCGTGTGTGAGGATAGACTTCGACCTGTTCAGTGATAGCTTAAGTATCCTGAAAAAGAATATGGCGGCAAAATTTTTTTTTCAATAATAATTAGCTTTAAATTACTTGCGGTGGTGGCTTCTGTCTTTGTTTCCTTTCTTCTTTTGTTCTTCTGTCTACCTTGTCGTTTTTACTTGTTCTAATGTATGTATTATATGTGAAAACTTGTAATTGGCCTTCGTCTACTATTTTATGTTCTATGTTTATTCTAGCTGTAAGTTTTCGAAATAAATAAAATAAAAAAAAATAAAAAATAGGAAAACATCACTATCACTATCTGTATCCATATTAGGAAATATTATGTTATAAAATAAATAAGAATACAATAATAACAAACTAAAAGACGTAGCACATATAACACCTAACCAGCAATAAAATTAAGCTTACCTAATACATTAAAATAAACGTACAAGAAGGTCCATCAACAATTAAAAACATATCAACACGTTAGAAATACATAGGCAGAAAGCATTTACGAGTATGGATTGCCGAAAAGGCTGATGATAGACAACTGACTTCCAATGACTTTTTTTTTTTTTTTTTTTTTTTTTTTAGTTCCTTTGGTTTTATTTCTAAACTTTGCATACAAGTTCCTCAGTCACCGACAGATTCACAGTAATAGAACTTAACACAAAGGCTGACCAACACAAATTTATTATTGAAAATATAAGTAGTATCACAAAGTTAAAATAATATAGTACACACACTTATTTCTCTAGACGAAAACGAACAAAATAATTATATGTAGTAACTGGACGAAATCTTTACCAGTCAATTTACTTACCAACTTATTTCCCAGCCGTTGTATTGAGGATCCATCCCTACAATGACTAACAATGAAATACAGACTCATAAACTAATGAGAGAAAGGAGTAAGTAGCGTCATGGGACTAGTAATAAGAAAAAGTATCAAGATTTTGTTTAACGCCATCTATTGGTGAGAAGACGTATTCATCACCAATCTTCTCATTCTTTATGCATTTGTATGATTGATGAGTAAAATAGTCTGTGTAGATTGGCTGGCGCAGTTTCACAGTTACGGTGGTTGTACAGATATGTGACTAACAATACACTTAAATAGGTTCATCACAATATAAGGGGTTAGTATATTTTCAAGTACAGTATAGTTAGTAGTCACGTAAGTTATTATGGCATAAAAATAGATGTGAGTGCACTTTACATACTATTCAGGTATATACAGGAGATACACATTTTCGAATATCCAATTTTTATTCCGACCTATAACTTGGGAAAAAATATAAATTTCTTATGTGTTTTACAAAGGCTGCAGTCTGGATTCAAAGACTATGAATCGTAAGGAGTTGCTAATAAGACTGAAATATCAGTGCATAGTGTACTGTTTAAAGAAGTCGAAGCTATCACGATACTTTGAATTGCAAAATCATTCTTAAATAGTTCAGAATAAAATTCAGACAGTCTGTTAGTATTAAATAACTATTCTAATATGATAACAGCTATTTAAATTATAAAATTAATATATTAAACCTAAGTAATACAGACTATAAAGTATATCGATTCGACTTTAATTAAGTATAAAATACAAGCAGTGTGTCTCACAACCCATAATGGAATCAATGAATAATTCAATCTTAAATTTGTTGCATAATAAAACGATTACTTTACATAATAAGATTACACAGAAGTAAATCTGAATATACCTATATTAATTTCGAGACAATTCATTGAAACACATTTTACAATAGACAAGAGGCAATATTGTTACGAGAATTTATTTAATGCAAGTGAAAAATAAAATGTAACTGCCCAATACTATTGCTTTTGCGAGTTCTGCAATTGTACTAAGGGACGGGTTCATCTGAAAACAGCGCCAACTCCCTTGGCACATACATAGTTCCAGAATAATTTTACCTAAGTATGTATATTTTTGTTTAGTATTCATTTATGTTTATGTATTTTGTAATAGGGTATTATGAGTCAAATATATTATTCTTCCTTTTTTTCAATTATTATTCATAAATACGTTATATAATACAGTCCTATCTATCGGTCATAAATTTCTTGCCTAATTTATTTACAATACTTCTCATACATTTTATACACGTTTATAAGAATAAAACTGAAATCCGCTTACCAAATAAAACAAAAAACTGATATTATGTAGGTCCTATAACAAAAAGTCCTAGTTAATTTAGATCCGACAAAGATTATCTATCGTATCCAAAGCAACATGCAAATAAAGGCGACAATATTAATACTACGTTTTTATTCACGTCATTATTGCACCCACACTAAGCATTGTCCCGATCCCACGATATTTTTTAACTATTTGCTACATTTCACCTAATCTCACTCACTACCATAATTTAACAACCAGCCCAACTCATGTAAGACATAATCTCGCAATTAAAAAAAAACTGCTATCCTGTTCACTCATAAAGGAAACACGAATCACCCATTGTAAGCTGCAATTGGTTGAAAACATGTAACAAAGAATTCTTATGAAGTTGTTAATCCACATGTCGAGTCTTTCTAGTTACTTGGTCTACATCGTATGAAAATTGACGTTGCAGTTTTCTCACATTACTGAACTGTAATCGGTATGGTTTACGAATACAGATTAAAATTACAGTAATTTATCAATTCTCTAAAAACTTAATCTATACTAATATATAAAGCTGCAGAGTTTGTTTGTTTGTTTATTTGTTTGTTTATTTGTTTGTTTGTTTGTTTGTTTGAACGCGCTAATCTCAGGAACTACTGGTCCGATTTTAAAAAATCTTTCAGTATTAGATAGTCCATTTATCGAGGAAGGTTATAGGCTATATTTTATTTTCAAAAGAATTAGGGATCCGTATGAAAATTGCGATTTTGTAAACCAAGGTGTAAAATCTAAAACCTATTTATGCGTGCGCTGCAAAAACTATTGACAATAGAACAAAATGATGTACTACGGATTTGTAGGTCTTATAAAGATCTACAAAAAAGTCCGCGAGAGCACATATCTAACTATCATAGTTTAGTCACAATAACCGATTTTATGTTCATAAAAAATATGCACGGGTTCGAAGCCTACGCGGGCGAAGCCGCGCGCAAAAGCTAGTGATTCTATATAATACAAATGGTCTACCATCTACCACCAGTTCGGAACGCGACCACTGCTGAGAAGAACTGGCAAGAAACTCAGAGCTGCAGAGGCTGGTTATAATTTTTTTTGCATTGCGGACCTATCTCATAGGTATTTAAACAATAACATCTATACTAATATATAAAGCTGCAGAGTTTGTTTGTTTGTTTGAACGCGCTAATCTCAGGAACTACTGGACCGATTTAAAAAAATCTTTCAGTGTTAGATAGTCCATTTATCGAGGAAGGTTATAGGTTATATTTTATTTTCAAAAGAATTAGGGATCCGTATGAAAATTGCGATTATGTAAACCAAGGTGTAAAATCGAGAACCTATTTATGCGTGCGCTGCAAAAACTATTGGCAATAGAACAAAATGATGTTCTACGGGTTTGTAGGTCTTATAAAAATCTACAAAAGTCCGCGAGAGCACATATCTAACTATCATAGTTTAGTCACAATAACCGATTTTATGTTCATAAAAAATATGCATAGAGATAAGCACGGTTTCAAAGCCCACGCGGGCGAAGCCGCGCTCAAAAGCTAGTTTAATATATAACTCACAGTTATCATCAATGTAACTCTGTTAACAAATGTTTAATTATTATAAGCAAAGGACAGGAATTTAATTGATTTGATTATATACATGCCAACGGGTAAGGCGTGATTACCGTCACATTATCGACATTATCGGACTCCACATTATCGAGCGTCGAGGCTGAGACGGAGCCATTTCAGTAAAAAGAGGAGAATACTTCAGACACTCAACACGTTCATAAATTGATGTGTCGCGGTGTGGTAGCCGGCTGCGCAGGTAGTGCGGCCACACCGATCTCTCCACGCTCCTCCGTGTTGATGGAGTGAGCGTCGGACCGCAGTAGCGGGGGTGACGAGTCGCGGGGGTCCGAGGCCGCGGGGGCATCGGGGGCCACTGGGGCCTGTGGGTGCGTGGCGGGCCCCGCCGACCTGGTCCGGCGGGAGCGCCGCCTCCTTCGCGAAGCCCTCTCCGAGACTATCTATCTATCTATCAGCCACAGAAGTCCACTGCTGAACATAGGCCTTCCCCATAGATTTCCACAACGTGCGATCTCGTGCAGACCGCATCCACCGACTCCCAGCGACCTTTACAAGGTCGTCCGTCCACCTAGTTGGGGGTCTTCCCACGCTCCTCTTTCCCATACGTGGACGCCACTCCAAGACTTTTATGCCCCAGCGGCCATCTGTTCTTCGGGCCACGTGGCCTGCCCATTGCCACTTCAACAGTGCAATCCTTTTAGCTACGTCGGTCACTCTAGTTCTTCTACGGATTTCCTCATTTCTGATTCTATCACGTAGAGTAACTCCGAGCATAGCTCTTTCCATTGCACGTTGCGTGACTCTCAGGCGCCTAATAAGTCCCATTGTGAACGCCCACGTCTCTGATCCGTATGTCATCGCTGGCAACACGCACTGTTCGAAGACTTTTGTCTTCAGGCACTGAGGAATATTGGATGAGAAGATATGACGTAGCTTCCCGAACGCTGCCCAGCCGAGTTGGATTCGACGAGTGACCTCTTTCTCGAAGTTGGACTTAACTAATCGGACTAATTGTCCCAGGTATACGTACGTGTTGAGAAACTCTATTGAGGCCTCCGAGCATTGTACTTAATTCCTGCAGCACAATATCATCCGCAAATCTCAGGTGAGTGAGGTATTCGCCGTTGATGTTGATGCCAAGTCCGTCCCAATCCAGCAGCTTGAACACATCTTCCAATGCAGCGGTAAACAGTTTTGGAGAGATCACATCTCCTTGTCTCACTCCTCGCTGCAATTGGATAGGCTCAGTGCTCTGGTTCTGTATTCGAACTGACATAGAGGCGTTTCTATAAAGACACTTCAACACTTCGATGTATCGCTGATCAATACGGCATCGCTGCAGGGAATGAAGCACGGCCCAAGTTTCGATCGAATCGAAGGCTTTCTCATAGTCCACAAACGCTAAGCATAGTGGCTGGTTATACTCCTCGATATACTTATACTTCCAATGACATTGAACTGAAAATTACTGAGTATTTGACGTGAGTGAGACTGACAAATTAACAATAATTTGTTGTTTACCTCCTTCAAGATTATTAAGTCAGACAGTTTACTTTAAAAAAACAAACAATAATCCCAAAATGACAAATAAAAAATTACAATGAGAAATGGGGCAACCATGTTACTACTTCCTTGCTGCAGCGCGCTTGGTCTTGGAGCCCTTCGGGGCAGGTTCCGCTGTCTTTGAAGTATCGGAAAAGTAGAGCTTGTTTACTTCACCCACTGTAGAAACACGGTGCCTCGTACCATCATCGCCAAGAATGTGAATCCATCCTTCTCGGGTCCAGCATCTAGACACACCAAATTTCTCCCGAGCTGCAACGAATGTGTTATGGCGTGGTTTTGTTAGAAACTCCGAGATAGTGATGCCAGACCCCTTCAGCACAGTCTTAGAATACCATATGCTAACACGCAGTCCTGGATCATGGAATTTGCAGGCAATTGGTCTAGTTTTAGAATCACCTGAGCGGCCCAACCTATGGCAACGTTTAATGTCAGTCAGTGCCATCTCGGGCTTTTTAAATTGCAGCTGAATCAAATTCATCACCAACTGCGGGGTAACTTCTTTTGGGTCTTCTTTTTGTTAGGAACAATAAAATAGTTTTTTTGTTAATTGGCAACCCTGTTGTAGCTCAACCCTATTCATGTGTGTCATGGCGGCGACTTTGTAGATTGTATTTGCTGTGTTGATAGCGTCTTTTCTAAAACGATTAATAAAGGTCTTTGTAACAATTTGAAACGGCTTTTTCACTGCAAAGTCCTAACAGGTTATGGGCCCAGTGCTCATTAATCTGTTTTAGGTGAAGATCGCGGAAGTATTGTTTGGTGAAAAACAATGTCACTGGTGCCGGCGTTTCGTTGTTGAAAGCGAACGTGGCGTGGTCAGCGAAAACAAACAATAATTTGAGTTGGAGTTATTGTTGGAAGCGGCGTCTGAAGGAGGTCGTGTGGAGGTTAAATATACGACATCAGGCTGCAGGCTTACGCAGGGGACCATAAAACAATGGATCAACACACAATGGCTATGGCGTCTAATTCGGCCATTAGATTGGAGGGCCAAAAGAATTGGAATGTTTGGAAATTCCAGATTGCAGTCACGCTGAAGGGAGCTGAATTGTATTCGGTTGTAAGCGGGACGGAGGCAAAACCTAAGGAAACTGCGAATAATAAGGAAGTTGCAACCTGGGTGTCAAAGGATGCAAAGGCGCAGACTATAATAGTAAGCAGAGTAAGTGAGGCAGCGATGGTGCACATCCTCACATGTGAAAGTGCAGCTGAGATGTGGCAAAAACTACACACTGTGTATGAGGCTAAGAGTGCCACAAGTACAATGATGTTACAACAAAGGTTTCTTCAATACAAGTTCGAAGATGGAGACTTGGCAGTTCACTTATCCAAACTTGAAGAGATGATCTGTCAATTGAAACAGTCTGGAGAGGAGGTTTCTGACCGGTTCCTCATAACCAAAGTATTGATGTCTCTGCCAGAGGCATACAGTCACTTCATCTCAGCGTGGGAGTCTGTAGAGGCCAATAAACAGAACTACAACGATTTAGTATCCAGATTACTTGTAGAGGAAGAGAGAATAAAACATAAAAATGAAGAGAAAGAGAGTATTGCACTATATGTCAAAAACAAGAGTGTTGAGAAATGTCATAAGTGTGGAAAACTCGGACACATTACAAAAGAGTGTAAAAATAAGGAAAAACGTAAATGTTTCTCATGTGGAGAAGTGGGACATTTAAAGATAAATTGTCCAAAGCGTGAGGGACAAGGACAGCAACAACCAAGTGACAAGTCCAAAGACAAGTCTATTGCATTTATCACAGTAACTGAGATGGCAATGACAACAAGGAGTGACATCACGGGGAGTGACAGGAGGTGGTTGATAGATAGTGGAGCAAGTGAACATATGACATGTCATCGATCTATGTTTACAAACTATCAGTCACTGTCAACATCAAATCGTTATGTTATTGTTGGAGATGGTCGTCAGTTATCTGTTGCAGGAGTTGGTGATGTAGAACTGAGTGTGTTCAATGGGGACTGTTATGTAAAATCTACATTGAGCAATGTGTTACATGTTCCGCAAATGAAGATCAATTTGTTCTCTTTAACTAGTGCTACAAAGAGAGGTTATCAGGTCACATTAAATGATCAACAGTGTTTGTTCTATAAGGACAATGAACTTTGTGCGATCGGCAATCGTGAAGGGAACCATTATGTGCTAGAGGTGTCAAGTGTCTACACGCAAGAGAGTGTTGCAGCTGTGGCAGCGCTATCTGAGTGGCATGAGCGATTTTGTCATCAGAATATTGAGTACGTGAAACAGGTGCTCAATAAGAATAATATTGAGTACACCGGAGATAATTTCAAGTGTGTTTCGTGTTTAGAAGGTAAAATGCACAAACTTCCATTTAGAAGAAGCGAGCAGCATACAACAGAGTGCCTGGAGCTGGTGCATGCGGACTTATGTGGTCCAATAGAGGTACCTTCTCTCGGTAACTCAAGATATTTTTTACTTATCAAAGATGATTACAGCAACTACAGAGTTATGTACTTTTTAAGGAATAAAAACGAAACTGCTGGGAGGTTGAAACAGTTTGTTAAGTGGGCAGAAACACAAACAGAAAAAAAGGTGAAAGTGATTCGTACGGACAACGGAGGAGAGTTTGTCAATAAAGAATTCGAAGAATTTGTAAGGGAAAATGGAATACAACATCAGACGACTATACCATATACCCCCCAACAGAACGGGAAAGCAGAGAGGGACATGCGCACTATAGTAGAAGCAGCAAGGTCCATGCTGAAGAATAAAAATCTCCCAAAAGAATTGTGGGCAGAAGCAGTGAACACTGCAGTGTATGTACTGAACCGAACTTCGAAGAGCAAAGTGGAAGGCCAGACACCTTATGAGACATATCAAAAACGCAAGTTTGATGTGAAAAGCCTTCAAGGGATTTTTGGTGAGCAGGTGTTTGTCCACATCCCGAAAGAGAAAAGGTTGAAATGGGATGCGAAAGGGGAAAGGGCAGTATTTGTTAGATATGACGACAGTAAAGGATTTAGGTTATATTATAAAGACAAAAAGGAAGTTTATACTAAAAGGGACATCATATTTCTTGGTCCAGAAAAGCAGAAAGAGCCAGAAAGTAAGGAAATACAGGAAAGAGAAAATGTTATACTACTGGATGTACCTGCGGAGAGTGAAATAGAGGAGGAGCCATTTAATCAGAGTGATGATGAATATTATGACATAGATACAGTACAAGACCAAGGAAATGGAGGAGAACAAGATACTACATCAGAGACTATACAATTAGTGATACCGGAAGTAACACAAGAAACTAGTCAAGAACAGGCAGAAACAGAAGAAAATGAGGTCCAAGGGAGACACAGCAGAAGAAGAGTAACGCCAAGGTATCTTGAAGATTACTACTTATATTTTGCTGAACCAAGAAGTTACAAGGAAGCTATGTCATCTGCAGAGGCTGAGAGCTGGAAAGAGGCTATAAAAAGAGAGCTTAATCAACTAAAGGAAAATAACACATGGACAAAGATAGATTCCATACCAGAAGGAAAAGAAGTGATTAGCTCAAAATGGGTCCTAAAGAAGAAAGATGGTAGCTATAAGGCTAGATTAGTAGCAAGAGGTTTTGAACAAAATTGTGATGATTATTTGTATGCCCCTGTGGCAAGACTTAATACATTTCGAATTTTTGTTTGTGTAGCTACTAAGTTAGGATTAGAGATAACTCAAATGGATGTATGTGGAGCCTTTTTAAATGCAAAGATTAATGAGGAGTTGTATTTAATATTACCAGAGGGAACCGATTCTAAGTATGTAAAACTTAACAAATCTATTTATGGTTTAAAGGGGTCTCCAAAATGTTGGAATAATACTTTTAATAATGTTATGTTGTCTTTAGGTTATAAACAATCTGATAAGGATTATTGTTTATACTCTAAATATAAAGGAGAAAAGAAAACATTTCTGTTATTGTATGTCGATGACATATTGTATTTTGGTAATAACAAAGAAGAGATGTGTATACTTAGAGATGTATTGTGTAAAACATTTAAGATAAAAGAAATGGGAATGATTAGTAAATTCCTGGGGATTGATGTTAAACAAGATTTAAAGAAGGGAATTACTGTTATAACACAAAAAGATTATTTGAGAAAATTGTTGTTACAGTACAATATGTTAAATTGTAAAACATTGAAGTTACCTATCGATAAAAATTTTAATTTTCATATCTTAAAGAGAGATAGTTCAGAGAGTGCTGAAATAGAGAGTAAATGTAGAAAACTAGTAGGAAGCTTGATGTATGCAGCTATGGGTACTAGGCCAGATATCTGTGCAGTGGTTAATATCTTGAGTCGATATCAGAGTTGTGCATCTGAACTTTTGTATAAACTGCTGTTAAATGTTTTGAGATATGTAAATGGAACAATTGATTTATATTTAGTATACTTTAAAGAGTGTAACGAGGATGTTTTATGCTATGTTGATAGTGACTGGGGTGGCTCTGATGACCGAAAATCGACATCAGGGTGTATTTTTAAAGTGTTTGGTTGTCCAGTAATTTGGTATTCAAGGAAACAGTCAACGGTTGCATTGTCTTCAACTGAAGCAGAATATGTTGCTTTGTGTCTGGCCACTAGTGAGGCTTGTTGGTTAAAAGATATTATGTTAACATTTGGGTTTGAAATAAACATAATTGTGTATGAAGACAACCAGTCTACTATCAAGTTGGCGCAAATGGCCACTGGTAACTCTAGAGTGAAACATTTGGAGATTAAACAGTCATTTATTAAAGAAAAGTTAGAAAATAAAGTTATAGTTTTGAAATATGTGAATACCAGTGACCAAGTTGCAGACATACTTACCAAAGCATTGGGTGGGGTAATATTTCATAGATTAAGAGATAGATTGTTTAATACTTAATTAAGGGTAGGTATGTTATATTAAGGGAAAGTCATTGTGTTAAGGGTTAGTTAATTGGGTTACCTTTGTAAGTAAAAGAATTGTAAGACTTGTTTAAATATTTTATTGAGGGGCGGTGTTAGGAACAATAAAATAGTTTTTTTGTTAATTGGCAACCCTGTTGTAGCTCAACCCTATTCATGTGTGTCATGGCGGCGACTTTGTAGATTGTATTTGCTGTGTTGATAGCGTCTTTTCTAAAACGATTAATAAAGGTCTTTGTAACAATTTGAAACGGCTTTTTCACTGCAAAGTCCTAACACTTTTATCCCATGAAACAGAAGCATCTTGCGACGGCCCCTCATCTCAATCTTGTCCAAGCTAGCTGCTAACATATCAGCCTGCTGTTGAAGGCAGCTGATAGATTGAAGGACAAAAGCCTTAAAAGAGTTGAACTCTGCAGTGATATTGGCTGTAGTTGGGTTGGCAGAAGATGGTCTCCGGAGTTCACCCTCGAAGTCAGCCATCCTTTTATGCAGAGATTGACTCATTTCCTCAATGGTCTGTCTTAATTGATACATTGCAAACTGGTGAGTGATGTGCAGTGAAGTGGGTTCTTGCAGAAAGGAGAATATTGTTGCTGGTAGGTTTATTTGAAATGACTTTGTAACTATCATTAAAAAAATCAAAGATAAAATATAGTTATTATTTAATGAACGAAAATTATATTTAAGAGATAAAATTATGTGACTTGAGTCTTTGACTACCCACATGGAAAAAAAAAAGAAAAAACTTAATTAAAGATTCTATAAACCGAACCCTACAAATTCCTTTAATATTTTACCATTATTCTCGTCTTTAAAAAATCCCAACTTTTTTTATTTATTTTTGGATAACCGTAATTATTATTTTCTGGATAATCTGATGTATCAAAATAGCAAAGTAGATCTGGTTTTATATCCTCATAAAAATTGTCTGTAAATTTGATATATTTGATAAAAAAACTATTAATCTGCTCGAGCTCATGTCATCAAATATATCCTGGAAATAACATGTATTTTTGCTAGTTTGGATCCAAAACGGCAAGCTTACTAGAAGTGAATATATGAATTAACTTCATTAATTCTTGGACGTCAATCCTGTGAGTTGTCATGCTCACTAAAATACTTCGGACAGTGGTAGCGACGTGTGGCGGGTCGACCACTTCCCTTTGATATGGTTGAGGGGATCGATGGCTGCCACACGCGTTATTCTTGTGAACAGGTGCCGCTGTTTGGGGTTGGTCGGCTCACTGGATTCATGACTTGTAATTTCAATTTTTTCATTAATCTGTAATTTTTTTTTCTTATTATTTAATTCATATTTCAGTTGAGCGCCTTTCGGAAGCGAACGAACCTAGTAACTTTTAAGTACAAGGTCATTGTAATATGGCGTTTAAAAAAAAGACAAGCCCTCCGAGTTTCTTCCGCCAGGTCTTCTCGGTTGGTGCCGCGTTCCGACCTGGTATTAGTGTTATAAAACTGATGTATCTGTTGACGATTGTGAACGCCATAATTGGTTTATACATCATCATCATCATCATTTCAGCCAAAAGACGTCCACTGCTGGACATAGGCCTCCCCAAAGGATCTCCACAAAGGCCGGTCCTGGGCCACCCGCATCCACTGCTTTCCGGCGACCTTAACCAGGTCGTCGGTCCACCGTGTGGGAGGCCTACCAGGACTGCGCCTTCCGGAACGCGGTCGCCACTCGAGGACCTTTCTGCCCCATCGGGCGTCGGTCCTGCGAGCTATGTGCCCTGCCCACTGCCACTTAAGTTTGGCAATCCGGTGGGCTATGTCGGTGACCCTGGTTTTCCTGCGTATCTCCTCATTTCTGATTCGATCTCGCAGGGAAACTCCGAGCATAGCCCTCTCCATTGCCCTTTGGGTGACTTTGAGCCTTCTGATGGAGCCCATAGTGAGCGACCACGTCTCTGTTCCATATGTCATCACTGGCAACACACATTGGTTGAAGACTTTTGTCTTCAGACACTGCGGTATTGTGGACGAGAAGATCTTTCGCAGCTTCCCGAACGCTGCCCAGCCGAGTTGGATCCGACGATTGATCTCTTTCTCGAAGTTGGACTTACCTAACTGGAGAGTGTTGTTACGTTGTAACAAGATAAAATATAATATAAAAATTTCATATCAAATATTTTTTACAACAGACAAACAAACCAACGAATTATTACTATCAAACGGAATCCGCGCGCATTAACTAGTGTTGGCATCGTTCATAACCATATATGGTGATCTTCGCGTCCAAAGGCGAAAACCTTCTAGAACAACGGGTTGGTAACGCCCACAATGCATAGGTGCATAGAAGGTTCGAGAATAAAGAACAAAGGACAAAACTTAGCGAATACAGGAATAATTCTATTTCGTTCATTAGCATATCGTCTTCTCCTTCCTACAAAATCGTACGATGAACCAGACAATAGTGTGGGGCGTGTCCTCCCACCAACAAGGGAACCCCTCCACATGCCACTTTAAAAAAAAAAACAAGGGCAGTTAATAAATAGCGGGAGCGGTAGTTAGGAGCCCTACTGATCATCCCCCTTGGTAAGTCTGATTCAATTTTGCTGGTTGCTATTGTCTGTTTTCTTGCCTGTGTTAATTTGTCTCAACGGTAATTCGCTATGGCTAGATATATTTCATAACTAGCTTTTGGGCGCGGCTTCGCTCGCGTGGACTTCGAACCCGTGCTTATCTCTATATTATATATGGTTATTGTGACTAAACTATGATAGTTAGATATGTGCTCTCCCGGACTTTTTTGTAGATTTTAATAAGACCTACAAACTCGTAGTACTTCATTTTGTTCTATTGTCAATCGTTTTTGCAGCGCACGCATAAATAGGTTTTCGATTTTACACCTTGGGTTACAAAATCGCAATTTTCATACGGATCCCTAATTCTTTTGAAAATAAAATATAGCCTATAACCTTCCTCGATAAATGGACTATCTAACACTGAAAGAATTTTTGAAATCGGACCAGTAAGTAGTTCCTGAGATTAGCGCGTTCAAACAAACAAACAAACAAACAAACAAACTCTGCAGCTTTATATATGCCGGAAGCCATATTATTTAACAGCTGTGAGAGACGGCGGCTAGATGGCGCTAGTGGAACGTGCACCGGATGCAGACAGTAAAATATTGTAACGTATAGAGTATAGATATAGAGTATAGATATAGAGTATAGATATAGAGTATAGATATAGAGTATAGATATAGAGTATAGATAGTGGCTTAGCTACGTTACGAAATGTGATTGCGGGTGTATTAAAATAATATTTGCATCCAGTTAGTCGCTCCGATAAGTTTTTAACAACGTTCTACCCGCGGTATTTTTTGTCACTAGCATAATATTAGTACGAATATATTCTGCCGCCGTGAGAAACCAATGGAATATTGTTGGATATATTTAAATGCCATTGTGTAGTTCACGCGCAAATAGTCAACGTCGGTGGCCATACATACGTATGCATTGTGATTTATTAATTTTCGTGATTAATACAGCCGTTGAAAAGTGTTAATGTCATTGTATGCATTGTTTAAAAACTGGTAGTTTGTCGTAATTACATAGGAGTGTAAAGATAACGATTTTGCTTTGTGTTCTTAATAAATTGGCCACCGAGATAATTTTATACAAGGTAGGACATAATGGTCATAGTCACTTCTTAATAGTTTTTTCATAGAAATAATTATATTTGTTTCCTATCTATTTCCTAGTTCGCGTAGTTTTGTAAAAGTTAGCTAGTTGTGTAAAACTGTTATAACATATTTCCTTTGCAATAATTATTTGCTAGCATCATATTTCTATGTACCGGCGTGCTAAAAATCAAAGGTCAGTGCTTCGCTAGTTAATTTGTAACGACTACCCGTTTGCTAATATGTCGATTGTATTCTTTCGATTCTAATGAAATTGTGATCGTCCGGTATTTAATATTTGAGATGTTCGGGAAAAGGATTTAGATTGCCTTTTTATTAATTGTTTTTTTTTATCATTGGATTGTTTCTTGTACCGGGCTTGGACATCACAATTTCATGATTTATAATTTTGTTGTTTCGCGAAAGACGCCGACGCCCACTCCGGGTTTCATCTAGTGCCTGGGTGTCAGATCTTTCGCGCTAAGGGGTCATTCCGACGCGTTCCAGGAAACTGAGGGACCTCTGTACGGGCTGGGATTCTCCGGACGTGTAGAAGACCGCGGTACGTGTGAAGGCTTTTCTTGCTGACTGACGGCCACGAGGCTGAACGCACTCCGCCGTGTGATGTACACAAATTCAAATTCAAATCATTTATTTTGCTTGGGTCACGATGGACACTTACAAAAAGTCAACACAATATTCATAATGAGTCTATATAAAACAAATGGTCTACCATCTACCACCAGTTCGGAACGCGACCACTGCTGAGAAGAACTGGCAAGAAACTCAGAGGGCTTGTCATTTTTTTTTTGCTTTGCGGTCCTATCTCTTATGTATTTAAACAATAACATAATTGAGTAACATAAAAATACTGGCACTGAACAGCTTAGTCCCAAGCAGCTGTGTCGTTTACATAATCAGCAATGCGGTAATACGCTTTTTTGTAAAGTTTTGTCTTGACCGTCTTTTTAAAAGCATTGCGAGGCAAGTCTCTAAGTTGCATGGGCAGTTTGTTATAAAAGCGTATACATTGACCCATGAATGAGTTGCTTATTCTGTGGAGACGAGTACAATGGACAGCAAGATTATTCTTGTTTCGTGTATTCATATTATGTATATCACAGTTCTTACTAAAGTTATTAATATTTTTATGAACATACATCAAATTTTCAAAAATATATTGAGATGGCACGGTTAGAATATTTATTTCTTTGAATTTATCTTGTAGAGAAGTTCTAGGAGCAAGGTTATATATAGCTCTTACAGCCCTTTTCTGTAATATGAATATGCTATTAAGGTCTGCACAGCATCCCCAGAGAAGTATCCCGTAAGTCATGATACTGTGGAAGTAACTGAAGTAAACTATTCGAGCCGTATCGACATCTGTGAAAAGTCTAATTTTTTTAACAGCAAAAGCCGCCGAGCTGAGTCTATTAGATAGCTTTTCTATATGTGAGCCCCATTGTAGTTTATTATCAATGGTTATGCCTAAAAATACGGTTGACTCAATCGGTTCCAATATTGTTCCATTCAGTTGTACATTGGCCTGATTCTGAACAACATTGGGCAGTGAAAATTTAATGCATTTAGTTTTCTTTTCATTTAAAAGCAAGTTATTCATATTAAACCAATGGACAACTGTAGAAAGTGCATTGTTCACTTCGTCGAAATTTTGTAGCTGTCGTTTAATTTTAAACAACAAAGAAGTATCATCCGCGAACAATACAATACCGTGGTTATTTCTTACATAATAAGGTAGGTCATTAATGTAAACAAGGAACAAAAAAGGACCAAGAATCGAACCTTGGGGCACACCAATAGTGACCATGGATCCATGTGATTTTATGCCATTGACATCAACCTTCTGAATTCTATTACTAAGGTAAGATTTCAGAAGGCTGAGGGCTTGTTTGCGGATACCGTAATGGTGTAACTTCCTGATGAGGATATCATGATGAACACAATCGAAAGCTTTTGATAAATTACAAAATACGCCGAGTGCATCATGTGAATCCTCCCAAGCCTCAAAAACGTACTTCAATAGTTGAGTTCCAGCATCAGTAGTAGAACAATTTCTCGTAAAGCCGAACTGGTTAGGATGTAGCAATTTGCAACTATTGAAGTGCGTTAGTAGTTGCAATAAAACTAGTTTTTCAAAAATCTTGCTAAGCGTTGGTAGTACTGAGATTGGTCGAAAATTAGAAGGATCTGAAGTACTACCTGATTTAAATAAGGCTACTATTTTACTGTGTTTCATGAGATCAGGAAATTCACCATGTGCGACACAATCATTGAAAATACCTGCTAAGAAGGTGCGATTACCTTAATTATAGGCGAAATGGTTTTAACAGACATTCCCCACAAGTCTGCAGTACTTTTCATGTTAAGAGAATTAAAAGCGCTAATAATATCTTTGTTGTTAATCCGAGTAAATTCAAAGATTGTGTTACACTTATCGAGACTGCTTTTCAATAGTAACTCAGCGGATGAAGGAGAGGACTGTAGCGATTCTGTAGTTTTAATGGGAATGTTTGTGAAGAAATTTTCAAATTCAGTCGCAACTTCTAAATCCGCTTTAATGTCCCGATTATTAACCTTTAGGTGATAATCCATATGATTATCCGTATGTTTACCGCTTTCACTATTTATAATTTTCCACGTTGTTTTAATTTTGTTATCTACATGAATTATCTTATTTTTTAAGTACAATGCTTTTGCAGTCGAACAAGTTCTCTTAAATACTTTGGAATATTTTTTAACATATTCGTGGAATGATGGATCGCAATTATACACCTTTTCACCATATAAGTCAACAGCTTCTTTCTACTCTTATATATACCAGCCGTTGCCCATTCACAAAATGATGCCCGGTTATTTATTTATTTATTTATTTACATGGAGACACCAACAGCTACAAGTAAATACAATAAAAAACATAAAATAAAACAGTAATAGAGCCAATTAAAGGTTCTCACCACTAGAAATAGTATACAGTTTCAAGTAGCTGAACATTATACTACACGCTATTAAAAGAGAAAAGAAAAACACATTAAGTCTTATTATAAAGAAATTTGAGATACCCAGGAGTCAGCGATATCAACTAACACCTTTATGAAATTAATATGTAAACATTATTATCGCATAAATAGTGTAACGAACGCAAAACATAGTTACAGTAGTCAGAAATGAAATCACTATACTACTGGAGCATATATTCATAAAGTAGCCGTTTGGCTTTAGTTATGCTTGAAGTAAACAGGTCAATGTCAACAGTTTTGGAGATTTTATTAAAGTTGCTACTTGCACGCAAAATAAACGAGTTCTGGCGGTAATTTGTAGAAACTACAGGGACGTAAAGAGGGGGGTTGAATCTAAGTGACCTAGAGGGAGCATTTAACATGATTTTGGATAAGAGTTCGGGAGAATCAACTATACCAGTTGCTATCTTTATTAAGAAGATTATATCGGCAATATCTCGGCGAATATTTAAGGGAACCAAATGGTGCTTTTTACAAAGATCTATGTAATTATCAGAGCTGTAGTTAATGTTAAGCCGGAAACATAAATGCTTTACAAATTTTCTTTGAATGCCTTCAATGCGATCAATATAAACGTTATACATTGGATTCCACACCTGGGAGGCATATTCGAGGTGTGATCGCACGTAAGTACAGTAAAGTATTTTCAAGGTTTTTATATCTTTAAACGATGTCGAACTTCTTAAAACAAAACCCAGTGCTCTATAAGCTTTAGAAATAATTTTATCGATGTGGGTATCAAATAGTAATTTGCTATCGTGATATATTCCTAAGTCACGGACTGTTGTGGAGCGCGGAAGAGTTTGTTGTTTAAGCGTATATGCTGTTGGAATTATGTTACGTTTACGGGTAAACGTAACCACGCAACATTTGGAAGGATTAAGATCCAAACCATTGCGAGAACAGTACTGTTCGAGGCGGGAGATGTCAGCTTGCAGAGCGGACACGTCTGCTTGGGATGAGATCGTTTTAAATATCTTCATGTCATCCGCGAAGCCAAGCAGTTGAGATGAAACTAAACAATGACCTATATCATTGATCATAATATTGAAAAGAAGAGGCCCAAGCAACGAACCTTGGGGTACCCCACTGGGAACGTCAACCCAGCTGGAAATATAGTTTTTCACTACGACCGCCTGGGATCTATGGTCAATATAAGACGAGAACCATCTTAAGAGATCACCACTGATCCCCATTGACGCTAGCTGGAGCATGAGTGAAATATGATCTATCCGGTCAAAGCATTTGGAATAGTCGGTATATACCACATCCACTTGTTTGCCAGCATCCATAGCATCAGTAATAAAATTATTAAAGTGCACAAGGTTAGACACTGTAGACCGGCCGCCCAAAAATCCGTGCTGAAAGGGACCAAAGGAATTTTTCAGCGCCGGATACAATTGATCATATATAATACGTTCAAATATTTTAACTATTAAGCACAGCTTTGAGATCGGTCTGTAATTTTTAATGTCTGTTTTTGGACCTTTCTTATGCACAGGTGTTATGAATGCGGACTTCCAAATACCTGGTACAACACCTTCTCTAATCGATTTTTTAAATAATAAAGTGATAGGGATAGAAATAGTATTGGCGGTAGCAATCAGAAAAGAGGCTGCTAACCTGTCCGGCCCGGCTGATTTCGATGTGTCCAGCGACAACAGATGTTTCTTAACATCATCTAATAAAATTTCAATATTTGAGATATGACACACAGGGGTATTGGGGGCAGATGGGCAAGCAGGTTGTAAATTGGAATTGTGCGGAGAAGTTGGCTGCGCAAAGTTAGAAAGAAAATAAGTCGAAAAAGTGTCACATATCTCGTCACCTGAATTTACTTGTGTATTATAAGTAAGGCAGCTTGGAATACTACACGATTTATTATTATTTTTCGGTTTAAAGAATCCTTTATTTCTCACAAAAGAACATTACATTGTCCACTTATAACATGAGAAACTTAATAACTATCTTAAAAGTAGAGGATACATTAAAATTCAAACTGCCGGAACTAAATCAGTATTTGCTAATTATACATTTTGTTTGTCTAATAAATACATCATAAGTCTTTTCTTAAATACATTAATTGATGGGGACTCCTTGACATGTTTAGGTAAACTATTATAAAGCTGTGCTCCCTCATATGTTATATTTTTCTTACCGTACTGTTGTGTTCTAATCATTGGTAAGTCTATGTTACCTTTTCTTCTAGTGCAATAGCGATGAGTTTTAATTTTAAAAGTAATTTGTGTATGTATGTTTTTTGTTAAAATTTTCTTTATTAAAATAAATGTTTGGTATAAAAAAATGTGCTTAATATTTAGTAGTTTAGTTTTACTGTAGATTTCCTTTGTTGGTGTTAAGTAATTAAAGTTGAACAAAGTTTTAATAACTTTGTTATATGTAATGTGTAAGTTTTGTAAGTTGGTATTTGCGGTTTGTCCCCAGATCTGTATCAAATACTCAAGATGAGGCTTAATTAAGGTGTCATGTATAGTGTGACGCAGTCTTAGAGGTACACATTTTGCAATGTTTCGTAAGGCACTAGTTAGTGGAATTATTTTTGATCTAACATATTCTATGTGGTATTTAAAGGTCAATCTATTATCTAAAATCAAGCCTAAATATTTCTCATGGTTCGATCTTTGTAACTGTTGAGAGTCAATAGTCAGGGGCGGAAAATTTGGAATTTTTTTATTTTTTGCAGTAAATATTACATATGAAGTCTTATTTATGTTGATTGTTAATAGGTTTTTCTTGAGCCATGAATCTAGATTATTGAGGTCTTGTTGTGCTTCAGTAACAATATTATGAATTGAATTGCCAAAATAAAATAGACATGTGTCATCCGCATAAAGTGATATATGATCTGTTAGCCCAATGTTACATATGTCATTAATGTATATCAGAAATAACAATGGACCCAAAACCGATCCCTGTGGCACCCCGTGGCTTATTTTGACATATTGACTTTCACAATTTTCAAGTATAACGACTTGATATCTATTTGTTAGGTAACTTTCTAGTGTTTTATGAGCTTTTGAAGTAACACCGATACATTTCAGCTTTTGTAGTAATATAGAATGACTGATTGTATCAAAAGCTTTTTTAATATCAATAAAAACTCCCATAACCACGTGTTTCTTTTCAATATTATTTTTAATTTCAGTTACCAGATCGATCGTAGCTGATAGTGTGCTAGAATTAGGACGAAACCCATATTGACGTTTATCTAGAAAGTTTATGTTGTTTAAATGTGTAAATAAGCGAGCATACAACACCTTTTCAAATATTTTAGATAATACAGGCAGCACGGAAATAGGACGGTAATTGCCAGGATCAGTCTTGGTTCCTGATTTATATATAGGTGTCACTTTTGCAATCTTAAGACTATCTGGAAAGATGCCTATTTCGAGACAACCATTTACACATCTTGTTAAATTACCAACAATAAGATTTTTTATACATTTGATAGCCTTGGTAGTAATTCCATCTATGCCAGAGCTAGTGTTAATATCTAAATGGTCGATTATTTTAATGATTTCGTCTTCTGTGCAAGGTCGCATTTCTGATAGTGTATAGCTAGAGATATTTGTAATATTAGATGTACCTGTGTTGTGCAGGTTAGGATATTTTGTTTGTATTTTTTGTGCTAATGTAGTACCAATACTAGCGAAGAAATTATTGAAAGTGTTACAAATTTCTGTGCCATCTTCTATTGTTTTATTATCAATAATAAGTTTTGGGGGAGCACCTCCATGATCAATCTTATTTTTTGCTAGGCTATTAATCAATTTCCACATTTTCTTCGGTTTGTTGTGACATTTTGTAAACGCTTCATAGTAATATTTTTTCTTTTCTGAGTCCATGGCCTTACCAACTTTTACTTTAGCATCTGCAAGTTTCGTTTTTAATTGTTCATTATTGGGTTCTAATAGATAACTATGCCATAGTTGATTCCTCTCATTTATATAGGAAATTATTGTTTTGTTGATCCAGTCCTTTTGGGGTAAATTGAGTATTTTGCTCTTTAATATTTGAGAGGCAGTGATATTTTGTTTTATAAACATTTCCAGTTTTGTGTAGTTATTAAAATCATCTGACAAAATTCCTTTCTGCACATTGCTGTAAAGTGTTTCATATTGTATTGCTTTGTATTGAACTTTTTGCCTTAATGATTGCTTGTATCTTTTAATTTCTACATATATTTGTCTATGGTCAGATAATGTTGAGTCAATTAAAGCCAGGTGTATCTTTGCTTCTTCTATATTTGTGCATACATGATCTATTATACTCTTTGTATGTTGAGTTTGCCGGGTAGCATAACTTTCATGTGTATTATTTATTATTTTATATCCTGATTCCTGTATCATGTCGGTATAATTTCTAGTGCTGCATTCTTTCCTTAATAAATCTATATTAAAGTCTCCAACTATAATACATTTTTGTCTTATTTTTTCCAAAAGCAATGAGTAGGTGTTAATAAAATCTTTTATGTTAGTATTAGGAGGTTTATAAATTACACCAATACATAAGGATTGATTTTTTTTGATTTCATATAACTCCAGAAGTACTTAGGGTTATTAATAATAGATTGTTCGACCTTTTCAAGGTAGGAGTCATGGCATTGTTTTTCAAGCCTCTTTACCCGCTCTCGAAGCATCCTAAATGAATGAAGGTCTGATTGATTACCGTAGATGTTATATTTTCGAAGGTATTTGTTCTTTTCTTTAATTACCTTAATTAGAGCGTTAGAGTACCAGGAGGGATACTGTTTATCCCTTAACTGAACAGCTGGTATATATTAGTAGTTTCGGTTTAAAGATCTTGTTAAACTCCCTACTGATCAGATGGAATAATGAATTATAAAGATGGTTGGGATCATTGTGACTAGGCAGCCCCGGTAGACTTTCAGCAATATTAGTTTTTTTTTTTTTTTTTTTTTTTTTTATTGCTCTTGGTGGCAAGCGAGCTAGCGGCCCACCTGATGGTAAGTGTTGACCGCCGCCCATGGACATTGGCAGTGCCAGGGGCACAGCCAAGCCGTTGCCTACCGTGAAGTGAGTGCTCTTTTTAAACCTCGTTTAAAGGAGGACATGTCGTAGCGCTCGGGAAACACCGCCGCAGGTAGTTCATTCCAGAGTCTGCACGTACGTGGTAGGAATGATCGCTGGAAGCGTACCGTGCTGGACGTTATCGTTTCCAGGTGATATGGATGAACCCTGCTGCGATGTCGAGTTGTACGATGGTAGAAAGGTGACGGTGGTACCATTTCAAACAGTTCCTCGGAGCATTCCCCGTGGAACAGACGGTAGAGCACGCAGAGAGATCCAAAGTCTCCGTTGCTCCAACGTCCCCAGTTTGTCCGTGAGATTGGGATCCCCGACGATTCGAACAGCACGTCTTTGGAGGGAGTCAAGTGGATCGAGTTGGTATCTGGGCGCACCTGCCCACAGGTGAGACCACGTGCGGCCGAACCTGTGCTTTGTAGAGTGCAAGTCGTTGGCCGGGCGTGAAATACCCCCTGGCTCTGGTCAGAACGCCCATCTTTTTACTCGCCAATTTGGCTTTACCTTCCAGATGACTCCCAAATTGGACCTTGCTGGAAATATCGACACCGAGGATTCCAATATTCTCGGAGACACGAAGGGATACTCCTTGGAACTGAGGCGCTACGACAAAAGGGTCCTTCTTTGCAGTGAACGCGCACACCTGTGTCTTCATGGGGTTGAACTGAACTAAGTTCCTTTCACCCCATTCGGAGACACGCCCTAGAGTGTCCCCGACTTCAGACACAAGGTGTGATCGTCTTTCTACCATTTCGCACCGAGGGATATTCCGATGGCTGGTATATCGCGCATCAACCGTGCTGTCATCCGCATAGCAATGCATGCCGTCTGTGGACAGCAAATCATTGATATGCAGGATGAACAGCGTCGGGGAGAGCACCGAGCCTTGTGGTACGCCAGCATTAATGGTTTTGGTCTCGGAGCAGGAACCGTCTACGACGACTTTGATGCTCCGACCATCCAAAAAGCTAGCGATCCATCTGCAGAGTCCCTCGGGGATTCCATACGATGGTAGCTTCGTAAGAAGGGCTCTGTGCCAGACCCTGTCAAAGGTCTTAGCGATATCGAGGCTCACGGCAAGTGCCTCGCCCCCGTCCTCCAAAGCTTCTGCCCAGCGGTGTGTTAGATACACAAGAAGATCACCAGCTGAACGACCGTGACGGAAACCGTACTGTCGGTCACTGATCAGCTGGCGATCCTCCAGGTACTGCAGTAGTCGGTGGTTGAGGACTCGCTCCATTACCTTGGAAAGCAGGGATGTTACCGCTATTGGTCTATAGTTTGACGGGTCCGACCGGTCACCTTTTTTGGGGACCGGCGTGACGTGAGCAACCTTCCACGAAGATGGAACCCGTTGGCTAGAGTATGAAAGACGATATAGGCGCGTTAAAACGGGGGTCAACTCAGGGGCGCACGTCTTCAACACCACAGCCGGGATGCCGTCCGGCCCACTCGACTTTCGGACGTCCAAAAGTTTAAGCTCCCTTCTGACCGCACGTTGCGTAATGCGGATTTCAGACAGGGAACTCTCACACCGTGGGATGGTGGATGATGTGGGTCCTTTGTCGTCTAGGGTCGAGTTTGAGGCAAAGACTTGGCACAGGAGATCGGCCTTGTCTTTTGCGCTATGAGCCAGACTGTCATCGGACTTGCGCAGTGGTGGGAGATTGACTTGGCAGAAGTTGCCTTGCACAGCCTTGGCGAGCGACCAGAAAGCACGGCTCCCAGAGGGATAGCTTGCTAGCCGCTCGCCAGTTCTGGCGATGTGCTCTGCCTTGGCCTTGGCAGTGGCCCTCTTGCTGGATCTACTAGCGGCATTGTAAATCTGCTTCTTCTCCATAGCGCTCGGATCCCGGTGCTTCCTGGCGCTGTTCCACGCCAGGTATGCTGACTGTTTACGGTGCGCAGCCTCCCTACTGGTTTTGTTGAACCAGGGGCGACTGCGGCCGCCTACCGGAATTTTGGCGTTGGGGATGAATAATTCCATCCCCATAAGAACCGTTTCTGTGACGCAGTCAGCGCACGTGTCAGGATCCTCGGAGGCGAAACAGAGCCGCTTCCATGGGAACGCCGCAAAGAACTCACGGAGCCCGTCCCAATCTGCGGACCTGTATCGCCAGACTCTGCGAAATCCGTTCGCCGGGGAGCGATCAGGTCGCGCAACAGGGGCTGCGCAACGGACAAGGCAGTGATCAGATGACCCAAGAGGGGCATCGACCACCACTCCGTAACCGTGCGGGTGAGTAGTCAGCAGAAGATCCAACAAGGAAGGTTCATGGCTCTCAATATCTGGGATGCGGGTAGGCTGCATCACCAGTTGGGAGAGTCCATATGCCGAGGCCATGCTGAAGACAGCTCGACCGTGGGGGTCGGTGGTCCGGGATCCCAACCACTCCTTATGGTGAGCGTTAAAATCACCGAGGACCACCACCTCCGCGGACGGGCATTGTTCCAGCATTTGGTCAATCCCCTTCTGGACGCTCTCGATTAGCTGAGCCGACCCCGAGTCACTGGCATGGGACCTGTAAAGGCACGCATAGATTCGGGTAAGACCCCCATGGTCTACGCGTAGCCATAACAGTGACAGGTCCCGATGCTCGAGGCCACGAAGGCGGCGACAGCATATATCACTCCGTACGTACACGCACACCCCGGCCTTACGAAGGAAAGAATGCTCTAGCTCGTAGCCGGGGTATTTAAGGTACGAAATATCGTCCGGGGTGGATATCTGCGTCTCCGTTAAAAAGAGCAAGGTAGGCCGCGCCGTCTCTAGGTGGTGATGGACGGCGTCGAGGTTGCTGTGTAGACCCCTCACATTGCAGAAATCCATGCTTGTGGATAGGGTGTCCGCCGAAAGAAACCTTCTCTTTTTATTTGCCTTCATTTAAAAATTTTTTAGAGCCTAGGATACAGAAGGGATGTGACGCAGAGCCCATGCGGCACCCAAAGTAAGAGCAGAGGCTTGGTACGCGGTTGATTCGTGAGTTGAGTGAGGGGCTGACGCGAGGTACGGAAGGGCCCCCGGTGCCCCCCCGCATGCAGTCGCCAGTATCCACTCCGGTTCCTGATCCGGCCCAACGACAACATCGCGGGATTTTCGCCGGTTATCTGGGACAGCCATCCCGGGCAGGAAGAGTTGGAAGTTCCCGGTCGGGTCCCATCGACTATCCGGCAGGTGGCCGGCGGTAGCCATTTCCACCGGGTCTCCCTGGACCACGCGTCAACTCATCACGCTCAACGTACCAGCCACTACTTTTGCCCCGCATGCCTCGAGTATCGCACAGCCTCCGAATCACATGGGAAGAAACGAAGGTAGGAGTAGCGGCTATTCTGCTCTTCAGCCGGAACGCAAAACTGCTTGGCGGCCGAAAAAAGCAGGACGGTGGTACCAATCCGCTCGGAACCAGCAGTATTGAGAGATATCAAATACTGCCGGATCCTTCCACCAGTGATAGGAAGGGGGGTATAGGGAAAGGACACTAATGCTGCGGATCGGAGATGGAGTGCAGCATCAGCGGCTCGAGAAGCCAGGGTCGCATGCCCGAGTCACCTGCGTAGTAACCGGACAGGCTACAGGCAGGATAACGCTCTGACTTAAAAACAGATTTAAACTGCTCAAGGCGGCTTGCATTAATAGGAATAAAACTGACATTTCTCTTATTACCGTAATTAGGATGTCTACTAAATGATGCTAATTGAGCACAATGATCTGAATCAAGGACGTTGATGATTCTACTCTGAATTGGTTTGATGGATGTAAATATGTTGTCAATACAGGTGGCGCTTGTAGCAGTCATCCTAGTCGGTTCAGAGAAAACATTGTACAAATTGTAACATTTTAGCAAGGAGATAAATTTGCATGTTACAGTTGATTTTTCTAGTATATTTATATTAAAGTCTCCACAGACTATAATCGTTTTACAGCGAGATACTATAAACAAAGCATCTTCCAATTTCCTTGCAAAATCATCGTATACCGCGCATGGGGGCCTGTACACACTCAAAACAATAAGCTGCTCAGTCTCAATACAAGCAATCTCAATGACTCGTTCAACAGAGAGGTTGACAACATCCTTACGTTCCTTAAATTTATATTTATTACTAATTATGATAAGCGAACCACCACGTAAAATATTTACTCTGCTGAACGAGCTTGCAACCTGGTGGTTAGAGAAATTGAACATGAATTGGGTGTTTTTCAACCAGTGCTCAGTAATACAAAGAATATCTATATTATTACAATTCATGTACAATTCTATTTCTAATTCCTTGCCTAAAATTCCTTGTATATTTTGATGCACCAGGTTAAATAATTTATCTATGTTACAATAATGATTATTATCATAATAATTCACATTCTTGCAAGAGTTTGTCTCTATTGTCGTATGTCGTAATTTAAATAATTGCTATTTAAAATGTCAATTTTTGAGGCACCATCAACTTCATTGATGGATTTGTCAACCGACTCAATAGAGTCAAAAGCTTTAGTAGCCAAGTTCTTGGCTGACATATTAACTAAAGATTGTGAAAATATGTGTATGTTTTTGTACCAAATTAATATTGGGAATAAATGATTTGATTTGATTTGATTTGATATCAAAAAAATAAGCTAGCGATAATGCTATCTGTCTTTTGTAAAATATGGATAGGTAATACCTATCTTTTGTCAAACAATATGGTTTTCCTATAAAGTTGTTCAAATTTATTACATGAAACTTGTCTCTAAAAACCATATTCTGTTGGCATGTCACATTATGCAAGTTTAAATTAAACTTATACCTAGTATCATTTTCTAGCTGTGGCAAACTACTGCTAAGGTAAGGAAGTGTAAACATTACAATCTTCTGTACATTCTTCAGATTTGCCAATAAATCACAGTAATGTGAGAGATTCCGTTTGTTTACATTTCCTCTGTTTCCCAAAAAAAGTATCAATATAGAATTTTGATCAAACTTACTATCTAAAACTTTATTGATTATTTGTTCATAAGATAGTCCAGGCAAACAATAATTTTCTATGGAATATCCCTGCACACAATTTATTAGAAGTGAGGCCATTCCCTTTCCAATTTCATCACTAAACATTACAATTTTGTTTTGTAAACTACCACACAGATTAGCAGAGGCGTGGCTCTCAAGCGGCAAGCAAGCATTTGGCTCATGAACAGGTGTAGGTGCAGCAGATGGACGGTCCTGTGAAGGACTGGGAAAGCTAGGAATCTCCTTAGGGTTTTTGTGAACTAATTCGTTCATAGCTAGCCCTCATTTGAGCTTGAGAACTATCATACCTCTTAGTCATTAAATTTAGTTTTTCTTGTAACCGTTGTAAGTCTATCTGCATACTTAGAGTATCAGTCTTATATTTGTCCCTTGAATTATTTAATTTTAAAGAATAAATTTCTAACATATTAATTAACCGTAATCTTTCCTTATTTAGTTTAACATTCTTAATGAAAAATTTCTGTTTTTTTACAAGTTTTTTTGTCTTCTGAATATACCTGTTGATTTTAATATATTTTTTTAATTTAGTTTTACTACAATTAACCAACCTTATCCCTGTGTTACAAGATTGGTCACAGGTCAAGTCTATAATTGGTATATTTGGATTATGGTTGGTTGAGACAGTAACCAAGCTTGGGGCTTTGACCACCAGCTCATCAAACAGACTTTGATTCTGCACAGCTGTAACATCAAGTTTACAAGCCTCATACTCTGATATTTGTTTGTTTGACTCATACAATTCACGTTCCAAACAGTTAATGCGTTTTAATGCTGTTTCATACTCCGAACTACATGTATGAAACCCGTCAACAATGAGCTGGAGTTCATCCCGGGCCTTAACTGTATCACAATATTCAATATACATAATAGACATTTCCGATTTTAATTTTTTATTATTACTAATGAGATTTAACATTTCCTGCTCATTATCATCGCGTTCGCTCATCAGCTGATCGCATAACTCCTTGGCCACCTTTAGTTCGCCGCACTCCACCCATGAGCTGAGGTCTACGTGCCACACGTCCCCGTCCGAATCGCGTTACGGCTGCGCGTCCTACGACCGGAAGTGACCCAACCGGCTAATGTCAAATAGTCGGATAAGATAAGTCCCCAGCGCACTTAGGTTTTTTACTGACCACAAACTTCCCTGTGCCGAGAACTCATCCCTGTGATTTCGAGATCTTTTCGTGCTTAGAGACTTTAATTTTTGTGATAACATTGTGAACCGATAAATAAATCTTGTAAATTTTTTAATTGTTTTTATTATCCTCTTTTTTGTTACCCGCCGTCAGGCGGACGTAACAGTGTGTCCCAGGTAAATGTAATGGTCAACAACTTCGAGAGTAGAACCTCCGATGTTAACAGGAGTGGCTTGGACATGGATATTAGACATGATTTTCGTCTTCTCCATGTTCATCTTAAAGCCGACTCGTTCGGAGGCTCGACAGAGGCCATCGAGCATCGTAGTGAGGCCCTCCATGGTCTCAGCCATTACGACTATGTCGTCAGCGAATCGAAGGTGAGTGATGTACTCGCCGTTCACGTTAATGCCCAGCCCTTTCCAGTCCAGAACCTTGAAAACATCTTCCAGTGCAGCGGAGAACAGTTTCGGAGAGATAACGTCTCCCTGTCTAACACCTCGCTGCAACTGGATCGGTTTCGAGGTCTGGTCCTGGAGTCGGACTGACATGGTGGCGTTTTCATACAAGCACTTCAACACTTCGATGTACCGATAGTCGACTTGGCACCTCTGGAGAGCCTGCAATACTGCCCACGTCTCGATCGAATCGAAGGCTTTCTCGTAGTCCATGAACGCTAGACAAAGGGGCAGGTTATACTCCTCGGTCTTCTGTATAACCTGCCGTAGCGTTAAAATATGGTCTACGGTGTTGAAGCCTTTTCGGAAACCGGCTTGTTCGGGAGGCTGGGAATCGTCGAGCCTGCATGCGAGATGACCCTCGAGAACAACTTGAAGACATGGCTCAGAAGTGAGATGGGTCTGTAGTTCTTCAATAAGGTGTTATCTCCCTTCTTGAAGAACAGCACCACCACACTTCTGTTCCATGCCTTTGGCGTTCGTCCTTCGAGTATGACGGAATTGAATAACTTCTGAAGGGCCCTAAGGATAGAAAGAAAGAAACGTGTTTATTTCGGTTCTCCACCCGCCTTCAGAAGTTCTGCGGTAATTCCGTCATCACCCGCCGCCTTGTTGTTCTTAAGTTGCTCAAGAGCCATCCCGATCTCACACAAGCTGACGTCCGGGAGGTCTTCTGTGAAGTGCCGGGTTAATCTAGCTCGTGGGTCGTTTGCTAGATTTATGACGGGTTCCTGTGTAGACGTGTACAGTTGTCCATAGAAACTCTCGACCTCACCCAAAATCTCGGATTTCGACGTGACGATCCTGCCGTCATCAGTCTTCAGCCTGACGAGCTGGCTATGCCCAATAGACAGATCCCTGGCTAAAACCTTGGAGCCCCTGTTGCGTTCAATAGCCTCTTCAACACGATTCGTGTTGAATCGGCGTATATCACGCTTCAGGGACTTTGATATCTGTCTATTGAGCATCCGAAGCTGCGTCGCATCATCTGAAGACTGCAGGACCATTTTTCGTCGTTCGTCCATGAGTTTGAGGGTGAGGTCCGACAGTTTCTTGGCCGTTTTCTGGCGTTGGGTCTTACAGAACTTCGACCCAACTTTGCGGACAGTCTCCACGAACCCGTCATTATCGTCCACGTCAACGCCTAGGCTAATAAAGCAGTTCTGCAGTTCGAGCTGGAAGCTTTCCGGGTTTTGAATCTGAACAGGCACGGGACGCAGCGTAGACCTCACCATGCGCGACCTTTCAAGCTTGACGTCGATATTCAATGTGCCTCTTACTAAGCGGTGATCGCTTCCGGTTTTAACCATATTGATCTCGGAGACATCATTGAATATATGCTTTTCCGTCGACATGATGAAGTCTATCTCGTTTTTTGTGGTGCCACCCGGACTCAACCAGGTCCATTTCCTCTGCTCTGGTTTTTTGTAGAAGGAATTCATCATATAGAGTCCATCCTTCTCCAGAAAACCAGCCAAAGTCTGGCCCCGTTGGTTCCGGTGTCCAAAGCCAAATTGCCCCACTTGCAGCTCATCTCCGCTCCGCTTGCCCAGTTTCGCGTTAAAATCCCCCATGACAACGGTGTAGTGCGTTCTAGTGCCATGTATGGCCGAGGAAATGTCCTCATACATTATCTCTACCACTTCGTCGGGGTGTGCCGAGGTCGGTGCGTATACCTGTATGACCTTCAGCGAATAACGTTTGGTTATTTTCCTGGGTTCACGCTAATAAGAAATGATCGTTCCGGTAGAGTTGGTGGTGGTGTTGCCATATATCTTCGCTCATATATTCCTTACTCTATTATCGATATATCAGCACAACCACCGCCTCAGAATGCGGGCGAGCATCTCTTTCTGGAATTTGAGCTCCATCACTCCAAACTTTTACTCGGCGTTTATTACGGTCCTTCTTCAAACATTAATTACTTCTCTTCTTTTGAAAATCATTTAGTTAATCTCGTGTCTGCCTATAGTCAATCGATAATTATGGGTGACTTTAATACATAGACGCTGAGGCGGCGGTGGCGGGGGTGGGCACTACTAGTGCACGGGTGCATTTGGATACCTAGAGTCTTAGAGACGTAAAAATAGCGCTTCAAAATCTCAAGCCAAAGCGCTCATCGGGCTCTGACGGTATACCAGCATTTCTTTTCAGGGACTGTGCCAGGGTTTAAAACAGTCAACATTCCCGACACGTTGGAAGATCACACGAGTAGTTCCAGTACCTAAGGGTAAGTCAGGTCCAGATGTCAGCGGTTACAGACCGGTGGCGGTGCTGTCGACACCCGCAAAAGTGTTCGAGCCCGCCATCCAAAGCTGCATTCAGGGGCAAGTACAAGCGCAACTATCGGATGCGCAGCACGGCTTTCGGCCGGGGCGCAGCACTGCCACCAACCTGCTTAACTTCATGGCGCAAGTTATACCATCAGTCTACGCTGGCCTGCAGGTGGACGCGGCATATTTTGATTTCCAAAAGGCCTTCGACACAGTGGATAATGATGTCCTATTAAGGAAGTTGGCTGATATTGTATGTACACCACATCTGGTACACTTCTTTGTCAGCTACATGAAAGACCGCCAGCAGTATGTTGACTACAATGGCTACGAATCGGAGCCATACTACACTAGGTCTGGAGTAAGTCAGGGGAACAATTTGGGCCTCTCGCATTTATTATGATGATAAACAGCTTGCCGGAGGTCGTCAGACATAGTGCATGTTTATTGTTCGCAGATGACCTCAAGTTGCTGCTCGAGGTAAGGGATGAGTCGGACTGTGCGCGACTCCAGGATGACATTGACAGAGTGGTGAAGTGGAGCCATGACAATAAGCTATACTTCAATGTATCCAAATGCTCGGTAATGTCCTTCACTCGTGCGCGCAACCCTGTCTGCTATGAGTACAAAGCTGAGACGGCACCAATACAGCGGGTCACACAAGTAAGTGATCTGGGAGTACATCTCACTCCAGATCTTACTTTTCGCGAACATATCGTTAAGATATGCAAGAAGGCGTACAGAAACCTCGGCTTTGTACTTAGGCAGTCGCAGGGCTTCACGATTATAACAAAAATAAGGGTACTATACGATGCACTAGTTAGGAGTCATTTGGAGTATGGTGCGGTCATATGGGGTCCACATGAAGCCAAGTACTCTGTCATGCTGGAGCGCGTGCAGAACAAGTTTACGCGCTACTTGTACTGGAGACTGTATGGAGTGTATCCTTTATACCCACTCATGTACCCCACACTGTTTGTGTTGGGTATGGTCGGGTACAATCAGTTGAGGGTGCGGCGAGAGTTAACACTGGTCGTGTATTTGATCTTGAAATTACTCCGGGGCATAGAGCTCAACCCGGGAGTGTTACAGCGCTTGCGCTTTAGTGTTCCGGACCGCTACGTGTGGAGACGGCGGCGCCCGCTACTGCTGTCAGTGCCAACCGCCAGGACAAATCTACTGGCGAAAGCGCCTCTCACGCGAGCGATCCACACTATTAACGAAATCCAGATTAGTATAGATATTTTCTCGTGTCAGTTCAGTGAACTCGCAAGGACTATTTTACATATACTATGTTATAAGGTAGAATAAACTATAGATGTATTATTATTGTATTTTGTTTTATTTAATACTAGTGGCCCGCCCCGGCTTCGCCCGTGCAAAGCGGGGGTGGGTTATACATATAAACCTTCCCCTTGAATCGCTCTATCTACTAAAAAAAACCGCTTCAAAATCCGTTTTAAAGATGTTTGCATACATAGGGACGGACAGAAGAATGCGACTTTGTTTTATAATATGTAGTGATAGTGATTATTTTTAATTTAGTATATCTTGTTTTTTATTGTATAAATTTTATTTTAAGTAAGGAATTAGTTATGAGCAAAGTGCCTCACTAACGCATTAGGATTTAAGCCTTTTTTTTTTTTTTTGGTGCCCGGGGTAAAAATCCTTTATGGACTATCCTCGTCGGCCACGGGGATGATGGCCGAGGGGGGGTGTGTGGGAATCTCCCCCAGAGTGGGGGCCTACCCACTAAAACATCCCCGGGGTGCTCTCTCTCTCGCGTCCATGTCGGTGGCATTGCGGGAACTTAGCCTACTGGGGCCCCGTCCGCTATGCCACAGACTGGAGGCTCATCGCCTCCTCAACCCGCGCTCCAACGAGCCCCGACGTCCTGCCGTGAGCACAACGAGCAGGACGTCGTCCAACGTCTGATCCCCCGTGGGGCAGGCATCCCCGCGCCCTGCCCCGGGATCCTCGGCCTATTCGGCCCTCTGCCTGGCGGGACCGGCCCGGCTACCGCCTGCCCAGTCCGCGCAGCGTCGGTGTCCATGGGCGCCACCGAGGCAGCACCCCTGTCCACCCCGCCACGCCTCGGGGTCCGTTTCCGGTCACCCCTAGACTGGGCGCACGACCCGCTGCCCAGCCGGTGCTCATGGGGTAAACCCATGTCTGTACACAGCGGGCAGCGTCGCTTCTCGGCTTGGCACTCACGTGCCGTGTGTCCGGGCTCGCTGCACTTGTAGCAGCGAGCCCCTCGCCCTTTGTTGTAAAATATCTACAATGTTTGCTTATTACTGCCATCCAGAATGAACGAATGAATGTATGTGAAACTAAGAAATATACTCACTCTTCTGTTGTAACCCTAACACGTTGTTTTATTAAAAGGTTATGGGTTTAAAATAGTCTTTTTTATCGAGTTTTTCGGACTGCAACGAGTGCTATGTGCTATTAAAGAGTAAAAAAGACTATCCGTTATCAACGTGTGTTTTTACTGTGCTGTAAAGCAAGATTAGACCTTTTTTTTCGTGAAGTTGTGGTTGTGCGGTTACAATGTCTGCTTACTATTTAGTAAATGTACCAAAGCTAAAGGGTCGTGAAAATTATAATGAATGGTGTTTCGCGGCAGAGAATTTCCTAATCCTTGAAGGCATGAGCCATTGTGTAAAGCCAGAAGCAGGGATGGACATAGGAGCTGCAGATGACAGGAAAACCAGAGCAAAATTTATCATGACAATAGACCCGTCTTTGTATGTACATGTGAAAAATGCAACAACTGCATAATGAAAATAACTCATTGAACAAGAATAAAAATAGATTACCGTCTAATGCGTTAACCCCACAAGAAGAAATCTAATGGGGTTAAATCTGGTGACCGGGGGGGGCCAGGCCACCGTACTACCACGACCTATCCATGTCGCGAAACGGTGTTGTAATTAATCACGGACCACGCGTGTGTAATGCGCTGGTGCACCATCATGCTGTAGCACCATGGCCCGGTAAAGGGCCAATGGAATATCTTCCTCGAGCCGCTCTTCCGGCGGCCCGGTTAGCATGGCTAAACAATTTTCGCCATTTAACCGATCGGGAAGGATAGGGCCTATAAGATATTCTCCCACGATGCCGGCCCACACATTAATTCGCCACCGATGCTGAAAGTTTGATTGACAAGACGCGTGGGGATTCTCGTATGCCGAATCATACAATAGACATGCTCATTGTGTTGGTTGGCTAATCCATGTCTTGTAAAACTGGCGTCACTCCACAAAATGAGCCTGTCGAAGTTTGGGTCGGCGCGGATCCTATCTTGGTACCACTGGCAAAACTCGATACGTGGTCTGTAATCCGCCTCGGTTAGTTCCTGGGTACGTCGGTAGTGGTATGGATGTTGGCTGTCCCTTTTTAAAGCACGCCAGGCACTACTTTGGGTCACACCTAAAGCGGCCGCGGCATTACGTGTACTGCGTCTCGGATCCTCGGCAAAATTTCATCTTCGTCTTGCCAGGCGGCATGGGTTCTTAATCTTCCACCATGGGTAGTTCGAAGAAACGTGCCAGTGGAATGGAGCCTGTAGACCAACCTACGGAAGCAATGATACGACGGAATCTATTGGGGAAACGCCGCATGTAAAGTTGTCGTGCTACTGTAAGATTATTGTTGTCACTCGCACCAACACACATGATCATGTCGTAATACTCATTGTTTGCATATTCGTTCATGATACCGCGCTTAATTCACTGCAGTCCAACCCGAAACTATACCACAACTATCCTAGTCAGTCTCGTGAAGTGAACTGGTGAAAGAAATAGACAGGTATCAAAATAGACAACAATAAACACTCTATTCAATTTTAGGGATCGTTATGGTTACAAATGAATTCCTTTAATTAATTATGAATTTTGAAAATAACAGGGTCTTTTCACAACAATCTTAGTCGCTGCTGTATTGGCGAAAGAGTAGGTTCGGAAGCAAATTGTTTTACATCATTTTGGCTTTTTTAAAACACCCAATAATTTATTAATGGGAAATCGCCATTATGAAATGATACTAATATAATTCTGGAATAATCAAACACAGTTTCGGAAAAAGATAAAAAAAATACACGGTTTTATGAGTGTTGTGAAGATTAGTTGCGACATGCAATTAAGAATGTATTTAAATAAATATTGAACAATTGTACGGAATCTGAATTGTATCGCGCCGAGCGAGTCGGCACACTGAAAGGTATTCTTATCTATGTGCGATCAGTGTCGGTCAGTAATAAAGAACGCGGTTCGGCTTGTCAAAGGGCTCACCGGCAGGCGGAAACTAAAACAAAATTGCTGTTCCATAGAGTAAATACCTATCTGCAATACTGCTTTGAAATCATTTTGAACTTTATTCCTTCCCCAAAATAAAGAACAATCTACATTACAATACAATAATATTCTTCGGAACAAGCGAAAAGTTCAAAGGGCGCCCTATTCCTTTCAATTAGCAGCGGTAACCGATCTCTACTAATTTATGATAGCCTAGTACCGTCCGTGTGATGACAGATTTAGAATACATAGTCAATAGTGTCGTGTCATCAGCCCATTCCATCCTGGGGGTGTCGTAAACAAAAAGAAATGACGGGGCCCGAGAACCTAGCCGCAAGAGAAGGGAGGCTTGATACGAACCGCCTCGACCGTGCTGCCACCTTGTTGTTGTGAGGGGGCTTGCGTGCCTTTAGAATCCGTTGGGGCCATACCGGCTTAGCGTCACTAGTAGTAGGGATTCGACGGTTCTGGCTCACCAATCAGAAGGGTGGATCGCGACTGATCAGAATGGTCAAATTCCAAAAAAAAAAAAAAAAAAAAGTTTGGTGTCTTTTTGTATTATTTGTCATGCGCTGATCACGATTCTGCAATCCATTTATGTGTAGGATCAACGGTTCCAGAGATGACTAGTTGATTCCGGTGTCTGCGGCCCAACCGTCGATAAAACGACCCTTTTTTATGTTCCCTCGACCCTTATTTTTTGCTTGAACCTTTTTTTTAATCGATCTCGTCTCGCATCGTCGTTACTTGATGATTTATATTCTGAATAATTATTAAAAGACACTATACTTAAATGTTGTTACAATTCTTATTTCAGAATTTAATTACTACATCTCTAACCTAACCTAACCTACAAAAACTAAAACCTAAACAGAAAACCAAAAAAGGAGAAAAAAAAATATTGTTTTGCCATGCGCTGATCACGATTCTGCAATCAATTTTTGCGTAGGATCAACGTTTCCGGAGATGCTAGTCATCAAGTAACTTATTCCTAATTGATTTCTGATGTCTGCTGACTAAGCCGACTCCATTTTTTTATGTTCACCCGACCCTTATTTTTTGCTTGAACCTGCAAGTGCCTTGCAATTTTGAATCATAAATAAAAGACAATATTTCAGTGTTGCTAGAATTTTTATTCCAGAATTTTATTACCTACTTCGTACCTATAAAATATGAGCGGAACATCTCATCCACTAAAATATCGTTGTACAGTGTGTTCCCCGTAAATATATTCGTGAAACTATTCATTGAACATCTCTGAAACTTATATAGCAAATACATTAAGCAATATTCACCACAAACTGAAGTCCAATCATTCTGAATCCTATCAATATTCCAGTTCCACCTTTTGCAATTTCTTTTCAGGAACTCGAGATGATATTGCGCAGGTGTTCGCCCATATGAATCAAAATATTGACCGATGCCATTCGTATCGATATGTACAGCTACCCAATGTGAACCTGGTTTATCATCCGCATCCAAATTGCATATTATATACGTTGGTACATGGGTATGCATAGGTAGTCTATTAGCAGCATAAACATTATTTTCTAGAGTGGGATGAATCTTTTTCAAATGTTTTTGTATTTCTAGTGTATCCATGATAATACTGCCATTAGCAGATTATTACAGTACCAATCTATTCAATGGTTGTCGTAGGAATGTTCAATTATAGTGATTTGTAAATATTTAATTGCATTCAGTCACAAAACAGGTTGATTCCTGTTACCAAGGAACGTGAGATAAATGTTTGTAGACACATTTTTTTTTTTTAGGATTCGTCGGATCGGCCCCACCTGTCACATAAATTTGTTTATTTATGGATTTGCTTTAGATAACAATGGTATTTCATTAATTTTTTTAGGATTCGCCGGGTCCGGGCCGCCCATTACGAGGGTTGATTTGTGGGATCACAAAAAGCATGTAGCAACTTGTTGCGAACGAATACCTCATAACTTTGATTATTTATGGATTTGCTTTTGCTATAAAAGATCGAACCGTTGCAGCCATGCAGTTAGTCTACGATCGTGTCACCGTTTGTGACCATCGCGCTCCAATACTACGTCAGCGCATCAATGGCCATGGAGGTAAGTGTTTATTCTATTGACAAACTTATTTGTATTTCTGTTGTTGTTTCTTATGGTGTATGTGTGTATAATAGGTAATATTGTAACAGTGCATTAGTGTAAGAAACATAATTGTAAACTACTGCCCGAATAAAAGGCTATTATTATGTATGTGTGTATGTGTATGATTAAGTGTAAACAAATTGATATTAACATTATAACTCTGTTGTTGCAGAGATCATTCAGCTTCGCAGACGATAATGAAAATACCTATAAACAGTATTACTACTCACCGCTCTCCCCTCAACATGAAGAAGAGACTAATGACATCGTCAATAATAACACATGCGATGCTGGAAAAAGGAAATCGCAACCGATTGATAATTTTTTTGAAGTGGCACCAAAAATGAAAAAGAAGAAACCGGTATCGTCAACCGTTGCCCGAGCCGCTAGAGATGGTGTGTCATATATTTCTACTAATTCTGACGATGGAGACCAAGCGACGCATCTCATAAAAATTGAAATGTACGATATGAAGAAGCTATGTAAGATTCCAACTAGTGATCATTGGAAACACGCCACCACGAGGATCAAATATTATGTAAAGAATAATAAGGATAGCATCTACGACAACACAAACAGCCTCGTATACAATATTACAAAGACAATAGCAGAAAGTGAAAAAGTTAAAAAATACTTTTATAACAATGACACTCAGTAGCTGATTACTTAGTGAATGTGATTCTGTTTACTTAAATTACTTGTGTGTACTTATTAGATTCTACTTGATTTTCTAATAAGTTTGTTAGAATATAAATATTGAACATTAACTGTAACTGACTGTGCTACCTACTTTCTTCTTTGTTATAAAGATGGAAAACTCAAGTAAAGTGTGCACCAGTGCTATCTTTTCCCCAGCCTCTATAGAAGAGAATATGGAACTATACAACAGTGAATTCGATCAGGAGCTGTCTAAAGTTTGTGATAAAATGGAAAAAGGTGACCTGCTCGATTCATCGTATGATGAAGAGTTGTATAATCACTGTGCGAAAGTTGAAACAATGTTGATGTAAGTATTAGAAGTACAAACTCGATAAGAAATATTATTGTATAAATATGTTATTTTAAGATATGTCTAATAATTTTCTTGCTCTTTTGTTGCAGTCAACCACAAGTTGGAAGAGGTATCAAACGAGGTATCACTACTGGCGAAAATAAGGTTACCAAGAAACCAACATTTGATGAAGGAGCTTCTACATCATCAATCGAAACCATGAACAACAGTATGGTGGAATGTGACACTTGTCATGTTTTTATTAATAAAAGGTATCTATATAACCACTTAAAAAGCAATGCTCACAAAAATAATCTTTTTAAATCGCATAATTCATTAACAAATGTTACAAATATTGAAAGCGCTTTTGGGAACCGAATTTTAACATATAGAATTAATCGTAAAATAGCTCAATCGGGGCAATATTTTGAAACACCGGAATCGTTTTTAAATTCTTTAAAAATTGATATTTTATTTTTGATAAACGAATGTATTAAAAAACATACAATTTTTAAAATAAACTTCATATTGCATGCTGATTTCATACAACAAACTAAAGATATTAAAAATACTTTTGATTTTCAAACGTTTAATTACATAATTTGTCAGGGTGATGACTTAAATATTTTTTTTTCATCATTAATAGACACTGTAGTCGGTAAAATATCTCAATTTGAAAAAAAAGATAGTGGTTGGAGTCTTAATCGAATTAAATACATAGATATGAATGTTAACAAATTCAACCCCTTACGTGGTAGTTCATATATAGACCTTCCTCAAGATATTAAATCAAAAAAAGCTGTAATCAATGTTAAAAATAATGATAATATGTGTTTCAAATGGGCATTACTCTCTGGTTTATATCCTGTATGTAAAAATAAAGATCGGGTAACATCTTACGCAATATACGGAAATAAACTAAAATTTGCTGGTATTTCTTTTCCAGTTAAAATAGTAGATATATCAAAAGTAGAGAAATTAAACAATATTAGTATAAATGTTTTTGGGTTAGAGTATAATAAAGAAAAAAAGTGTAATTCTGTTGTAGGTCCTTTATATTTAACAAAATGTCGTATGCCTAATCATATCAACCTACTATATATATCGAATGGTACTAACAATCATTACTGTTATATTAAAAACTTATCGCGATTAGTTAGTTCACAAATATCAAGTCATCATCATGCAATATATATATGTGATTCATGTTTACTTCATTTCCCATCAGAGGAAAGACTTAATAACCATCAACAATATGATTGCACTCACATTTGCACGGAATTACCAAATGGTGAACATTCCAAAAAGGATTGGTTTGGTAAAGCAACATCAAATAATAAATTAAAATTTGATAAATTCGTGAGAAAGTTGAAAATGCCCTTTGTGGTTTATGCAGACTTCGAAGCATTTTTGAACCCTATAGAATCATGCAGTAACGATCCATCCAGACCTAGTACAAGTAATATTCAAAAACATGAAGTGTATAGTTTCGGATATTACATTAAATGTTCATATGATGATAGATTGTCAAAATATGAGACGTATAGTGGGGCAAACTGCGCACAGGTGTTTATGAATCATCTTTGTGAAGATGTGAAAACAATAGTAAAAAAAAATAGTTTCCAAAAATGTCCCGTTTTATTATCAGATGAAGATAAAATTAAAATTTCTAAATCAAACATTTGCCATATTTGTGAAACTGAGTTAAATGAAGATCCTTTTTACGATTTTGATTGGCACACTGGTAGTTTTAGGGGTGTTGCACATCAAGTGTGTAGTTCTAAGTTCAGAACCCCTCATCATGTTCCAATATTTTTACATAACCTCAGTCACTACGATGCTCATTTTATTGTCCACGCATTAAACCTCGAAGATGGCAAGGTTGAAGTTATTCCACAAAATAAAGAGAGATACATATCATTTTCAAAACAGTTAACAATAAATAATCAACCAGTAAGTTTAAGATTCGTAGATTCATTGAAATTTTTATCATGTAGTTTAGATCAACTAGCTAAAAATCTTAATGATGATCAGTTTACTGAATTAAAAAGAAACTATCCTAATACTGAAGATTTTTTACGTTTAAAACGGAAAGGAATTTATCCTTATGAATTTATGAGTAATAGTGATTGTTTGAAACATCTATCACTTCCTGATCAACACCAGTTTTATAGTTCACTCACAGATTCAAATATTTCAAATGATGATTATAATCACGCAAAAGATATTTGGCAACATTTTAAGTGTAGTAGTATGTCCGATTATTCCAATTTGTATTTAAAAACTGATGTTTTACTTTTGACCGATGTATTTGAAAACTTTAGAAAGCTTTGTATTCAAACTTATGGATTAGATCCTGCCCATTACTATACTGCTCCAGGCTTAAGTTGGGACGCAATGTTAAAATTTACGAAAATAGAATTAGAATTGTTAACGGACTATGACAAAATTGCTTTTTTTAAAGCTGGCATTAGAGGGGGTGTATCTCAGTGTAGCAATCGTTTTGCTAGAGCTAATAATAAATTTATGGAGGATTATGATAGTGAAAAACCTAATTCGTATCTAACATATTTCGACGCGAATAATTTATATGGTTGGGCAATGTCCCAATCTCTTCCTGTTGGTTGTTTCGAATGGGTAGATTGTAATACAGATTATAATGTGTCGGATACGTCTGATTTCGGTTATATTTTAGAAGTTGATTTAGAATATCCTGATGAACTTCATAATTTGCATTCAGACTTTCCGTTATGTCCTGAAAAAATGTGTGTGGGTAAAGAAACTAAATTAGTTCCTAATTTAAATAATAAAAATAAATACATCATTCACTACAGGAATTTAAAACAATGCATTGAAATGGGTATTAAATTGATTAAAGTACAAAGAATTCTAAAATTTAAACAGAGTTCTTGGTTAAAAAAATACATAGACTTAAATACTCGTTTGAGAACGCTAGCTACATCAAACTTTGAAAAAGACTTTTTTAAATTAATGAACAATTCTGTCTTCGGTAAGACAATGGAAAATATTGAAAAGAGAGTAAACGTTAAACTACTAACTCACTGGGATAATCGCGGTAAAGTTTTAGGTGCTCAGGATTTGATTGCAAAACCAGAATTCCATAGTTTATCAATATTTTCAGAAAATTTAGTTGCAATACAATTACGAAAAACAAAATTAATTTATGATAAGCCAATTTATTTAGGATTTTGTATTTTAGATATATCTAAGACCCTTATGTATGACTTTCATTATAACTATATGTTTAAAAAGTTTCATAATAAAATTAAGTTATTGTACACAGATACCGATAGTTTGATATATCAAATTTTTACAGACAATTTTTATGAGGATATAAAACCAGATCTACTTCACTATTTTGATACATCAGATTATCCAGAAAAAAATATTTATGGTTATCCAAAAATAAATAAAAAAAGGTTGGAATTTTTTAAAGATGAGAATAATGGTAAAATATTAAAGGAATTTGTAGGGTTGCGATCAAAAATGTATGCCTTGGAAATAGAAGATAAATTTATAGCAAAGGCAAAGGGGGTTAATAAAAGTGTCACCAAAAAAATGAATATGGAAAATTACAAATCGTGTTTGTTTGATAAAAAAGTACATTATTGTAGTATGCTTCGATTTAAATCAATCAAACACACTATTTTTACACAAAAAATAAATAAAGCATCTTTAACATATAATGACACCAAACGATGTATTATGGATAACAACATTGATACATTGGCTTGGGGACATTATAAATTGCGCTAAGAGTTGATTATTTTTACTTTTATTTCTGTGTCTAAACAAAATTTGTATTGATTGTAAAATTATGATATTTTAAAATTATTGTTTATTCATAATGTAAGATAATTGTGGTTTTCATTTGTGTGTATTTAAATTTGAGGTTGAGGTGATTGTAAAATTAGAATGTATTAGAGTTATAATTATTTCCATTGTAAATTGTGTTAGAAAATAGTACATAGATCATTCTGTTTTTTTTATTATTTTAGCAATATATATTTTATTTTTACAACAATATTTTCATTTTTTATTTCATCCCTTAGTACTATAGACGTGTAAAATGTTTAGCTTTATTCATCCGTTTACTGCTATTGTGGCAGGACCAAGTGGATGTGGGAAGTCAAATTTTGTAACAAATTTCATAAAATCAATTAAACAAATATGTAATTGTGATTTTAATCAGATCACATGGTGCTTTGATGAAATGCAACCTTTATATAATTTACCAAATGTTAACTATCATCAAGGAATTCCTAATCTTAATATGTTTGATGGCGAAAACCCACACCTTGTTATTATTGATGATTTGATGAGAGAGTCAGATGGAAGAATTGTGGATATATTTACAAAAGGTAGTCATCACAGGAATCTTAGTGTATTTTATTTAACACAAAACTTATTTCATCAGGGTAAAGGTCAAAGAGACATTTCTTTAAATTCAAGTTACATAATATATTTTAAAAACCCTCGAGATAAAACTCAAATAAGATATTTAGCACGACAAGTGTCACCAGACAACCCAAAATTCATTGAAGATGCTTACAGGGATGCAACTTTAGAAGCGCATGGATATTTAATGGTAGATTTAAAACAGAATACCAATGATTTTTGTCGTATCAAAACAAAGGTCTTCCCATTTAATGGTCATTGTACAGTCTACGTCCCAACAAAAGAGTTTAAATACACCAAGAATCAAACAATTCAAGTCATTTCTAAATGATGCATCATCGACTCACAACGCATAAACATTTGTTGAGTGCTTTGCATACGCTTAAACCAAAATATCAAAAAGTAATACTTAAAACATGCGATGAAGAAGAAATTAACTTTATTTGTGAATGTATTCATAACGTTTTACAAGGAAAGGTACCTCTCAAAGATCAAGATAAACAAAAATTGAATAAACACAAAAATATACTCCGTAAACTTGTGCATAAGTGTAAGCATAAACTGAGAAAAAATATAATTATACAAAAAGGGGGAGCTTTCTTACCAATAATATTAGGTGCAATATTGAGTGGATTAGTTAGTGGATTAGCCAGTTAACATGGAAAATGCAAAGAAAATGATACTTATTGAACCTGGATTGATTGAAAAATTAAAACAAGAAAATAAGAGTGATAGTAATTTGTCTCGATTAGATACTGAAATGCAAAATATTATGAATAGTAAGATGGAAGATCGTAAGAAGTGGATGTTATATTTACAAACACTACAAAGATACCTTCATTTTACGGAAGAGGATCGTCAACCAGTTAGATTGCCAATTTATTCTGAAACATCTAATGAAGATCCAAGAGAGTTTAAAATTGGTAATAAAAACACAGATAAAGATCTAAAAAGTATAGTTGATGCTCACTCTTTGTTGGAGGAGAATGTAACTATTAAAAATAAAGAAAATAACACAAATTCACTTTACTCACCAACTCAAATACTCAGTTTAATACCAAAAACTTACAATAAAAAAGGTGAGTTATTATTGAACTTACTTGGAACAAGTAAAGGTAAAATACATTGGGATAATGAAGGCACACTCATAATTGATAAAGAAAAAATCTCTGGAAGTAATATTGTTGATTTAATAAATGATTCGCTAAGACCCTTAAAAAAAAGTGATCCAATAGGGTGGGATAGATTTGCTAAGGCATTAAAAGATCTTAAAGTACCACTCACTTATATTGGAAACCCCAAGAGATGTCAGTTTATCAACCAGCTTTTAGCAAAAGATCTACAAGAAACTTCTGAGATTGACGTTCAAGAGTTTTCTACACCGAGCAGTGGAGATAAAAAAAATATTAACAAAATACGTAAAAAGATCGAGTGGGAAAAATGGACTCCGTACTAGAAGAAATTAATAGAATTTATTATGATCCATCTAACCCCGCTGGTTTTAGTAGTATTGAAAAATTATCGAAGGTCATGAAGGGTAAAATGGATAAGAAGCAAGTAAAGGAATGGTTACAATCGCAAGAAACATACACATTACATAGACCCAATCGGAAAAAATTCCCACGTAATAGGTACATTCTATCAAATATTAATGAATTGTGGCAAGCTGATTTAAGTGATATGCGAACTTATTCTCAATATAATGATGGTTTTAACTACATATTGTGTGTTATTGATGTATTTAGTAAATATGCTTTTGCAAGATCAATGAAAAAGAAAAACTCTGAAATAACTAAATTATGTTTTGAAAGTATATTTACTGAAAGTAATTCAACACCTACTCACATACAATCTGATAAAGGTACAGAATTTGTGTCAAAAGATATACAAAAATACTTTAAATCTAAAAAGATAAATTACTATACCACAAACAATCCTGATATTAAGGCTAGTATTGTTGAGCGATTTCAAAGAACTTTAAAAATGAAAATGTGGCGTTATTTCACTCATAATAATACTTATAGATACATTGATGTTTTACAAGATTTAATATACTCTTATAATAACAGCTTTCACTCTAGTATTAAGATGTGCCCATGTGATGTAAATTCCAGCAATATTATGACAGTTTGGACTAATCTTTATGATAGGGGGTCAAACAAACTTTGTTTAAAAAATCCAAAACCGATTTTCAATGTGGGCGATTATGTTCGAATATCCAAATATAAACATGTTTTCCAAAAAGGATATGAATCAAATTGGAGTGATGAAATATTTATTATATCTTCAATAATAGATAGATCTCCATGGGTTGTATATACATTAACAGATTTACAAAATGAACCAATAGTTGGTACTTTTTATGAAAAAGAATTACAGAAAGTCACTTACAACCCCACCTCACAATATAAAATAGATAAAATAATTGACTCTCGCTATTCAAGTAACAGAAAAGAAGTATTAGTGAAGTGGAAAGGTTATCCAGATAAATTTAACAGTTGGATTTTAGCATCTAGTTTAAAATCAATATGAATAAAGAAAGTTTTTATTTAACTTTACTCAGCAACAGTTCAATGGAATACTTTCCTGATAACAAGACCACAAATTTTTCAACAAAATTACCAAAACCCATCAAATTGGAAGGTGAATGGTCGGTTGGAGTTGTCGAGTTCCAATATCCATGTACCATGTTTACTGTTCAAGATCATGAAAATGTTATGTACATCACAAAAAAAATGTTAATGCCTAATGAAGATAAACTATCAACAGTTTACTACAAAAGAAATATCCCAGCTACTAACTATGATAACGTTGAACATATTATAAACGCGTTAAATGGTATCAAAGAGAAAGTAAAATTTCATTATAATGAAATATTAAAATTTGTATCTGTTACTGTTTTGGATAAAAATATATCATCCATAACATTATCACCAAAATTAAGTTTACAACTAGGATATGAACCAAATAAAAACCTGTTAGAGAGAAATTTCGGGAAGTGTCCTGCTAATTTACACTTAGGATTACCATCACAACTATTTATATATTGCGATATAATCGATCCGCAGATTGTGGGTGATGTTATGACTCCTTTACTAAGAATTATCCCATTAGATCCTTCAAAGTACATTTATGGCGCAAATAAAATGCACGTTTTCACTCCACCTCACTACTTACCTATCATGCGGAGAGAGTTCGATACGTTAGAAATAGATATAAGATCAAGCACAGGGCAGACAATACCATTCCAGTTTGGAACTGTGTGTATTAAACTACATTTCCGAAAATTGTAATAATGTATTCTCCCCATGGTAATCATAAATGTCCATATGAAAATTATTATACACATCAAGCTGGATCAGGAGTTGGAGTAATTTATAAGGGTTCATCATATCAACGCGGCCATGGTATTGGGAGCTTCTTGGGGGGTTTATTTAGATCAGTTTTACCTTTACTTTCAAGTGGTGCTCGAGCAATTGGTAAAGAGGCATTAAACGCTGGAGTAGGAATTTTATCGGATATGGTTCAAGCGCGTCCTATGGAATATTCAATAAAAGATCGTCTAAAGCAAGTTAGTACGAACTTAAAACGAAAGGCTGATAACAAAATTGATCGGTTAAACATGACAGGATCTGGGTATATAACTAAAAAGAAACGTTTGACCTCAGTCATTCCACCATTAGTTGCTAAAGTGAAAGCTGCTAAAAAACTTAGTCTAAAACCAAAAGATATCAAGGATATATTTTCAAATTAAATATGTCTTTTCTTCATAATCATTCTTGTGAGTGTGTTAAGTCAGAATTGGATTTGTTTGCACTACCGTCTACACAAACAAGCATTGAAAATGGATTGTGGATTCACTATAAACCAATTTCATCTCTTGCTGATGATGGACCTATCGAGTTTCAAGTTCCTGGTACGGGTGATGACTACATAGATTTGTCTCATACATTACTCCACATAAAGGCAAAAGTGTTACATCAAGATTCAACCACCTTGACATCTACTACAGTAGTAGCACCTGTAAATAATTGGTTGCACTCTCTTTTTAGTCAACTTGATGTTTATTTAAACCAAAAACTTGTATCACCACCTAATAATACCTATGCCTATCGAGCATACATGGAAACCCTTCTGAATTATGCACCTGCTGCTAAACAATCTCATCTTACTTGTAGTCTTTGGTATGAGGACACAGCAGGAAAAATGGATTCTACAGATGGTAAAAATATTGGATTTGCTAAAAGACAGGATTTAGTTGCTGAAAGTAGGGAAGTAGAAATGATCGGACACCTTCATGGTGACATTTTCAATCAAGATAAATTTTTAATTAATGGTGTTGAAATGAGTGTAAAATTAGTTCGATCAAGAGAAAGTTTTAATTTAATTGCTGGTTCAAACGATGTAAAGTTTAAAGCTTGTATTACTGATGCAACCCTTATTGTACGAAGAGCACGAATTAATCCAAGTGTATTGCTTGCACATCAGAAAGTTTTAAGTACTACCACTGCAAAATATCCTATTACTCGAGCTGAAGTCAAAGTTTTAACAATTCCATCGGGTGTTCAAGGAAAAACTCTTGATAATATATTCTTAGGACAGGTACCCAAAAGATGTATAATTGGGTTTGTGAACAATTCTGCATTTAATGGCTCCCTTTCCAAAAATCCATTTAATTTTGCAAACTTTGGTATTAATTCTTTCAGCTTATATATTGATGGTCAACAAATACCTTCAAAAGCCTTGCAACCATCTTTTAATAATAGTGTGTATACATCGGCATATCATACTTTGTTCTCTGGAACTGGTATTCACTTTCTTAATGAAGGAAATGCAATCTCTTATGAACAATATGACAAAGGTTACTGTCTATTAGCATTTGACTTAACTCCCGATTTATCAGCTAACTCATCAGCTCATTGGAATCTCGTAAGGCATGGTAGTGTAAGATTAGAAGTACGATTTGAATCCTCACTAATACAAACAATTAACTGTATAGTTTATGCTGAGTTTGATAACATTATTGAAATAGATAAAAACAGAAATGTTACTGTAGACTATAGTAGTTAAGATCATAATGTATGTAGTATGTTAGATTTATGTGTAATGCATATTGAGTGTATGTAACTAAAAAAAAAAAAAAAATTGAAAAATTAAATAAAACAAATTGTATGTAAAATACCATTTTTTATTTATATATAAACCCTCCATTTAATCTTATACAAAACAATGTTCCATTTTAAACTTTACATAAGCACATTGACTAAACCACTGAACATGTTGCTGCCAAGGATCATCATCATCTTCCCAATCTTTTAAACCGCCACCACAATGGAAACACTTGGTCCTGTCTCCATGGCCAGTATAAAAGAAACCGGCTTCTACAAGATCTTCAGGGTTTTGTTGCATAACCAGAGGCCAGAATTCGAAACTGAGCAACCGTCTAGATTTTGAACTGAAGAATGGATATTCCGCTCTTGAGTACTGCATATTGTTCTCTTTTTCTTCTACACTCAGTGTCATAGCTTCACTATTCAATGATGTGTTCTGCACACGTATACCACACACGTCTCTTCCTTCTGCTGTTGGCTTTCTCTCAGCTAAAAAAGTCAGCAATAATCTAATAAGTACACACAAGTAATTTAAGTAAACAGAATCACATTCACTAAGTAATCAGCTACTGAGTGTCATTGTTATAAAAGTATTTTTTAACTTTTTCACTTTCTGCTATTGTCTTTGTAATATTGTATACGAGGCTGTTTGTGTTGTCGTAGATGCTATCCTTATTATTCTTTACATAATATTTGATCCTCGTGGTGGCGTGTTTCCAATGATCACTAGTTGGAATCTTACATAGCTTCTTCATATCGTACATTTCAATTTTTATGAGATGCGTCGCTTGGTCTCCATCGTCAGAATTAGTAGAAATATATGACACACCATCTCTAGCGGCTCGGGCAACGGTTGACGATACCGGTTTCTTCTTTTTCATTTTTGGTGCCACTTCAAAAAAATTATCAATCGGTTGCGATTTCCTTTTTCCAGCATCGCATGTGTTATTATTGACGATGTCATTAGTCTCTTCTTCATGTTGAGGGGAGAGCGGTGAGTAGTAATACTGTTTATAGGTATTTTCATTATCGTCTGCGAAGCTGAATGATCTCTGCAACAACAGAGTTATAATGTTAATATCAATTTGTTTACACTTAATCATACACATACACACATACATAATAATAGCCTTTTATTCGGGCAGTAGTTTACAATTATGTTTCTTACACTAATGCACTGTTACAATATTACCTATTATACACACATACACCATAAGAAACAACAACAGAAATACAAATAAGTTTGTCAATAGAATAAACACTTACCTCCATGGCCATTGATGCGCTGACGTAGTATTGGAGCGCGATGGTCACAAACGGTGACACGATCGTAGACTAACTGCATGGCTGCAACGGTTCGATCTTTTATAGCAAAAGCAAATCCATAAATAATCAAAGTTATGGGGTATTCGTTCGCAACAAGTTGCTACATGCTTTTTGTGATCCCACAAATCAACCCTCGTAATGGGCGGCCCGGACCCGGCGAATCCTAAAAAAATTAATGAAATACCATTGTTATCTAAAGCAAATCCATAAATAAACAAATTTATGTGACAGGTGGGGCCGATCCGACGAATCCTAAAAAAAATAAATGTGTTGTAGACACATTTATTTTTTTTAGGATTCGTCGGATTTATCTCACGTTCCTTGGTAACAGGAATCAACCTGTTTTGTGACTGAATGCAATTAAATATTTACAAATCACTATAATTGAACATTCCTACGACAACCATTGAATAGATTGGTACTGTAATAATCTGCTAATGGCAGTATTATCATGGATACACTAGAAATACAAAAACATTTGAAAAAGATTCATCCCACTCTAGAAAATAATGTTTATGCTGCTAATAGACTACCTATGCATACCCATGTACCAACGTATATAATATGCAATTTGGATGCGGATGATAAACCAGGTTCACATTGGGTAGCTGTACATATCGATACGAATGGCATCGGTCAATATTTTGATTCATATGGGCGAACACCTGCGCAATATCATCTCGAGTTCCTGAAAAGAAATTGCAAAAGGTGGAACTGGAATATTGATAGGATTCAGAATGATTGGACTTCAGTTTGTGGTGAATATTGCTTAATGTATTTGCTATATAAGTTTCAGAGATGTTCAATGAATAGTTTCACGAATATATTTACGGGGAACACACTGTACAACGATATTTTAGTGGATGAGATGTTCCGCTCATATTTTATAGGTACGAAGTAGGTAATAAAATTCTGGAATAAAAATTCTAGCAACACTGAAATATTGTCTTTTATTTATGATTCAAAATTGCAAGGCACTTGCAGGTTCAAGCAAAAAATAAGGGTCGGGTGAACATAAAAAAATGGAGTCGGCTTAGTCAGCAGACATCAGAAATCAATTAGGAATAAGTTACTTGATGACTAGCATCTCCGGAAACGTTGATCCTACGCAAAAATTGATTGCAGAATCGTGATCAGCGCATGGCAAAACAATATTTTTTTTTCTCCTTTTTTGGTTTTCTGTTTAGGTTTTAGTTTTTGTAGGTTAGGTTAGGTTAGAGATGTAGTAATTAAATTCTGAAATAAGAATTGTAACAACATTTAAGTATAGTGTCTTTTAATAATTATTCAGAATATAAATCATCAAGTAACGACGATGCGAGACGAGATCGATTAAAAAAAAGGTTCAAGCAAAAAATAAGGGTCGAGGGAACATAAAAAAGGGTCGTTTTATCGACGGTTGGGCCGCAGACACCGGAATCAACTAGTCATCTCTGGAACCGTTGATCCTACTATATAAATGGATTGCAGAATCGTGATCAGCGCATGACAAATAATACAAAAAGACACCAAACTTTTTTTTTTTTTTTTTTTTTTTTTTTTTTTTTTTTTTTTTTTTTTTTTTTTTTTTTTTTTTTTTTTGGAATTTGACCATTCTGATCAGTCGCGATCCACCCTTCTGATTGGTGAGCCAGAACCGTCGAATCCCTACTACTTACGAGGCTATATAAGGTCGTGCATCACTCAAACCGTCGTCGAGTTCCTAGTACTAGCACATATCAATTGTTGTATATTATGAAACTGTAAGAAAGTATAATTAAAGTAAAGCCAAGGAAGTATTTACGAGTTCTCATTTCAGCTCCTAGAAACCACAAGGTTAGGTAGGCCTAAACAGTAGTATAGCTTAACTTTCTTGTTTACCTTTTAGTATGTATTATTAGTTTTAAGGAAATTTAATATCACGATGTTTTAGTTTTAGTTCATCCCATTACACTTCATCCCCATCCTCATCTTTCGGCCCGGGAGCATGTACGGGCTCGTACATTCGGCTGACACTACAAATATAGCGTCAGCACTTTACGGCACATGGCTTATTTTCACAGCATTGAAAGCAGTGCGTTCTGTGCAAGTATCGCGATCGGGCACGCGTACTCCTATCATATCACCCTATCATTTATCATCCGATCAATTAGCATTTTATCACTTAGCATAAACTATCAATTAAACTATCAATAAACTATATATCATAAATTCTTCCGGTCCTATCATTTCTATCAAGCATAAAACAACGTAGTACGGGTTATCAACGTCCCAGCCCGTACACTATCCGTTTTGTCCAAAAGATTAATATTAAAATCGTCAAGGAGAATCACCTCATCGGCGTAAGAAAAAGTGGTCAAAGATTCTGTGATGGCATCAAAGAATGTGTTAACGTCAAGCCAAGGGGGTCTGTATGCTGTACCAATAATTAGTGTGGTTGAATTAATATTCATTTTCAACCACATCTGCTCCACATTATGTGTAGAGGGATGTGCAATTGTGCGCACCTGAATACCACGGCGAACATAAAAACCGACACCTCCACCCCGGCCTCTCCGCACACAATCAGCCCGGGGTATATGCCGTAGGCGATATTCAGGAATTCTAGGGGCGCGGCCGTCTTGCCCATCCCGTAGCCAGGTCTCATTTATGGCAATAATATCGGCATCGCTATTTTCCATTGCCACGATAAACTCATCGTGATTTGAACCCAAAGAACCTGCATTAAACAGTCCAATTTTAAAGTGTAAGTTTTTCATTTAAATCGATATCTTAATAGTACCATAAAAAATTTCAAAATGTCGATGTTACTGATTATGAATATAAAATAATGATTATTTGTAATAAAGACAATAAGATACTTGTAAAGACATAAATAAGTATAAAATAGGTAAGATACAAAATATGACTGTATGGCCACAAACGTCAACCAGCTTCCCCACAGGGTATCGCGTCGAACCTCACAACCCATAATGAAACGAGAAACAGTAATACTAATTAAATAACTAAACCAAAAATTCAATTTACTTAAAAACAGTATTGTCCTTAAATGTATAATGTGTTTAGGTCCCTCCAACAGTTTGTTCGCCAAAAACACGCACCAGGTCCTCATTAGAGTGAACGGCCTGAGCGGGTTTACCATCGGCCTGTCTTACAAAGACGCGCCCGCGTTTCGTCCAGGCATATTTCCAGCCGAGACGACGGGCGCGCTCACGGCTTTCATAGAACAGCTGTCTGTTATTTCTAGTAAGTCGCTCGTTTAAGTAGAAACGGCGCGGTGTCGCTCCCAACCCGATATCAGCCGATGTCGTCCCACGCCGCACGCAGCAACTCGTCGCGCAGCGCGCGGCGCGCCAGTCGCACGACAATGCGCCGACCGCGCACTGCCTGTCCGGCATCGCTCAACACGATGTCCCGATCCGGTACTAGGGTGACACCCATATTTACCGCAATCAGTCCCACGGTATGGACAATATTTTCGCCTTTTTCCTCTAGGAGGTTTGATATTTCTAAGTCAGAACCAAGAAACTCTTGTTCGCGTTCATTGAGTTCTTGTCTTAGTTTTGTAACCACCTGTTCGAACTGTGTGTTCCGCGATTTATTCTCGACCACCATTGACGAACGTTTTTCAAGGGCGTCAATCCTATTCTCTAAGTTGTCGTTTCTTAGTGTGCAATTCGTTATTGACACACTAAAGGCCGACATTTCATTACGGAATTCCAGAAACTCCTGTGTCAGTTTACGCAACTCAAGTCTAAAAAGTTTTATTTCCGTCCCCACATCCACTTTTGAAGTTTGCATTCCATCTCCATCAGCAATGCCCGTGCTCTGACAACTACTATCATCCTGAATGCCATCACAGGCAGCCCTCACAGGTGTGCTACTTTTTTCTCCCTTAGGAACTTTCCTCTTACATTCAGGGCAAAGCCAGTCATTGCTGAACCTAGTAGACTCAGCCACTCCAAGGCAGGCGACATGATATTTTTTGCTGCAATGACAACATGCAGCGCCTTTAGCTCCGATAAACTTACCGCATGCTACGCATTTGTTCATTGTAACCGAGAGAGGGCACTATCTTCGACAATAAGTTTGGCCCCGGACTGACACAGCACAGATGTCAAGATTGTCAGATCTGATGAACTCAAAATAAAGATGCTGCGGGTACCGGAATAAATAATGTTTCTCCAGATGACTTCAAAACACAAAACTGAGAGATTAACGACGATAATTTAGCGATTAAATCAGAAATATCCTTGATATCACAAATCACGAACACTCACTCGTGAAATTTACACTTCAAACTTTATATCTTTGGAGAAATTAGGCACGACAACGAACTATGTTATGAATAAATAATTTTGTACACAACAGCTGATTACTCAGCTGACCAGTATGGATGCCCACCGTGACGTCACTCCCCAAATGACAGGATTCAGTTTGTAAGCGTAAATGGTGTTCAGTCGACCGGTTCACCTGTGTTAATGGGCGTGCCGCAGGGTTCTATTCTAGGCCCATTTTTGTTTTTAATATATATTAATGACCTCCCCCATTTTGTGGAAAATATTTGTAATACTGTCTTGTTTGCAGATGACACTTCGTTAATATTTAAGGTAGTTCAGGTAGTTCATATGACGATGTAAACAGCGCACTCTCTCAAGTATGCCACTGGTTTGAAACGAATAACCTTGCATTAAATGCTCAAAAAACGAAATGTATTAAGTTTGTCACGCCCAATGTACGAATTAGTAACACCCATTTAATGATTGACAATAGATGCGTAGATATTGTAGAATCAACAAAATTCTTAGGCATCACTTTAGACCCTAAACTTCAATGGGGGGCACATATAACGTGTCTCGCAGCTAAACTGAGCTCTGCGGCGTATGCTGTGAGACAAGTTAGAAAACTTACTAATGTAGATACAGCTAGATTAATATATTTCAGTTATTTTCACAGCATTATGTCTTATGGTATCTTCTTGTGGGGAAATGCTGCCGATATCGAAACCATTTTTGTTTTACAAAAGCGAGCGGTGCGTGCAATTTATAATCTTAATTCTAGAGAATCACTAAGAGAACTTTTTAAGGATACTGGGATTCTTACAGTCGCATCGCAGTACATATTTACAAATATAATGTACATTCGTAAAAATATCTGCGATTACGAAAAGAGTGGCGATATCAATAAAAATAAAATGTCCACTAGGAATAGACACCACATAATAGTCCCTTATTACAGGCTGCAAAAAGTTCACAAAACTTTTGCAGGTCTTGGTATTCGATTATTTAATAAAATTCCTAAAGGCATTCAAGACTTGCCTTTAGAAGTCGGCTAATCGTTAAGGGGTACTATAAAGTTAATGACTATATCTTAGACAAAAATGCTTGGGAATAACTGATCGGTGTTGTTGCTAGTCCGATGCTCTTATTTAAATACTTTTAGAATAATGACAAAGTAATTAAAATATCCTTGGACAAATAAATATCCTTGGACATTTTCACGGTTCCGGTACTCGTGTCGTAAACATCGCTGTGTATCTGTTCGTTATTAAAAAAACGAAAGTATATATTTGGTGGTGAAATTCCGCAGGCAAGTTGCATTCCACTATTAAGAAAGTGACACTAAGTATTTCTAAACTAAATTCGTGGCACAATACCTGGAATTAACGAAATTGTGAACAAAACTTGGATATTTAGAGGTTAAACTTATAAAGATTTTATGTTGGCACTACAGATTTCGTTGTCAGACTGTCTGCTGTCAAATACGAAATTCGATAGTGACAGTTAGTATAGAGTTGCCAGGATATCATTTTGATTATTACCATTACGTTCAATTACACGTATAAATATGGAAGAACAATTTCAACTCTTATTCGAAAAAATGAAAATTGAGATGAAAAATCAATCGGAATCCATAACCAATACCATAATTAACCAAATGGATGAGAAACTTAAACCTATTATAGAGGAAAATAAACACTTAAAACTAAAAGTGGAGAACCTGGAAAGGAAAATCGAAATTTTAGAGAGGGACAAGAAAACTAACAACATAATAATCCATGGATTGACAGAAGACGAGAAATCGGCACCCGAGCTTATCGACAAGGTCAAAGATATAATAACAAAAGAATTAGGCATAACAATCGAAAATTATGAATTCACCAAAATATATCGGATTGGTAAAACAAACAAAGGTAATCCAACAAAGGTTATCCGACCTATACTGATATGTTTGACTACTGGATGGAAAAAAGTGGAAATATTGAAAAATAAGAAAAAGTTAAAAGACCTGCGTATCACGGAAGATTACTCTAAAGAAACCTTAGAGAAACGTAAGGCTTTACTACCACAACTCATGGAAGAACGGAGAAAAGGTAATTTCGCCTATTTAAAACATGATAAACTAATAGTTAAAGAAAATAAATACGTCAAGGACTCGAGGAAGAGAGAACTCTCAATTTCACCACAAACAAACTCTCAATAAAAAAAAATCAACCTTCAACCTCAACCAAGAATAACAGAACGAATGCATTCGATTTGATGAGAGGTCGGTCTAACTCTTTCACAACATTGACGACAGGTCAAAAACAATAGCAACGAGTTATCGACGGACGGAAAAAGGAACTAACACATGAATATTTAAGTAAAACAATAGAAACAAAAATAACTCTCCCAAGCCGACTGGTCATCGTGGGGGAGAATGACCAACACCCTCTAATGGAAAAGAAGAGATCTCTAGATATACACATAGCCACTTTTAACGCAAGAACATTAAGAACTCCTGAAAAACTTCAAGAACTTGAATTAGCTTTATCAGGAATAAAATGGGATATAATAGGAATAAGTGAAATGAGAAGATATGGAGAGGGTATTGAAGACTATGGAAACTTTATTTTACACTATAAAGGCGAGACCCCAGGGCTCTACGGAGTCGGCTTTCTCATAAAAAAAGGACTTGCCGAGAAAATAGAAGAAATCAAAGGCGTCTCAGAGAGAATTTTTAAACATTGAGTTACCAATCAAACACGCTGGGAAATGGTCTATAATTCAAGCTTATTCTCCAACAGAGTCGAACAAGAAAGATGACATAAGGAAAATAGAAAAATTCTATGAAGATTTACATCTTACCATTGAAATTTCGCATAAAAATATAATTGTCATGGGCGATTTTAACGGTCAGATAGGAAAGCGCAATAACACTGGAGAAGAATACACTATAGGACTATATGGCTCAGGCAAAAGAACTAACAACGGAGAGAGATTAGTGACATTTGCCTTACAACATAAACTCAGTATTCTTAATAGTTTTTTCAAAAAGAAGGAAATAAAAAAATGGACATGGACATCCCCAAATGGCATTCATAAAAACGAAATCGATTTTGTCATGTCAAATAATACCAAGTTTTTCAAGGATGTTGCAATTATCCACAACTTAAATTTCCACTCTGATCATAAAATGGTTCGTGCTACATTGACTGGGATACTTAAGAAAAGGTCAAGGAAGTATCTTAACAATAATTCAAGGGTAGTGTGTACTGGAGAAAGCGAAGCACTCTCAGCTTATCTCAAATTAATGGCAGAGGACCAACACTTCAATAAAGATTTATGCATTGAAGAAAATTAAATTAAAAATTTAAATAAACCCCCGACACAATGACCTAAGTAACCTATAAAAAGTAAAAAATACATCGCGTTGGGGGACCGCTCCTATTTATTTATTACCTGAAACCCTGGTCCCCCAACGCGATGTATTTTTTATTTTTTACTTTTTATAGGTTACTTAGGTCATTGTGTCGGGGGTTTATTTAAGTTTTTTATTTAATTTTTATTTTCTGCTTTTTATAGGTACACGCTTATTATGATGTTTGTAATGTGCACGTGATGCGCTTTCATTTGAGACCCCTCTCGATTATATTTGCATTCTTCCCCACTTTCACCCCCCTTAACTTTTAAACGACTCAACCGATTTTCATCAAACATGTCTAAGAACACTCGCCCGTAACTCACCTTTCATACAAAAAAAAACTGTATAGAAATCGCTCCATCCGTTCGCGAGCTACGGTGCCACAGACAGACAGACAGACAGACAGACACGTGAAACTTATAACACCCCTCGTTTTGCGTCGGGGGTTAAAAAATACAATAAATTCATACAAATATTAAAAGAAGTGACAAGAAAGACTAATACAGAAGATAATAGAACGATTTCAAAACAAACACAGGCACTACTTCAAGAAAGGAAAAACCTCATTAAAGGAAAGGAGGATAAATATAAAATATCAGCTATTAGTAAGAAGATAAATGAACAAATTAGGAAAGATAGAAAAATTAAACGAGACAACTCTATGAAAAAACACATACAGAAGACAGGTGGAATTAAAAAGGCTATAAAAGAACTAACAGTAAAAAGGACTGGATGCCAAAAGTAAAGACTGACAAAAGTAACTACACTTGTAAACGACCAGAAATACTGGAGTTGGCTACAGATTATTACAAGAAACTATATAAAAGCAACAAGAACGGAAGAGCTCAAATAAATGAACTAGAATCTGTAGAAACTAATATCACACCTAAAATTTTGACGGACGAAACAATAAAAGCAATCAATTCTCAAAAAATAGACAAAACTCCTGGATCTGACCAAATAACCAACGAACTACTAAAATCGGTTGCATCGACCATTGCTCCAATATTGACTGAACTGTTTAGTGAAATTATTGAGACTGAAGATATACCCAGCGATTGGACAAAATCGACTATAATTTTATTACACAAAAAGGGCGATAAAGGAGACATTGGAAATTATCGTCAAATAAGTTTGATGTCCAATGTGTATAAAGTATTTTCTAAAATTATACTCTCGCGAATTAAAACTACGCTGGATGAAAACCAACCAAAGGAACAAGCTGGCTTTAGGAGCAAATTTTCAACGATAGATCACATACACGTTGTAAGACAAATCATACAAAAATATAAAGAATACAATAAATCCTTTTTATATCGGATTTGTTGATTTTAGTAAGGCCTTCGATTCTCTAGAACATTCATATATTTGGCAAGCACTACAGAGCCAAGGAGTGGATGCCAAATTCATAAAAATTCTTCAAAACATATATTGTGGAAGTGTAGCACAAGTGCGGCTTGAAAAATCAGGTAGACCATTCCCAATAGAACGAGGGGTTCGTCAAGGAGACCCTATATCGCCTAAGCTATTTACGGCTGTTTTGGAGATGATATTCCGGAATATGAATTGGGGAAAAAATGGCATTAACATAAACGGTGAAAATCTCAACCACTTACGATTTGCGGACGATCTGGTCCTCTTTTCTGAATGCCCGAAAAAACTGCAGCATATGCTACAAGAACTGTCAGATCAAAGCGCAAAAGCAGGGCTATCGATGAATACCGCAAAAACCAAAATTATTACCAATTCTACGAAGACCTATAATATCACCGTTAATAATGAAAAAATCGAATGTGTAGAAGAGTATGTTTACCTAGGGCAGTTAATATCGCCAAGTGACACTATGCAAAAAGAGATCGATCGGAGAATAGCCAATACTTGGAAGAGGTACTGGTCCCTCAGTGAAATAATGAAAAATAAAGATATGCCAATGAAAGGAAAACGAAAAGTTTATAATACGTGCATTCTACCATGCCTGACCTATGGATGCCAAACATGGGCATTGACAAAAAATCAATAAAATAAAATAAACATATGTCAGAACAATATAGAAAGAAGTATCACTGGAATTAAGAGAAGAGATAAAATTAGACTAACATACATAAAAAACATAACAAAATTAAAAAGCGTCGAAAAAGTACATAAAATGCAAAAGTGGAGATGGGCAGGACATATGTTAAGAGAGACACAAGAAAAGTGGACAAAGAATGTAACGGAATGGTACCCAAGAGATGGCTATAGAAGTAAAGGTAGAAAACGTCAATGATGGGAAGATGACTTCAAAAGAATAGCTGGCGGAGAGTGGTTGAGAAAGTCAAAGGACAGGAACTTGTGGAAGACATTAGAGGAGGCCTATGTCGAGAGACAAGCTGTTTCATAAACATACCGGACGTCGATACTTAAAATATATAATAAAATTCTAGCATCACAATATTTAAGTATGTAATATTTAGATATAAGTATTGTAAATTTTAAACAGCAATAAAAAGGCTTATTATTATTATTATTATGTGAGAGCATCCTAACGCGTTATTAGTATAACTTTTGAAATGTTCAATTCCTTGGTGCTCGAGTTATCATGCTCACTTTAAGACTCATGGCAGTGGTGGCGTCGTGCGGCGGGTCGTTCTCTTCCCTGCAATATGGTTGAGGAGGGCGATGGCTGCCGCATGCGTCATGCTTGTGAACAGGTGCCGTTGCTGGGGGTCGGTTGGCTTGGGCATTACAAGGTTACTATTGTCGACTAGATCTGGCTGATATTTGGCCCTTTGGAACTATTGCGCGAGTTTGCTCTCACAAATCTGTCTTCTTGTCAGTCTTGTACCCAAATGGCGATCTAAAAAGAGCAACTACAGAGTTTCTTACCGGCTCTAGTAGAACGTGAACCGGATGCACCATTGACAGCGATAGTCTTTATAAGGAGTTGCGCTGTTGAATCGAGACACACTTCTATTTGAGACGTCGCGGGGTACGGACCACTGCCTCAGACAATCAGTACTGTCTTTATTGTGGTGCTCTGTCTACGTCGGACGGTCTTGCATTACGCTCGGTGTCGACGCACGTGTTTGTTTCCATAATGTAGGAAGTCGTTAGTAAAATAAAAATAAAGTTACTTTGATTTAAATTATCTTTCGTTCAAGTACCCAAGTCAGTGCCCACATCCATCTTAAACTATTTCAGATCATGATGAAGACCGGATACTTCACATCTCGGCCACCCATCCATGATCTCATGAGGGTATCTGCGACATCAGAAGTGGTATATAACCCAGTCAGCCCACGTGGAGAAAACAGTGAAGCAAACGAGAAACAGTGTAGTGATAATGTGTGTGCTGGAAATGACTGATAATGGCGATTCATTGTCACTATAAAGGAGCCATTAAGCTACATGAAGATTGTTCTAAACCGAAGATCACAAGCAGCAGTCATAGTGCGGCGATTAATCAAGTGAACGGGATCACTTGCTTCCGTTGTCATGGACAAGGATACTACGCGTCTATATACCCTGAGCGGAGCAGCAGGAAGGCGAGCAACAGTACTGCGGTCAGCCAGGTCAATTCATTGCGTTGCAAATTGTTTTAAGTCTGGATCTATAAATCGGGTTATTAGAGGGCTAATTATGTTTTATTTCTTTTCAGGGTTGTTTTTCCAGTTTTCATTTCCATTTTTTATCATTGTCCTCAATTTTATCATCTTCATCGGGTATTTCCGTATATTTTAAATATCTCGATTTAAACACACTGGAATGTCGTGTTGAGCAATGGAGTTGGTCTCTGGAGCCAGTTCCCGAGGGTGGAATACCGATGAACAACGCACTTAATCAATTCGTTGGTGGTGAAGTTCCTGAACATGATTTCGGAGTGGGTAGCCGACGCTCATCCAGGTCAGAAAGTCAGTACTTATTTACCGTGCCAGCCAGGAATTAATATGGACGGATACGTCCCGTCACCGGTTTCTTTTATTTCTAAATATTGAGTCATAATAATTGTTGGTGTAATTTTGTTATTTAGTATAATGCATTGTTTCCAGTAGATGTAACCTTTTTTTTTTACTTCGCATTAGCGTTGAACCCACCTGGTTAGATTATTATTATTTTTTGTAATGTGGGTAATTGTGTATACTGGTTCCGAATAGAATCTGCGCGGCTTTACCGCAACTGTTAATTTTATAGTTTATTTGTGTTGGAGGATACTGTAATTATGGAGGACGATAGGGTTAGTTATTCCAAATTGCATGTCAGAACCTAGAACATTCAAGTTATAACGCAATTTGTCCAGTGCATTACGAATGTGGAACACAATGTGATCGGCTATAATTAGGTTCGTCCGACCCCAGCTGTATCCTGATGTTTTATGTAAATAAATATTTACTTGTAGAAGAAGCGTTGCATCTTATTTTTTTTGACCTACTTTGTCACCTATTGGTCTTATACAGGGTGGTTCAAATTTTCTCTTCCATTCTTTTCACGCTTCACTTCACTAAATATATATATTTATTTTATATTTTTTTTTGTAAACGGTCTAATGTAGGTGGGGATAGCCGGGAAATCATCCCCGCACATATTAGTCATGTTACAACGTCACCCCGGTGAGCAGTTTCCATTTTCTTACTCGGGTAAATTGTATGGTATACGACTTTACGATAGTGTGACTTTGACCGGTATAAGACAAAATTCTATCACGTCACCTTCATAAATTTTGGTCACTGTTCAAGTTGATAAAATTGTTACATTTGCGATTTTGTCCCTCTAGTATGAAGGTTCAAAAGAACCAGATTTCAAGCGATCGAAGTTTCAGTCGGCAACGGTGAAATGTCACAACTGCGGTGAAATAAGTCACCGAGCGTCCGATTGCCGTTCCAAAGGGGAGGTGAAAGGCAAGGCAGCCAGTGCTGCCACTTCAGCGTCAAGCTCTGCGGGACCGAGGTCGCGGTCGGACTTAATCTGTTTCAGATGCGGCAACGAAGTGTCCACGTGGCAACAGCAGAGGAGCTGGCGCGGCAGGAGGCGCAGGCAGTTCCGGAGCAACGCCTGCAGCGGCGGCGAGTAACGAGAGGCGTGTGCGTGGAAGTTTGCTATGCAAGCAAATCAGCGGTACGCTGAGTGTTCATCAGCGTACCGCTGATTTGCTTGCATGTGAGTCGTATCCATTTTATTATGATTCGGGTGCCGAATGCTCTCTCATCAAAGATTGTGTTGCGTCAAAGCTTAGTGGAAAGCGGGTAAATAACATTGTCAGTTTGACAGGTATAGTAGTGTGAAAAGTAACCTACAAATTTGGTGTTTAGTGATTTACGATTAGAGAGCAAAGCGACACAGAATATTGAGTAAAATGCAAATTGTGATAAAAATCGATTAGATCAAAGAGAAAGCGCTTTACTCTAAGCGAACGTAAAAATGTCCCCATGTTCGTGTCAGAAAGACCCCGATCACCAAGTTCCTCGAGAATTAAATGTCATAGTTGATGACAGTGGTAGCGACACCACATTTGATTAAGAATGGCTCTTTTATTAATTGTATACTCATACTCGGAAGTTTTAGACTGCACCACATGAGGAACATGTGGCGATGGGTCTGCAAGGAATCGTTGGTGCGATTCCTGTCTGTGTTGGTGCACAGAGCTCTTCAATGAGATTTTAGACTGCACCTCATGACTGACATGGTGGCGATGGGTCTTGACTGCACCTCATAAGTGAAATGTGGCGAGAGTCTTGACTGCACCTCATGTAGCATGTGGCGATGAATCTGCAAGGAATCGTTGGTGCGATTTCGGTCTGTGTTGGTACACAGTGATGGTGAAAAAATCATGAGTTGAGTATACTGCTTGAGAATTGTTAAAAAAAAACAAAGAATTCTTAGAATTACCTTGTTGGTCGGATCTTTTTCATTAAATGATATTGTGCAGAGAGCACTGTGTATGTAAACTTAATAATTTAAAGTCATGAAAATTTATTATTGTCCCTTGATTTAGGTGAAATCAAGTACCAGTGAGAAACTGTTACCTTTGGCAGGATAGCCGAGCTTGTTTAATCTCAGAGTATATTTTGTCCACAGGTACTACACCCGAGGACGGGTGCTAGTCAGAGATGGCCGTGTCGTGGATTGATGAAGTTTTGGCGTGACAGACAGCGCCATCTAAGGATTATTTTAGTGAACCAATAAATTGTTACCGGAAACGCAAGCGGCGCAGTACCTTCCGCTTGGACACGATCGTCGATAGAGCGGATGTAGCGAGACGGGGCGGCTAGATGGCGCTAGTAGAACGTGAACCGGATGCACCATTGACAGCGAGTCTTTATAAGGAGCCGCGCTGTTGAATCGAGACGCATGAATATCTGAGACGTCTCTGGGTACGGACCACTGCCTCAGATAATCAGTACTGACTTTATTGTGGTGCGCTGTCTACGTCGGACGGTCTTGCATTACGCTCGGTGTCGACGCACGGGTTTGTTTCCATAATGTAGGAAGTCGTTAGTAAAAGAAAAATAAAGTTACTTTGATTTAAATTATCTTTCGTTCAAGTACCCAAGTCAGTGCCCACATGCATCTTAAACTATGTCAGATTATGATTAAGACCGGATGTTTCACATCTCGGCCACCCATCCATGATCCAGTGAGGGTATCTGCGACATATATATGTCGCAGATACCCTCATGAGACTTGCGTTTCCGGTGACGATTTATTATTTCATTTAAATAACTATTGTATGGCCCCGTCTGTTAAGTAATAACGCCATCAATCCACGACACGGCCATCTCTGACTAGCACCCGTCCTCGGGTGTAGTACCTGTGGACAAAATATACTCTGAGAGTAAACAAGCTCGGCTATCCTGCCAAAGGTAACAGTTTCTTACTGGTACTTGATTTCTCCTAAATCAAGGGACAATAATAAATTTTCATGACTTTAAATTATTAAGTTTACATACACAGTGCTCTCTGCACAATATCATTTAATGAAAAAGATCCGACCAACAAGGTAATTCTAAGAATTCTTTGTTTTTTTTTAACAATTCTCAAGCAGTATACTCAACTCATGAATTTTTCACACCATCACTGTGCACCAGCACAGATAGGAATCGCACCAACGATTCCTTGAAGATCTCTGTGCACCAACACAGACCGAAATCGCACCAACGATTTCTTACAGACTCATCCTCATGCTACAGGAGGTGCAGTCTCGCCACATTTCACTTATGAGGTGCAGTCAAGACCCATCGCCACCATGTCAGTCATGAGGTGCAGTCCAAAACTTCGAGTATGAGTATACAAGCCATTCTTAATCAAATGTGGTGTCGCTACCACTGTCATCAACTATGACATCTAATTCTCGAGGAACTTGGTGATCGGAGTCTTTCTGACACGATCATGGGGACATTTTTACGTTCGCTTAGAATAAAGCGCTTTCTCTTTGATCAAATCGACTTTTATCATAATTTGCATTTTACTTAATATTCTGTGTCGCTTGCTCTCTAATCGTAAATCACTAATCACCAAATTTTTAGGTTACTTTTCACACTACTATAACCGATACCTGTCAAACTGACAATGTTATTTACCCGCTTTCCACTAAGCTTCTTACTAAGCACTAACACAATCTTTGATGAGAGAGCATTCGGCACCCGAATCATAATAAAATGGATACGACTCACAAGTGTTCATTAGCGTACCGCTGATTTGCTTGCATAGCAAACTTCCACACGCCTCTCGTTACTCGCCGCCGCTGCAGGCGTTGCTCCGGAACTGCCTGCGCCTCCTGCCGCGCCAGCTCCTCTGCTGTTGCCACGTGGACACTTCGTTGCCGCATCTGAAACAGATTAAGTCCGACCGCGACCTCGGTCCCGCAGAGCTTGACGCTGAAGTGGCAGCACTGGCTGCCTTGCCTTTCACCTCCCCTTTGGAACGGCAATCGGACGCTCGGTGACTTATTTCACCGCAGTTGTGATAGGGTGAGTTTTATAAGAAGGCAATAAATTGGTTATTTCAAGGTTCTCCAGACTTTCATTCTTAACCCACCTTACATCTGGGCTTTTGAACCCTCATACTAGAGGGACAAAATCGCAAATGTTACAATTTTATCAACTTCAACAGTGACCAAAATTTATGAAGGTGACGTGATAGAATTTTGTCTTATACCGGTCAAAGTCACACTATCGTAAAGTCGTATACCATACAATTTACCCGAGTAAGAAAATGGAAACTGCTCACCGGGGTGACGTAAAATTCCAGCTGGTGCGCTTACTACAGATCCACTCACTATTCTTTGACCTGGCTGACCGCAGTACTGTTGCTCGCCTTCCTGCTGCTCCGCTCAGGGTATATAGACGCGTAGTATCCTTGTCCATGACAACGGAAGCAAGTGATCCCGTTCACTTGATTAATCGCCGCACTATGACTGCTGCTTGTGATCTTCGGCTTAGAACAATCTTCATGTAGCTTAATGGCTCCTTTATAGTGACAATGAATCGCCATTATCAGTCATTTCCAGCACACACATTATCACTACACTGTTTCTCGTTTGCTTCACTGTTTTCTCCACGTGGGCTGACTGGGTTATATACCACTTCTGATGTCGCAGATACCCTCATGAGATCATGGATGGGTGGCCGAGATGTGAAGTATCCGGTCTTCATCATGATCTGAAATAGTTTAAGATGGATGTGGGCACTGACTTGGGTACTTGAACGAAATATAATTTAAATCAAAGTAACTTTATTTTTATTTTACTAACGACTTCCTACATTATGGAAACAAACACGTGCGTCGACACCGAGCGTAATGCAAGACCGTCCGACGTAGACAGCGCACCACAATAAAGACAGTACTGATTGTCTGAGTCAGTGGTCCACACCCCGCGACATCTCAAATAGAAGTGTGTCTCGATTCAACAGCGCAGCTCCTTATAAAGACTATCGCTGTCAATGGTGCATCCGGTTCACGTTCTACTAGCGCCATCTAGCCGCCGTCTCGCTACATCCGCTCTATCGACGATCGTGTCCAAGCGGAAGGTACTGCGCCGCTTGCGTTTCCGGTGACGATTTATTATTTCATTTAAATAACTATTGGATGGCGCCGTCTGTTAAGTAATAACGCCATCAATCCACGACATATATATATTTATATATGTATATTTGGTATATATGTATAGTATCATATTATTATTATTTTTATAGGATTTATAGTATTTAAAGTTACATATGTCTTAGAATAGGGCTATATATTGTATTAATTTTTCATTTACTCATCTATATGTATTTGTCGTACTACTTTAGTTTATTGGACACCCCTACCTGCCGTTGTAACATTCACAACTCCTATCCATCCAAAGGTTGTCTGGAAGAAATCGCCTAGTGCGATAAGACCGCCCATTGTACATTTCTTTGTTGCATTTCTCTGTTGCCATGTTAACTTTTAATAAACTCAAAAAAACTCAAAACTCAAAAGGAACTTTATTTACGTAGGTTTCATCACAAAACTCTTATAAATCGTCATATTTATAAACACCATTATCATCTTACGGCCCCTGTCCCACACCAGGTGGCAGTCTCCACACACACCTCTCAGTCGTCATACCTACATTCACACCTTTCACACACAACTCTGCACTCCTACAATCCCTCCATCTCCCCTGATCGCTCACAATCCCTGCGTTCACTCACATTCATGCCGAAACTACCACCGGTTCGGAAGGCTGCTCTACAGAGAAGAGCCGGCAAGAAACTCTGTAGTTGCTTTTTTTAAAATTATTGGTCTTGTTTACAAAAAGCACTAAACAGCATAGTGAGAGCAAGTTCGCAAGATGAGAGAAATGTACATTTTTGCATAAAAAAATTAAATAAATAAATAAACACGCTACACGTTTCCGCAATGAATGACGGATAGACCTTGACAGGGCCAATCAAGAAACAAATCCGCGAATAAAGGTCTCCATTGCGTCATTGCTCACACATACAGTGTACAATATATGACATTTTCTAAAATGCTACGTACAAATTATTTCGCCAATGAGATATATTATTGAAGGGGCCAAAGGAACAGAGCACAGGCACAAAATGACAGTTACTTCCAGGCATCATTATCACACATATAGTCGTTGACGCGGTAGTACCCTTTACTAATTAATGTAGTTTTAACAAAATTTTTGAACTTTATGAAGGGTAAATCTACAATAGCGTCAGGAATTTTATTGTACAGGCGAACACCGAGGCCTGCAAAAGATCCATGGGCTTTTTGCAGTCTGTGGTGAGGTATCACTAGTTTATGCCCATTTCTTGTACGGATAGTGGACGTAGTGACATCACAGTTGGTCTTATACTGACTGATATTCTGTCTCACAAATAAGATATTAGCAAGGATAAACTGCGATGCCACAGTCAAAATTCCTATATCACAAAACTTATTTCTAAGTGATTCCTTGGGTCCTAGATTGTAAATGGAACGCACAGCACGCTTTTGTAATACAAATACAGTTTCAATGTCTGCGGCGTTGCCCCAAAGCAAAATACCATATGACATGACGCTATGGAAGTAACCAAAGTAGACAAGTCTCGCGGTATCCACGTCGGTGAGCCGTCTTACCTGTCTCACAGCATAAGCTGCTGAACTAAGTTTATCAGCGAGTTTATGAATGTGGGGCCTCCATTGTAACTTGGAATCTAAAGTAATGCCCAAAAACTTTGTAGATTCTTCTAGGTCCAAATTTTTGTCATTTAATATCAATTTAGTATCGATACTTTTTGAGTAAGAGGTAGTAAACCTAATGCATTTGGTTTTAGCTGCATTCAACAATAAATTGTTTACAGTGAACCACTGAGATATTTGCACGAGTGCGCTATTTACATCGTCAAAATTTGTTTTCTTACGGTCAACTTTAAAAATAAGCGATGTATCATCAGCAAATAGAACAATGTTACAAATATCTTTTACAAAGAAGGCGAGATCGTTTATATAAATAAGAAACAAAAACGGACCCAGAATAGACCCCTGTGGCACGCCCATTGTTAATGTCGATCCAGTAGATTTGACTCCATTTATGTCCACAAACTGCATTCTGCTACTCAAGTATGACGCAAGGAGATTAAGCGCGTTAAACTTGATACCATAGTGTTGAAGCTTTCTCAAAAGAGTGTTGTGATGTACACAATCGAAAGCTTTGGATAGATCGCAGAAAACACCAATAGCATCTTGAGAGTTTTCCCATGCATCATAGATGTGCTTTAAGAGTACAGCACCAGCATCAGCCGTAGAGCGACCCTTAGTGAACCCATATTGTTCACTATGTAACAATTTATATTTGTGGAAATGTTGCAGTAGCTGTTTTAAAATTATTTTCTCAAAAATTTTACTTAAAACTGGCAAAATGGAAATAGGTCTATAGTTGCCAAGCTCTTTCTTATTGCCAGCTTTGTAGAGTGGGATGACTTTACCATGTTTCATTAAATTTGGGAATACGCCCACATCTACACACTCATTAAATATATTAGCAAGCTGAGGAGCTATATCTGAAATAACCCCTTTAATCACAACAGTTGATATATCCCACAAATCACCTGTTTTCTTCAAAGTAATACTATTAAAGGCTGTAACAATGTCAGAAGGGGTCACATAAGTGAAACTGAGCAAGCCTGACGTCTCTCTAACATTATCCTTGAGCAGCATCTCAGCGTGGACAGAAGATGAAGCCAAAGACGTGGTGATTTCCTTCGGTATACTTTCAAAAAAATTATTAAAGCATTGAGCTACATCAAAGTTAGTATTTATTACACTACCATTAATATGCAATTCAAATTTAGATTCCGGTAACTTTGCTTTGCCAGTTTCGTTATTAATAATGTTCCAGGTGGTTTTAATTTTGTTATTGGATTGTCTAATTTTACGACCAATGTGTAGAGATTTAGCCGTATAGCAAACTTTTTTAAACAATTTTGAGTAGGACCTAACGTATTCCTGAAAGGCTAAATTAAAATTAAATTGTTTCAAAGCGTATAAATTATATAATGTATTCCTACTCTTATAAATACCTGGAGTAGCCCATTCACAAAACTTCAACTTATTACCTTTGGTGTAGGTTTTCAATTCAAATATACGATTGAACTTGATCTGAATAATATTAAATAATTTTTCGTATTGATTACCCGGGTCACCACGCACGTGAGCCATTGCCACAGTTTTCTTGGCTACAATGTTTTGGAATTTTTCTATTTTCCTACCTGTAACTGGTCGAGCAGAAAATGTGAATCGATCGTCTGCTTTATTGTTGGGAAGAGTAATTAATTGCCCGCAATGATCAGATGGGAGATCATTAATGATAGATTTATTTATCAATTGACAGTTACAGAAGAAATTGTCCAAACACGTAGATGAACTATTTGTTACTCTAGTTGGCTCACTAAAAGAGGGCGTAAGTCCATATGATTTAAAAAGATTAATGAATCTACAAGATAATGATGATTCAACTAACAAATCTATATTAAAGTCACCACATATTAAAACATGTTTACTGCAGGAAGTGACTTTCTTTAAAACATTTTCCATGACGACCTCAAAAGTATTATAGATCCCAGAGGGTGGCCGGTAGACGCAGACAATAGTGTAGTGAACGAGTTCTATACACGATAATTCAATGGTACGTTCTATAGAGAGATCAACTATATCCTTGCGTTCTTTACCTTTAACTTCATGAGACACAAAGATAAGCGACCCACCGCGTATGGCATGCTTTCTACAAAAGGCACTTATAATACTATGATTTCCATTCCGTCGACCAAGCTCATGCTCCTTCAGCCAATGTTCAGTTACACAAAAAATCTGAACATTCCTATGCTCTAAAAATAGGTCGATTTCTAAATCTTTGCTAGCCATGCCCTGCATGTTCTGGTGAACAATTCGTAAAGCAAAAGGCATGGCTGTTGTCTCATCTAGTTTTTTAAACATCTAGATGTGTCTAGAGAACTGTGAATAGCACAGTCTGTCAAAGTCTTAGAACTAAGATTATATAAAAAATTGTCTGTGACAGAGTCAGCAGGTTGTATATTATAAGCTAACAATGTAGCTATTTGTCTCTTAAACCTAAGGGGCAGATGCATGTCATCCTTTGTCAGTTTAAAATTACTAATAAATGTGTTACAATCAAAATATTGAATTACATTATTGTGGCGATGAGTCAAATTGTAAATAAGCATATTTAAATTGTATATTTGTCTATTTTGATTAGCAGACAGGCTATTAGAATATGGAAGGGCACTTACAATAAATTTGCAGTCATGTTTGTTATTTAAGTCCAATAGCTGTTCTACCATTTTTATTATCTGTGAACGTCTAACAGATAAACTGTCACCAAACAATATAATTATGGTGGTGTCCTTATTAAAGTTATGAGGCTTAATATTTTTAACTAAACTATCTAAGTTGATTCCAGGCAAACACATGTTTAATAAAGGCTGTTTAATTTTTTGCCTTAATAATGAACTAAGACCTTGACCTATTTTATCCGAGTAAACTAATACTTTAGAAGATGCCGCTGTAGAGGGGCTCACATCTTCTTTTACATTAATTGGATTAATGAAAACCCTATCCGCTATTAATACAGTTGTTGGCTCACTATTAGTTTGACAAAGTAGAGGTAGGTTTTGAGTGTTAACAGCAGTATCTGAACGGGAGCCTAAAACTTGGTTATTACAATGTTCTGTCAAGGACTCAAACCGCTCTGCAGTGTATGTGCTCATCTTTAGTAGTTCATTGGTAGCCAAAATATGGTGGTTTATTTGGACTTGAGCATCTTCATATTTCCTTGAGATGGTAGCAAGCTCCTTTTGAAGGTTCAGTATATCCACTTGTAAGTTATATGTGTCTTTGTCATACATATACTGACTTTTAGTTATGTTGTCTTTATAAAATCTTAATCTAGATATTAATTTAAGCCTATCAGAACTTAATGATTTTAACATGTGAGTTTGCTTATTAAATTTTAACAATTTCTTTGTTCTCTTAATTAACTTGTTAATTTTGACATACTTTTTTATCTTGTTATTACTGGACATGGTAGCAAAATTAATATTTTCAGACTGCAATGAGATATTATATTTATTACAATCAGCCTGCCCCATTAATTCATCAAACAGGGACTGAGTGGTACTACTATCCTGCATCTCCGTTAGCTGTTCAAAGTTACCAATTGACTTCCGTGCATCATTTAAGGAAGACTCCAGTTCAGCAATACGACTGAGTGCCCGTTCATGTGTATTACTACAACTCTGGAAAGAATTCACAATGTCTTGAAGTTGGTCTCGTTGGTCCTGAGCATCCATGAGCTGAACATGCAGCTCAGCTAGTTCATTCTTTAATCCAGAGTTCCTGCTGATTACATTTTCTATCTCCTTTTCACTGTCCTCATGTTCCTTCATTAGCTGATCGCAGAGATCACTTTTGATCTTCAGCTCTCTGAGTGCTGCCTTCAGCTTGTTCTCCATGTCTTTGGCTACTGCTTTGCGAGTCAGTGCCATCCCACTAGCTGGAAAAGAAAGTGATGGAAAAGTGAATTAATGAGAAACAGAAAAAATAAGTGACCTAGTACAATTTAATAGGGTGAGGAAACACTAAATGAATACAAATAAAATAATGTAGTTATAGGAAAAGAACAGAAAAGAAAGTAATATAATCAAAACAACTTTTTTAGTTCTATAAGTTGAGGGTGGGTATGTAAGCGCATACAAAAGAAATGAATACTAATATTTGCGCTTATTACGTTAAACCTAACAAGGGAAATATACAGATAGGCAGTACTCTTAGGAAGGTAACTGTTTATGTGCAGTGTCAGTTTATTAAATGTATGAGGCTTATCTTTTAAGTCTACAACTTTACTTCCAACTTGTCAAATAAAGCGAGATTTAAGAAGCCCAAAGTGTGTGGAGAGACGTTGCTCATAAAACACGTAGAATGAGCAGTGAATAGTGTACTATGCGTGTAAAATATGTACTACTAAAATCATAAAAACAATACTCCCAGGGATTAGTAACAGCTGATTTTGAAGGAATGCAGGTAACGGTCGGCGTAGCGCGCCGGTATACACACTCGTTTTATTCACTTTTTAAACAGTTATTAGCACTTAAAACACTTGAGTTGAAGTTTTAATGCTTACACAATAATATTATCCATATATAATACTTATTAACATTTATTTAATAGTTAAAAACGAATAAAGTTTAAGCCACAGAAATTTATACGTGCAGCGGCCAGTGTTGCCGCGTCAAAAAAAAAATAACCTAATCAATAATACTATAATAAATATAATATAATAAATAATACTTTTGGTGTACAATAAAGAGTATTCTATTCTATTCCATTCAAAGTGCTTCCTCGTTGACTAACAAGCCGCTGTTTACGTCTCCGCCTATGCACCAACGTCCATTCTGCTTCATTAATATTATTCGATGCCTTCAATTCGCCTTGATTTCGAAACACTTCGGAATATGAACGAGGTTTATCTTTAATGACATTTATTTGTTTACCATAGTCAGCTGATTTACTTTGTAGCTCTGGAGGTTGTAATAGATCAGCGGTGCATGAGGACTTATTATTCTCAGTTGGTATTGCGCACTCGCTTATTCTCGTGTTAAAACATGCCTTCATCTCGCTCGCTGCACCCGATGACGACGTTGACGACTGATGTAACGGTTCCTGCGTGAGTGAGCGAGATGGAGTGTTCGCTGTAAAATTGGGCTCGCCATCAGCTGATTCATCACTACTCAGTGTGGGTACCGCGATCGGTCCACTATCGAAAGATTCAAGTCTACCTCCTCCTCTTTTATTTTTATTAACATTTTTCTCTTGGTTTAAAAAAGACCTATTTTTATAAAGTTACTGGCGTAGTTTAGTGGCGTAGTGATGTTGAAAATCTTGAACGCTTTTCTCAAGCAAAACGATCTTTTTTAGCAGGGAGGTTACATCGACGTGATCGAATGTAACAGGCGGTAACTTTTCCAACTTTCTGGCCACAAACATCAGAATTTCCTCACAGTTTGTCTCTTTAAGCACACAAATTATATCGTCTATGTCTCTTCGTGTTTTTCCATCTCGCTTTCGTGTAGTAGGTCGCTTACGTAAGGATTCAAATAGTAACGATTTTGCTAATTTAATATCCTCTGCACTGAAAGCACTTTCACATATTTGCAGCAGACTTTGTTCGTCCATAACGTCCAATTTATTCTGTATAAAGGCTAACACCTCACATATCACTATATTACAACTTGCACACTTTAACGTACTAGATACGTTATTCATTTTTTAGAGCAGGTCACCGTGCGTCCACTCACGTCCGCTGTTAATTAGTTTTTTGTTTTTTTTTTTGTAAAAAGGATATATTGTTTTGGGCTGTTGTAAAATGACAGGCCCTGGAAAGTAAAAGGTTATAAAGAATATAAATTATTTTCTAGTGATTACTTGGATATGGTCGAAGACGATTGGCATGTACAAGTTGATTTTTGCCTGCTTTTTTGATTAAATAATTTTCATTAAAACCTACGCGAATTACATCATAGGGACCGTCCCATTTCGGATCTAAGTTATAAGGGTTAGGAACGCGTAACATAACTTTGTCACCTACTTTGTATTCGGTAGTATTTTTGATGTGGCTATCATATCGCTCTTTGGCTTTTTCTTTCATTTTCTCTAGGTTTTTAATTGCTATATCGCGAGAGATTTTGAAACGTTCATTAAGATCTTTTAAATAGTCACTTGCTGAGTAATCGGCTATCGGTTTTATAGAGTAGAATGGACGAGCTTTATATCCAAAAAGTAGTTCGTAAGGAGTGTACCCAGTAGAACTATTTGTCGTGGTATTATGACACATTATTGCGAATGGAATTATATGATCCCAGTTTCTGAGGCGATTGCTATGGTACATACGAATATGATCGCGTAATGTTGCATGAAATCTTTCTAAAGCTCCATTCGTCTGGGGATGGTATGCTGTATTAAAGGTCTGACTAGACCCAAGGAATTTCATTAATTGTCTCATTACGTTATTCATAAATTTGGTGCCTTGATCTGAATGAAATCTTTTTGGAACGCCATAGTGTTGACAAAAATGTAGTAATTGTTTGGCTATAGTTAAGGCTTCTTTATCTGGGATTGGATAAGCTTGGACAAAACGAGTCAGATCATCTTGTAAAGTTAAAACATATTTGTTATTATTATTACTAATTTATCCGTGTGGTAGCGGAGTAAGAATACTACCACCCCATATCTTCCCGTGGGTGTCGTAGAAGGCGACTAAGGGACAACAGACGTTGGGCAGCAGCGACGCTCTGTTCAAAACACACCATCCATCACTGCGATCGCCAACCCGCCTGCCAAGCGTGGTGATTATGGCAAACCCCCCCATGAATGGATACAAATAGGAAAACGGCCCCCAGTCCCCGGCAGCCCCACTATTCCTTCGGCCACGGTAGCAGCCAAGGTAACGGCCCCACCGCAGGGGGTGCGAACAATCTCCGGCAGAGATCCGGCTACCACAAAAAACGACGGCTGCACCTGGCAACATACAACACACGGACACTGCGGACTGACGAGAAGAAGGCTTCAGTACCGTAGACCATATTTTAACGCTACGGCAGGTTATACAGAAGACAGGAGGCATGGTGCACTGTCCTTCCGGCTGACGCAGGTTTTGTCCGGGCACGGGTGCTTTGGAAAGTACCTGTGCCGCATTGGCCGGGAGGAGACCTCGGGGTGTCACCACTGCGCGGATGGTGCTGAGGACTCCGCGCAGCATACCCTGGAGGTGTGCCGTGCGTGGGATAGACCGCGACGTGACCTAGTCGGTGTTGTGGGGAGCCTCTCGCTGCCGGATCTCGTTAGATCCATGGTCCGGAGCGAGAGGGCTTGGAGGGAGACGGCCTCATTTTGTGAAGCCGTCATGACAGCCAAGGAGGAGGCGGAACGGGCCAGAGAGTTGGCCTCCCAGGGCCCAAATCGCCAGCGCCGCAACAGGCGCCGGAGGGCGTTGGCTGACCTCCGCCCGCCGTAAGTGGGCCTGCGGGCGATTGACCTGGGAAGTCCGTCGCCTGCGCAAAACAGGCCCCAGGAGGACAGCGCGCCGCGATTCGCGTGCGCCCCCTAGCGGTGGAATGGGGGAGGGCAATACAGCCACCCCCCTCATAATCGGAGGGGCCCGCCTTGGAGCGTGGGGCTCCACTAGCTTTATAAGAGGCGGGCCAAGGCCCCCAGGGTCACGGAGCATGGTCCCGTAAAAAAGTGAATCCCGTGGCCCTGGTTTGGGCAGTCGAGGATCGCCGTCGGTTTTAGTGGGTAGGTCGGGGCGCAATTCACCATCTCTACGCGCCCCGGAGTCCCACATACCCCGGCCAGTCCCCAACGGCCGGATATCCATGAGGATATCCGACGTAAAAAAAAAAAAAGGTTATACAGAAGACCGAGGAGTATAACCTGCCCCTTTGTCTGGCGTTCGTGGACTACGAGAAAGATTTCGATTCGATCGAGACGTGGGCAGTATTGCAGGCTCTCCAGAGGTGCCAAGTCGACTATCGGTATATCGAAGTGTTGAAGTGCTTGTATGAAAACGCCACCATGTCAGTCCGACTCCAGGACCAGACCTCGAAACCGATCCAGTTGCAGCGAGGTGTTAGGCAGGGAGACGTTATCTCTCCGAAACCGTTATCCCTCCGAAACCGAAACTCCGCTGCACTGGAAGATGTTTTCAAGGTTCTGGACTGGAAAGGGCTGGGCATTAACGTGAACGGCGAGTACATCACTCACCTTCGATTCGCTGACGACATAGTCGTAATGGCTGAGACCATGGAGGGCCTCACTACGATGCTCGATGGCCTCTGTCCACCAATGTGTGTTGCCAGTGTTGACATATGGAACTGAGACGTGGTCGCTCACTATGGGCTCCATCAGAAGGCTCAAAGTCACCCAAAGGGCAATGGAGAGGGCTATGCTCGGAGTTTCCCTGCGAGATCGAATCAGAAATGAGGAGATACGCAGGAAAACCAGGGTCACCGACATAGCCCACCGGATTGTCAAACATAAGTGGCAGTGGGCAGGGCACATAGCTCGCAGGACCGACGTCCGATGGGGCAGAAAAGTCCTCGAGTGGCGACCGCGTTCCGGAAGGCGCAGTGCTGGTAGGCCTCCCACACGGTGGACCGACGACCTGGTTAAGATCGCCGGAAAGCAGTCGATGCGGGCGGCCCAGGACCGGCCTTTGTCGAAATCCTTGGGGGAGGCCTATGTCCAGCAGTGGACGTCTTTTGGCTGAAATGATGATGATGATGATTACTAATTTCAGAGTAGGAAACTAAATCTATGGAAACTCTTTCAAAAGGTTCTGTAGATTGTGATGTGATTACCATTGGGGCTTGAAAAGATTTTCTTTGAATTTTGTTTCGTTGATAGATAAGACAAGATTCAACGTAGTTTTTAATATCGTTAGTCATACCCTTCCAGAAATACTGTTCTCGAATTTTTCTAGTTGTTTCTATTATGCCACGATCTCCAGAGAGTGGTACATCATGAAACGCTTTTAGGATAGTAGGTATTTCATCAGCTTTGGGGTAAGTTACTTTATGTTTATGTACTAATATTTGGCATTCATAGATTTGAGCGAGATAAGCAGTTATTCTTAGTTGTTAGGAAGTAATTTGCATGTGCGATCGTCTTTGAGGTTGGGTACATATATACTAGTTACTTTTAGTGGGAAGAGCCGTGGTGATGACAAAATTTATTAATATACGAACTAATTTTAATTCTTTACTGGTTGGTGTCTACAATATGACTGATCCAAAATTATATTATTCTAAGGCACAGAGAGAGATGGCAAACCCCCCCATGAATGAATGGATACAAACAGGAAAACGGCCCCCAGTCCCCGGCAGCCCCACTATTCCTTCGGCCACGGTAGCAGCCAAGGTAACGGTGGGGCAGGGGGTGCGAACAATCTCCGGCAGAGATCCGGCTACCACAAAAAACGACGGCTGCACCTGGCAACATACAACACACGGACACTGCGGACTGACGAGAAGATCGTAGAACTCGAGGAAGAGTTGAGCAAGTTGCGATAGGATATAGTGGGGTTGTCTGAAGTCCGAAGAGAGGGAGAGGACACGATAACCCTCAAATCCGGCAACTTGCTCTACTTCCGGGAGGGCGACCAACAGTCCCAAGGTGGTGTTGGGTTTATCGTCCACAAGTCCCTTGTGAACAACGTTGTTAAAATCGAGAGTGTGTCGACCAGGGTGGCGTACCTTATACTCAGAATAACCAAGCGTTATTCGCTGAAGGTCATACAGGTATACGCACCGACCTCGGCACACCCCGACGAAGCGGTGGAGACAATGTATGAGGACATTTCCTCGGCCATACATGGCTCTAGAACGCACTACACCGTTGTCATGGGGGATTTTAACGCGAAACTGGGCAAGCGGAGCGGAGATGAGCTGCAAGTGGGGCAATTTGGGTTTGGACACCGGAACCAACGGGGCCAGACTTTGGCTGGTTTTCTGGAGAAGGAGGGACTCTATATGATGAATTCCTTTTACAAAAAACCAGAACAGAGGAAATGGACCTGGTTGAGTCCGGATGGCACCACAAAAAACGAGATAGACTTCATCATGTCGACGGAAAAGCACATATTCAATGATGTCTCCGTGATCAATATGGTCAAAACCGGAAGCGATCACCGCTTAGTACGAGGCACATTGAATATCGACGTTAAGCTTGAAAGGTCGCGCCTGGTGAGGTCTACGCTGCGTCCCGTGCCAGTTCAAATTCAAAACCCGGAGAGCTTTCAGCTCGAACTGCAAAACCGCTTTATAAGCCTAGGCGTTGACGTGGACGATTATAATGACGGGTTCGTGGAGACTGTCCGCAAAGTTGGGTCGAAGTTCTGTGAGACCCAACAGTAGGGTATAATTGGGGGTTCTGGATCACGGTGGTATAATTGGGGGTTCTGGATCACTTTCTTCCTCGCTCCGCTCGGAATGTGATCCAGAACCCCCAATTCTCCACCCGTAGAATGTGATCCAGAACCCCCAATTCTCCACCCGTAGAAGCTCCAAGTGATCCAGAACCCCCAATTCTCCACACGTAGAATGTGATCCAGAACTCCCAATTCTCCACACGTAGAAGCTCCAATAATATATTACTAACACGATCTGCGATACATTTAGTTCATAATATAAAATTGAGTATTGAGTTTTATTCACAGTGGAGCGCTTGTTATAGGATCTCCAATTGTTTTACCGGTCCGGTCCGGTGTGTGTATTATAAACTTGTATGGTGACGAACCGATATCGAAGCAACATTGACACGTGTAGGTGCCTACTTAAAAAATAATCCGCAACAATATCACGTTCGATCATTGCGCAGCTGTGTATCAAAAAACGATGCGGTCATAACTTGTACTGATGAATGCAAAGGCTAAAAACGATGCGGTCATAACTTGTACTGATGAATGCAAAGGCTATTAAGCCATCACACCATCTGTGCAGTCGAATCTTGTGTAATAATCTCTCCGCTAGCATACTTGAAAATAAATTTACGAATGCCTTCTAAACCAGATTTAGCATAAATATTCATAGTGTATAAATTTATTTTGTTTTTTTTGATAAAGGAAAAAATATTATTATTACAGTAGAATTGGACATTTGTTTTGAAATTATGAGATTTGATTGATATGACTGCAGCTGGCCTAGTGGTGTAAGCAGCGACCTCGCATACACGACCACGCTAAGTATCGTGATTCGATTCCCACGCGAAGCAATACTTTTTGAGTGATTCACAAATCATAACGATTTGGAATCTGGATGTTAGTTGTCTCCGTCAGTTGCTTTGTTTTTTTTTTAATAAAGTTAACTAGTTCTGAGAGAGTACATACCACTTCCTTTTTAGAAAATCGTCTCATGTATACGCGACAGAGTGGCGCCGTCGTCGTCAAATAAGGAAAGTAAGGATGCCGTCATACTGAGTAAGTAACTATCAATTAATATTAGACTCTATTTACCTTTAACATAGAACTATTTTTTTAGCACACATATCAAAATCGCTTTCTCACTTTGCTAGCGATTTGTAAGTATAACCAAACGCTTAGAAATGGGATATATAAATATGACTGCAATTAATAATCTCATTATACTTAGCACGCATCCCGAGTACTTTCAACTTTTTTCTTTAACAATATTATTGTGAAACGTAGAATAACAAGTATGTACGTATAACTTAACAATTATTATTTATATCGAATAATGATTTATAATATCTAATATTAAATTTAAATTATGAGTGAAATTTTATTCATGGTGTTCTTAATTTTAGGTCGATCAATCTATTTGATTCTGACTGTGAAATACCGGCATCTCAGTTAGCACCGCCGGTTGAGAAAAAAAAGCCGGGGAAAAAGGTTGGCGGCAAAACAAATAAACCAAAGAAAATTACCAGCGCTCCAGTAGTAAAGTCGAGATTTTTCGAGTCTGAAACGGAGTCAGATGGTGATTTACAAACGCCATCGACATCGGTCAAAAAAAGGAAGCTGTCGGATTCAGAGGTATGCTATAGTCTTTTTATTTGTAAATATTCCCCTTTTAATTTTCCATTATATTTTTTAGATATTAGTTCACATACCTACTGATAGATATTCTGAATACGATTCCCGGTTCGGTTAAAGATTAAGTTTAAGGTCTTTTCATGCATTTTCTTTTTTAATTTTTCTAATGATAATCATTTTTTTAATTTCAGAACGAGCAAGAATTTGTTGGCGAACCCATCCGAGCGGCTGCGTTGCGGAGCTTTTTGTCAAGACGTAACGGTTCCGGTTATACACTCCAGCGGGATCCCACCCGGCAGGGCAACTACTACGTGGAACTGCGTGTTTACAATACTCGGGAAGCGGAGGCGCTCAGCACCGACCGCTGGAAACGCTCACTAGTCACCTTCAAATCGGCTGTTGATGATAGCAGTCCGGTATGGAAAGCAGTCACAAAACTAGTGACAGCTGCTAAAGAAGATTATCGGAAGATACAGCCGATACTCTATCAATCAAACGTTTTTTAAAACAGGTAAAACATTTAGACAAGTTTGTACAATGATTTTATCAGTCTTATCTTTATTCTAAATTGTTTTTAATTTAAGTAAGTACCTATGCATAAAGTCTTTTATTGATCTTTCTTTTTAATGTTTCTTTCTAAAATTAAAATCAAATGTTTATTTTGCACTTTTACAGGCCATTATTTTTAAATTAGATGACTTCCTTAGATAATGTAATGAAATATAATCTTGCATAAGTACTTACTTATATATGTTTATAACAATTATTTTGTGTGATTTCTTTCAGTATACCAAAAACCAAAAAACTAAAAACCAAAAGCCAATAAACTCGAATTAATGAATCTCAAAGATTAAAAATTTAGACCAGAAATTATGACCTTGAATCTTTAAGTACTTAATGAAGCCAGATCAGTAATAATGACCTTGAACTTGAAATAATATTGAAGTAGCTAACGTTCTAGACCAGTAATTTTGATCTGAATAAATATATAAAATATTTTATTTTCGGTGAATATAATTAAGGTTAAATTTAAATATAAATATGAAGTTTTGTCCAGATTGTAAAGTTTATGTCCAAAAATATTCATCACATAAGAAAAGTAATATACATAAATCAAACTGTTTGTTGAGTACTCAATTTGATAATGTGCAAATAATAGCTACTGCTTTTAAAAATAGAATTGCTAGTTACAGATTAAATTCAATGAGTTTAGATAACATATCACCAGAGATATTTTTATCAGAAATTTCTAGCATGGTTTACAAGATTATTGAGATGCTGCGATGAAAACATCGTGCGATTAAGATACAATTCGAGCTTTTTGTATTGTACAAGTTACCTAAAAATGAAGAGCTGTCATTGAAATCTTTTAATACAAGATATTATGTGGTAATTCAGAATACTAATACAAAATTATTTTTTGAAGAATGTGCGCAAAAATTGCTATATAAGTGTACAGAATTTGAATTATCAGAATCCGGTTGGGCTATAGAGTCGATTAGTCATTTAGAAATAAATATAGTCAAGTATAATCCCCTAAAGGCTGGCAGTTACATACCTTTACCGATAAAAATTCTTAAAACGAAGTCATGTCTTAACATTTGCAATAAAGATAGACACTGCTTTCTCTGGTGTATTGTAGCACATATGTATCCAGCACGGTATAATGCTAATAGAATTTCATCATATCCACATTACTCTAAATTATTAAATATAAATGGTATATCTTTCCCACCGACATTTGATGACATAAAACAATTCGAAAAAAAGAATCCGCACATAAGTGTAAATGTTTATGGTTTAGAAAAAAACAGTGCTATTACTGGACCATTATACAAAACATTGCAGCGGAAACTGACCCACGTAAATTTATTATTAATTGAAAGAGGGCCCAAAAGTCATTTCTGTTTAATAAAAAATTTTGAGCGACTAGTTCATAATCAATTAACAAAACACAAATCTAAAATTTACTTATGTGACGAATGTTTTATATATTTTGATTCGGAGGCAAAATTAGATAATCATAATTGTGCACGAATGCAAACAGTACTCCCAGCAGAGAACAGAAAGCTTCGGTTTTCTAATTATATAAGGACTCAAAGAATTCCTATTGTTATTTATGGAGACTTTGAAAGTTTACTTCGAGAATATTCAGATAAAAATAAAAGTCAGTATGTTGAAAACATACAAATTCATGAAGCAACTTGTTTCGCCTATTATATATGCTGTGAGACTAATCCGGAGCTTAATAATTTAGTATCATATCGAGGTCCATATTGTTCAAAAAAGTTTGTAGATTCTATTGCTAAGGATTTAGAAAAATTATATAACATTTTATCTTTGCCTAGAGCCATGACCCCGTTGAATGATGAAGAGCTTCTGTTGTGGGTATTACTTAAATATGTTAGTTGTAGAATACCTTCACCTTAATAAATCAGTTGCTAACCAGTGGCGTCTGTTTCATTACACTACATGGTGACAGCGGTGTTTTAAGCGATATAAAATAGTATATTCTAACGTTTGTGTCACTACATAGTTACGTGGTATAGTAATAGTGTTGAAGAAACATGGAACACGCACGGCCACCAGCGGAATTGGATTTGGATGGCAACTCCGTCGGCCGGGCCGACGCGTGGAAGCGTTGGAAAGCGCAATTCATATTATTTTTAAAAGCATCTGGGGTGCATAAAGAGGAAACTGATGTACAGGCTAGTTTATTATTAAATTTAATTGGACCCGAGGGGTTTGATGTGTACGAGACATTCTCATTTAGTAATGAGAGTGAAAAAGAAGACGTCCAATTGTTACTGAAAAAATTTGACGAATATTTTGGTGTGAAACAGAATATTACGTTAGCCAGATACAATTTCTTCACGAGGAATCAAGAAAACGGCGAGTCTATCGACCGATATGTAACAGCATTGAAATTGTTATCAAAATTTTGTGAGTTTAAAAGTTTGGGGGAGGAGCTGATTCGAGATCGGATTGTTTGTGGTATACGTAGCACAATCCTACGAGATCGTTTGCTGAGAACCGAAGATTTGACATTGGATAAAGCTATTAAAATATGTCAGGTCGATGAAATCTCGCACGATAGCAATCGCTTGTTGGAGACACGCAATGCAACAGGAGCCCTGGGAGCGATGCAGGTGGATGCTGTGAACGTGCGTGGCAGCTGGTGCGGGCGCACTAGGCGCCGCGGTTACGGGCCCAGCGCTGTGCCTGCCGGGGCCAGCGCGCGGCGAACCTTTAGTGCATGTGGTCTGTGCGATAGGTGCGGCGGCCAATGTGCCGAACCGGGCTCGTGTCCGGCTGTGTCTGTGCAGTGTTATGTGTGCAAAAATTATGGTCACTTTGCTAGAATGTGTAAAGTAAGTCAAAATCCTAGGAAAGTGTACGATATCGGAGTTACTGAGGAAAACATCCAAGAAGAGGGTGACTGTGAGTCATTTTTTATATCTACTGTGTACAATGTCTCAGAGATTAATGTCTCATCTGAGGACTGGCATGAAACGCTTCGCGGGGAATTTGGTTTTGAAAAGTTTAAACTGGATACGGGAGCAGACGTAAATGTATTATCTTACAAACGTTTCCTATCACTAGGATATAGTGATAAGGTGATTTCTGCCCAACAGCGTGTTAAATTACGATCGTACTGCGGAGATTTGATTCCAATTAAAGGTATTTGTAAACTTAAATGGTGGCACAAAGGTATTGTTTATGAATTAAAGTTTGCTATCACCACTATGGATTGTCAGAGTGTGTTAGGTTTGCAAGCTTGTTTGACTTTAGGACTAATAAAAAGATGTAAAAGCCAGGAGAATTTAAATCATCCGTGTATACAATATAGCAGCATATTAAATAAACAATCAAAGAGTACGGAGTATCGCAATCAACACTCTAAGGCACTACCAGAATTAAATGTCGGCGACAATGTTATAATGTTAGAAAATAAAAATAATCGAATTCATAGCAAAGTACTGGCAAAAGCCATAACGCCGCTGCGGTCATATATTGTTAACAACAAAAAAGGGATTTATCGCCGTAATCATCGACATTTGATTGCAGGTGCGCCTGGTGATAAACCGATCGAAAAGTCGGGAAACAGTTGTTTGTTGTCGGATGACGAGGTTTATGTTTCGGGGGATGACGATGATGATAATTATAAACCAAGTGTTGACATGAATAATTATAGTTATCATTCACCTCCACTTACTCGTAGTAGGGCTGCAAAGTAAAGTAAAATATTGATTGTGTGTTATTTTAAGGGGAAGGTGTTGTGGGTATTACTTAAATATGTTAGTTGTAGAATACCTTCACCTTAATAAATCAGTTGCTAACCAGTGGCGTCTGTTTCATTACACTACAGCTTCTTTCATTTAAGACTGCTACAGTATGTCATATTTGTAAAGAAATTTTTTCTAATAATGATCGTATTGTTTGTGACCATGATCATTTTACAGGTAAATATCGTGGTCCAGCTCATAATTCATGCAACTTAAATAATATCTCTGTAAAATTTATTCCTATAATATTTCATAATCTTTCTGGATATGACTGTCATTTATTTATAAAAGAACTTTCAAGTATTTCTGGTCGTATCAATTTAATTCCAAGAACCAAGGAAAAATATATTTCTTTTACCAAATTTTTCCCATTTAATTCTCAAAAAGTAGTCCAATTAAAATTTATAGATTCTTTTAATTTCTTAAGTTCGAGTTTAGACAATTTAGTAAAGACACTAGATTCCAATGATTTAAAGCATTTGCAATCATTTTTCAGTGATGAAAATTTATTTCGACTATGCCTTAGAAAAGGTGTCTATTGCTATGATTATATAGATTCCTGGGAACGATATGCGGAAACTCGGTTACCAGATCGTTCAAAATTTTTTAATAAACTCACGTCCGAAATAGTGTCTTCTGATGATTACAATCATGCTATAAATGTGTGGACTAAATTTTGTATTAAGAATTTAGGTGAATATACTGATTTATATTTGAAATGTGATGTCTTACTATTGTGCGACATATTTGAGAAATTCCGATCTATGAGTTTATGTCATTATGAGCTTGACCCCTGTCATTATGTTTCATCACCGTCATTAAGCTGGGACGCCATGCTCTTGTTAACTAAAGTAGAATTAGATTTAATATCTGATATAGAAATATATCAAATGCTTGAAAAAGGTATTAGAGGAGGACTTGCTCAATGCTCGTTGCGACATGCAAAGGCCAATAATAAATATTTACCAGACTATAATGAAAAAGAACCTAGTACATTTTTAGTTTACTTAGATTGTGTCAATTTGTATGGTCATGCTATGACGCAAAGGCTTCCTACAGGAAATTTTAGATTTTTAACAAAATCTGAAATAGCTTTATTTGAAATTGCCTCCGTTTCTGCCGATAGTGACGAAGGGTACATACTTGAAGTTGATATTCATTATCCTCCCGATATACATGACGACCATTCCGATTTACCATTTGCGCCAGAAAAATTATCTGTTCCTATTCCATGTGATAGCAAAAATACTAAACTAATTGCTAATCTCTATGATAAATATAGATACGTGATCCACTATGTTCACTTACAAGAATGTTTAAAGAATGGTCTTATATTATTAAATATCCACTAAATTCTATCATTCACCCAAAAAAAAATCTTAGAACCATACATAAATCTCAACACAGCACTAAGACAAAAAGCTAAATCAGATTTCGAAAGAGATTTTTTCAAGAAGCAAAATAATTCAATATTTGGTAAAACGATTGAAAACAAAAGGAAACAAGTGGATGTGAAATTAGTTAATGTTTGGAGGGATAGCTTTAACAAGACCAATAAAATAAAGGGAGCAGAAAAATATGTGAGCGCTCCTAATTTTAAAAATATGGCTATTATTTCAGAGGACCTTGTTGCTATTCAATTAGAGCCTGCTAAAGTTGTTTTAGATCGACCGATATATATTGGTTTTACAATATTAGAATTATCAAAGTGTCATTTATATCAATTTCACTATTCTGTAATGAAAAATCATAAACTCATGTCATAAACCTTTGTTATACAGATACTGATAGTCTCTTGTATTTAATACAAACTGATGATTTTTATAAAGACATGAAACAAAATATAAAATATTTTGATACTAGTAACTTTGAAGAAAATAATATTTATGGTATTCCGAAAATGAATAAACAAATACCCGGCTATTTTAAAGATGAGATGGGTGGGGATGTCATTATCGAGTTTGTTGGCTTGAGGGCTAAATTATACTGTATAAATAGTTTAAACAGTATAATTAAAAAGGCTAAAGGAGTTAAAAAACCTGTTTCCAATAAACTAACAATTGAAAAATATAAAAATACCTTGAATAATGATATGAATCTTAGAGATACTATGTATGTCATTCGATCTAAAAATCATAAGTTTTATACACAGAAAATTAATAAATTAGTACTTAATGGAAATGATGACAAACGTCAAATTAAACAAAATATAATGTTTACTGCACCTTAGGGTCATCATCGTACTATGTTTTAAGCGATCATTTTTGTGACTATGTATTATATATTGACTCTGTACCTACCTAGTTTTACTACTATTTACTACTGTCTACTATTTACTTTCGTTTATGTTTATAATGTTACAATAATGTATTATTGCTTAAACAATAAAAAACAACATTTTAATTTTAGTATTGTTTTGTTTTTATTTTTTCATTGTATGCCTCACGTGTAATAAATATACTAATAGAAAATTAGTACATTTATTAATAAAGAAGTACTTATAACCTGAGTCCGAGTTCAATTCTCAGCTCAAATAAATGAGCTAATTTTTCTCTAAAATCCTTAGTAAATTTATTTCTTTAGTAGAAGTAATGAAAATAAACTAACGTCAAATAAAAAAATAATAATGCTTCTACTTTACCATGGGGTCAATATAGTTCTCTATTATAATCTGAACCAAAGATTTATTACTATTTTCCTTAACAGGATAATTATATTATTATCTTTTTGTAATAAAATTAAGTCATTATGTATTTTTGAAATGAAATAAATATAATATTTTGTGTTCAACTGATTTGTGTTTAATCGTTATTATTATCTTAGTATATTTATCTCGAATATAGAAGCTATGATATCCTAGTGGTGAGACCATTGAGGGTAAAAGGTCTCGATTTCGAATCCAAGGCACGCATCGACTTGTGCACCAATATGGATGGCATTTAGTTGCACTAGCTGCTGTGGCCGAAATTGGTCAGGAGGACATTATTTATTTCAATTTAACTGAATAATGATACAATTAAGTATATCATTAAATAATTTATTTTAATTTTCACATTAAAATATACATCGCTAAAATTCTAAAAACTATTATTATAACTAAATAACAAACTATTGCTGTACTACTAAACAGTGAACTACTATTCTAAACTTAGGACTATTATTTTAATTACAAATAAAAATGTACATTATAAAAGTATTATTTACAAGCTAATAAACAAAAATCTTATTCTTTATCTACCACTTAATACTATTTCATTATTATTAATCTTTTAAATATATTAAGTATAAACGTACTCATCTATTGTTCAATTTCTTTACTATTTTACCAATTAAATATTCAGTTTCAGTCATAATGTCATCATATTCACTAGTCACTAAATACTGCACATTCACACTTGCATCTTCAGGATCAGATGATATTTCATCCATATTACCACTGTCCAAATCATGGATTATAATTTTTATTATGCGTTGCGCCCGATCCGATTCCTTACGCATGATAAAGGATTTAGATTTCAAAGATTTTGATTTGATTTTCCTCTTCTTTAATGGCTGCCTCTCTGCTTTTTGAAGACGATATTTCTCTTGTGCAGCTGTTGCATTTTCAACATACCAGCTCTACCTATCTTGAGCATAATTAAAAGGATGAGTTATAGGGTCATTGATGTCTGTCGCGTTTTCTTGTATTTCTGGGTGATCAATTTCGCCCAAAGGAGCCGTGATTTTAGAACCAGCATCATCAAATCCAAATCTCTTAAGTCCTCCAATATCGAGAATGCTGGGGCTGTAATGCTGTGACATGATTCTGAAAATAAAAACTTAAGTAAGTAACTTATAACATTAAAAAACTTACCAATAAATCTTGATTTCTCCGCTAACAACAGATCCTGCTTTGACGAACTATAACAGCATAATGAAACATGAAATCTGTATGACATTCGATATCAAACAAAAAACAATTATTAAAAATATAACCTGCACAAACATGTTAAATCCTGTATTTATGCTTAAGTAGGTAATATATCTAATTTATTGTTAAAGGTATAGCTACCTATTAATATGCATGTTAGACACTCATTTCAGTAATTGTCAAAATGAAGTTGATCAAGCAACCCATATCTTTGAAAGTTAACAATATAGATTTAAATGAATCTTCTCACCAGATCAGACATAGTCCTTTATTACCGAATACGATTCGATGCATAATGTGTGGTCCATCGAACTGTGGTAAAACAAACGTTATGATTAGTTTGTTATTACATGAAAATCTTTATTCCAAAACTTCATTTCAACCAAAGTATCGTTTCTTGAGTCAAGTATTAAGAAGAGTGTCGCAGATGAACTTCTATAAGTTTAATGATGATAAAGAACGCTACGCATCATAACCAGTCTGGAGAAGATACTTGGCTTGACTTGATCTTAACTTCCAATCTCTCCTTAGTCTCTTCCCATGGTCAGCATATAGCTCCTGGTTTCTCCCATCACGACCTTATCTTCCTAGCCTATGCATTAAAACCTCCCAAAACCAAACCCAGAGTGTTGCACCTGCGGTCCTTTGCTCAGATGAACATAGGCAAATTACTTACGGATGCCTCTGCTATTGACTGGGCCTCATTACTGGCGGCTAATACAATGGATGATAAAGTGCGGATTTTCAATGATGCCATAACTAAGCTGTATGACACTCACGCCCCGATCAAAAATGTTAAAATTAAACGCCCGCCAGCTCCGTGGATGACGAAGGGAATTAAATTAGCGATGAGGCGAAGAGACACGGCCTTTCGTAAATTTAAAAATGACAGGTCCGATGATAACTGGATTTTGTTCAAGTGTTGTAGGAATCGGTGTAACCAGATGGTGCGCAATGCTAAACGCCGTTACATTCTAGATAATATTGCTCTTTCCACTCCTGCCGGTATTTGGAAGTTCCTCGGAACACTTGGTATCGGCAAGTCGCGAAATTTAGACCCTCCATCTTCTATCCGATTAGATGATCTTAATCAACATTTTGCTTCCTCTTCTACTATAGATCATCATATCGTTACTCAAACGATTCAATATATTAATGGTCTGAAGCGCCCTAATATTAATCAATTTTACTTCACACCTGTGGACTCGGCCGAGATTAAAAAGATAATCCTTTCCATTAAGACCAACGCAACTGGTTTTGACAACATCAACCGACGTATGATCACATACATCCTAGATCACATCCTTTCCGCGATTACCCACATTGTTAACTTTTCCTTGTCCTCTGGAACTTTCCCTTCTTTGTGGCGCAAAGCGTTCGTCCGCCCACTTCCAAAAACACTTAACGCTTCTCTTGTTACCCAGTACCGCCCTATCTCTATCCTTCCCTATCTTTCCAAAGTGCTGGAGTCATGTGTACAAAAACAATTATCCCGTTTTGTTCTGGAAAATGAGTTAATCAGTCCATTTCAATCTGGTTTTCGTCCTGGACACAGCACTACTACCGCTCTCCTTAAAGTGATTGGCGATATTGAGGCAGGTATGGAGAATTCCAAAATCACAGTCATGGTTTTGGTAGACTTTTCGAATGCCTTCAATACTGTCAATCACGATATTCTCCTGGCGATCCTTTCCTATCTTTTGGTCTCGGACGAAGCCCTGCAGTGGTTTTCCTCATTTCTTCAGGGACGCCAGCAGTCAGTGAGTGTCGGTGACGCGTCATCGGAATGGTGTAAACTTGTTACTGGCGTGCCTCAAGGCGGTATTGTTTCACCTCTTTTATTTTCTATCTTTATAAACCTCCTGACCCTCAACCTTCAGAGTGCGTACCATCTATATGCCGATGATCTGCAAATTTACGTTCAAGCTGACTTTGATAGGGTTCATGAGGCTATAACAAAACTTAACTCGGACTTGAGCGCTATTAATAACTGGTCGGAAAGGTTTGGTCTCACGGTTAATCCTATAAAATGTCAGGCTATCATCATAGGTAGTCCCCGTATGATGAGCAGATTTGACATATCCCGTAAATTAGCAACTTCTATAAAACCCGAATAATAATCAATTAATATTAAATATGATTTTTGTCCATATTCAAATATGTCTGTCCCAATCTTATTCCATGGTAGATTCGGAACAGGTACGGACATAAGAGGTTCTTTACACGGATTATTTAAATTCTCCTGGCAGATTTTACATCTTTTTATAAAATATTCTATGTCCTTAGATATTCCTGGCCAAAACAACACCTCCCGGGCACGCCTCTTACAACGTTCTATTCCCATGTGACCGTCGTGGATAATTCTCAACATATCATTCTGTACAGAACGTGGTATTAAAACCTGCTTGTTTTTAAATATTACTCCATCTACACAATACAATTCTTCTTTTACAGACCAATAATATTTCAATTCACTTTCAATATTAAATTTATCCGGCCAACCTTGATTAATATATTTCAATAATAAATTAAGAGTTTTGTCTTTACTGGTTTCCTTTTTAATGACTGAAAATTTATTCTGAGACATTGGTATATTGCTGACTACCATTTTAATTTGACTAAGTACGGCCCTGCTAATGTTATCGCTGTAAAGATCGGGAAGAGGCGCACGCGAGAGTGTGTCTGGTATATACATAAACTTCCCTGGTTTATAGCTAACTAATAAATCGTACCCTTGTATTTTCAACATCATCCGCTGTAAGCGAGCTGGGACTGCATCAAGTGGTTTCTTAAAAATACTCTCAAGAGGTTTGTGGTCCGATTCTACAACAACATTAGGTTTGCCATAAATGTATTGGTGGAATTTTTCACATGCAAACACTATCGCAAGCATTTCTTTCTCGATCTGCGCGTACTTTTGTTGTGTCTCAGTAAGTGTGCGTGACGCATACTCGACCGGCCGGCCGTCCTGCATAAGCACGGCGCCTAGCGCGACACTACTCGCATCTACTGATAACAAAACCGGTCCATCAACATTAAATAAAGACAAAACCGGCGCATTAGAGATTAATTCCTTTAACTTTTCAAATTCATTTTTATGTACTGTCTCCCACATCCATAACCTATCTTTTTTCAATAAACGGGTAAACGGAAAGATATGTTCGGAATAATTTGGTATGAATTTAGAGAGATAATTGACTGCTCCCAAAAATCTCTCCAAGCTTTTGCGATCATTTGGTTCAGCCATATTTTTTATAGCCCGAACTTTCTCATAATCGGTTTTCATACCGTCTTTATTAAAAACGTGTCCTAAGTAGGTTACTTCCTCTACACCAATACGACATTTATTCTGATTAAATTTTAAGTTTATTTCTCGTGCCCTATCTAGCAACGCTTTCAGACGCATATCATGTTCGTTTTTATTTTTTCCCCAACATATTATGTCGTCAATAAATAATTCTACTCCATCTAAGCCTTCAAGTAATTGTCTCATCTTCGCGTGAAAAACTTCGGGAGCGCAGTTTAAACCAAACGGTAGTCGCAAATATTGATACCGCCCGAATGGTGTACTAAAAGTACATAGATCCGCACTAGCATTATCCATTTGAATAGACCAAAATCCAGAATTAGCATCTAGAACGGAAAAATATCTAGCCCCGCGTAACTTTACAGTTAATTCATTTAATGATGGTAATTGAAAATGCGCTCGCTGTATAGCCTTATTAAGCGGCCTCGGGTCGAGGCAAATACGTAGTTGACCATTTCTTTTAGCAACCACCACAAGAGAATTAACCCAGGGAGTTGGATGATCTACTTTTCTAACAACTCCCAAGTCGATCATTCTGTCTAACTCTTTCCGCAACTCATCACGTAATGCTAACGGGATTTTACGAGACGCGCTAACTACTGGTGGAACGTTTTTGTTAATTACAATCTGGTACTCGCCGGGTAAACAACCTAATCCCTGAAATAAATCACTATAATCGCTAATATTAATGCTATGGATTCTTTTTATTAGTCCTAAAGTTAAACAAGCTTGCAAACCCAACACGCTCTGACAATCTATAGTACTGATAGCAAACTTTAATTCATAACAATTACCTTTGTGCCACCATTTAAGGTTACAAATTCCTTTAAGTGGAATTAAATCTCCACTGTACGATTGCAATTTAACACGTTGTTGGACAGAAATCAACTTATTACTATATCCTAGTGATAGGAAACGTTTATAGGATAATACATTTATGTCTGCTCCCGTATCCAGTTTAAACTTTTCCAAACCAAATTCACCGCGAAGCGTTTCGAACCAGTCCTCAGATGAGACATTAATCTCTGAGAAATTGTACAGAGTGGATATAAAAAATGACTCACAGTCATCCTCTTCTTGAATGTTTTCTTCAGTAACGCCGATATCGTACACTTTCCTAGGATTTTGCCTTACTTTACACATTCTAGCAAAGTGACCATGATTTTTACACACATAACACTGCACAGACACAGCCGGACAGGAGCCCGGTTCGGCACATTGGCCGCCGCACCTATCGCACGGACCCGATGCACTAACGGTAAGCCGCGCGCTGGCCCTAGCAGGGGCTGCCCTGGGCCCGTGGCCACGACGCCTGATGCGCCCGCGCCAGCCGCCACGCACGTTCACCGCATCCACCTGCACTGCTCCCAGAGCTCTGGAGCCTGCTGCATTGCGTGTCTCCAAAATGCGATTGTTATCGTGTGAGATTTCATCGACCTGACATATTTTAATAGCTCTATCCAATGTCAAATCCTCGGTTCTCAGCAAACAATCTCGTAGGTTCGTGCTACGTATACCGCAAACAATCCGATCTCGAATCAGCTCCTCCTCTAAACTTTTAAACTCATAAATTTTTGATAATAATTTCAACGCTGTTACATATTGATCAATAGACTCGCCGCTTTCTTGATTCCTTGTGAAGAAATTGTATCTAGCTAACGTAATATTCTGTTTCACACCAAAATATTCGTCAAATTTTTTCAGTAACAATTGGACGTCTTCTTTGTCACTCTCATTACTAAATGAGAATGTCTCGTACACATCAAACCCCTCGGGTCCAATTAAATTTATTAATAAACTAGCCTGTACACCAGTTTCTTCTTTATGCACCCCAGATGCTTTTAAAAATAATATGAATTGCGCCTTCCAACGCTTCCACGCGTCGGCCCGGCCGACGGAGCTGCCATCCAAATTCAATTCCGATGGTGGTCGTGCGTGTTCCATGTTTCTTCAACACTATTATTATACCACGTAACTATGTAGGGTCACAAACGTTAGAATATACTAATATAAACCGCTAAAACACCGCTGTCACCATGTAGTGTATTGAAACAGACGCCACTGGTTAGCAACTGATTTATTTAAGTGAAGGTATTCTATAACAAACATATTATCGTAATACCCACAACAGCTATGTCGACAAAAATTAAAACTGGGTCTGGTTTGAGAAAAAAGCCTTCTCCAAAAGTTACATCTGGAAAAGGATTAAAAAGTAAATTAAAAACTGTTATTACAAAAGCAAAAAGACATATAAAAAAATTAAAACCTAAGAGCAAGAAAATGGCTATAGAATTAGCTATTGCCGCCGCCAGAAAATTAGCTGATGATTCATCGATTAAGGTTCCTCGTGTTATTCCTATTCCAAAAACTAGGGGAGTACTACCTTTGATTCTAATTTTTGCGGGATTATCAGCGGCCGGAGCTTTAGCAGGCGGTGCAGCTGGTATTGCCATATAAATGAATTCAAAATGGCTAAAAAGCTGTATGAGGAATCGAGGAGACACAATGAAAAAATGGAAGCTCTGTGTATTGGGAAAGGACTACACCTTAAACCACATAAAGGCGGCCTTGGAATTTTCGTGTCAAAAAAAAAAACTAAGATATCGGCTACCCAAACGAGCCTTAACTAACTTTGACATTTTAAAGTATGGAAATAGAATTCCTCATTTTAGAGGGGTCTTTATGAGAGATGAGCTCCCTAAATATCCGTATAAAAAAGAATGTGGAGTTATTAATTTAGATAGTTCTAAAAATCCTGGTTCTCATTGGGTAGCATATGCAAAATATAATGATTATGTTGAGTATTTCGACAGTTATGGAAATCTTAAGCCTCCAAAGGAATTTATAAAATATGTAGGTACTAATATTCAATATAACTATGAAAATATACAACGTGATCACCCCTTCAACTGCGGGCATTTATGTTTAAATTTCTTAAAGAATTTTTGGTATAATCAAGAAATAAAATAAACGGGATCATTTAAAAGAGTTCAGTATGCTAGCATGTCTACTACGGTTACCATCTCTGGAAATAAATCAGAACTGGTCTCGTATTTTCAACCACCTCTTCATTTATCTGATCAATACGAATGCGGTTTACTATATTTTTCAGTATTCAAAACAAGACCGAATGCGCCCATTAATAAACCCAAGATAAACAGCAGTTTATCAGCAGTAATCAGAATCGAATGTGATCTTGTGCACGGTTCATATTACAACGGATTACCGACTCATTTTATTCACAAATTCATATCTGATACTGCTTCAAGTCGCGGCTACACAGAAATACCCCAGAACGTTATTTACTTCCCAGTAAACAAAAATATAATTTCATCCATATCTATCAGGATTGTAGATCAGTTTGGTTACTGTATTGACTTTGGTGAAGAACATATTCAATTACGTCTTCATTTAAGAAAAACAAAATGATAGTACATGATAAAAACCCTCTCGTGAAAATAAAACGCCCTATTCTGTCAACAACCTTTAAGGCACATAGACGTAAGAAAAACGTGAAGAAATTGACTAAATCAAATAAAGATTTTCTTAAAGCTTTAGGGTTTAAAGTATGAGTATACTACAGATTACTGATTTACCGCGCTTTGATAGTTCAATCGAAAGTTATGAAGTCCATTCATACAATCCCTACAATAACAGCTTTAGAGAAAACGATGAAATCAGAATCCCCATACACCAGCAAGATATATACGTGCTGCCATCAGCCAGTTCAATCTACATCGAAGGTCAGGCAAAGCTGTTCGGTAAGGATGGGAATCCGATCAAGAAAACTGTTACGTTCACTAATAACCCTGTTATGTATTTGTTTCACGACATCAGATACGAAATGAATGGAATTGAAATAGATCGTATACAAAATTCCGGAATAACATCAACAATAAAGTCATACATCTCATTAAATGAAGCAGAAAGTAAAGTTGCTGCATTATGGGGTTGGAATTTAAACGGGTTTCAAAGTGATGGACATTTTAATGTTGTGGTGCCATTAAATAAGATTTTAGGGTTTGCAGAGGATTACAATAAAATTGTGATAAATTGTAAACACGAACTAATATTGAATAGGAGTAATTCTAACTTAAATAGCATTATTCTTACTGATGAACTCTCAAATCAGAATGGAAGGAGTAAAAGTACGAGATCGGCTAAGGGCTAGGGCGCCGCCGCTTAACGGCGCGCAAGAGCTTCGCTCGGCTCTTGTGAGAAGTGGACAAGGGCTACCGTGTCATGGGCGGGCACGGCTAACGACGTTAGCCCCATCTCACGCAGCCCAAACATCTCGAAAGATCCGCTTCGCAACGTGGAACATAGGTACGCTAACCGGACGTGCGAGGGAGTTAGCCGATGTGCTCTCCAGGCGGAGGGTGGCCGTGGCGTTCCTGCAGGAGACCCGGTGGAAGGCCAGCAGATCCCGGTTCATTGGGAATGGATACAAGCTGATCTACACGGGTGCACCCGGTGGGGAGAATGGGGTTGCCGTAGTGCTCTCGGAGGAGTTCCAGAACGACATTTTGGAGGTGAAACGTCATAGCGACCGGCTTATGGTTGTTAGGGTGCTTATCGATGGGGTAGTTACCCACTTGATAAGTGCCTATGCGCCACAGGTTGGTTGTGACGACGCCGATAAAATAGCGTTTTGGAATCTGCTTGGAGAAGTGCTCCGTGGAATCCCATTATCACAGGGGATCGTTTTGGGGGGTGATCTGAACGGTCATGTGGGTGATGAATGTGGGGAATTTGGGCGTGTTCACGGTGGATTTGGGTACGGTAGCCGCAACGTGCAAGGGGAGGATATCCTCAATACGTGTGCGGCTGCCGACCTTGCCATCGTGAACACGTATTTCAAAAAGAGACCCGAGCATCTTATCACCTACAAGAGTGGGAGGAATGCTACCCAAATCGACTTCCTACTCACTAGGAGACACCACATCAGCAAAGTGGCCAACTGCAAGGTCATACCCGGTGAGAGTCTCACTGCACAACATCGTCTTCTTGTCATGGACCTCTGCGTTAAACCTAAAGACACGCATACCGAGCGCGTTCAGCGCCGAATCAGGTGGTGGCTGCTTGATGAAGTCACGTCCCAGAAGTTCGCCTTAACTGTCGGTGACAAGTGCGCCGGTGGTATGGGCGATCCAGTTCAGGCTTACTGGGACAAGATTCAGGCGGCTATCCTTGGGTCGGCGAAGGAGGTGCTTGGGGTGTCTAAGGGTGGTTGCAAGTGTGACAAGGAGACATGGTGGTGGAACGACACAGTCCAGAGGGAGACCAGAGCGAAGAAAGCCCTCTTTAAGAAGTGGCAAGCGTCCAGATCTCCTGAAGACCGCGACGCATACCAGCTTGCAAAGCGCGCCACTAAGAGAGCTGTTGCCAGAGCCAGACGAGACCACTTACAACCACTTTACGATAAGCTGGAATCGTCTGAGGGGCAGAAGCTCATCTATAAGTTGGCGCGCTCCAGGTTCAAAGCGGCACTGGACATTTCCAAGTGCCGCTGTGTAAAAGATCCTGTGGGTAACCTGCTATGCGAGGACCTCGCGGTGAAGGAGAGATGGCGCTCGTATTTCCACGAGCTGCTGAACACGCAGCACAAAGAGGTGCAGCCGCCAGATCTTCCTCCGAATCAAGGACTAGTCCCACCGATAACGCCTGCAGAGGTCCAGAACTGTCTTCGCCGCATGAAGAATCGGAAAGCTGTTGGATCCGACGGAGTCCCTATCGAAGCCTGGAAGGCGATGGGCTCTCGTGGTGTGGGCGTCTTAACCGACCTTTTCAACCGTACACTCCTCACCGGTACGATCCCGAGCCAATGGAGACTGAGTATCATTACTCCCGTCTTCAAAGGTAAGGGGTCGGTGCAGGAGTGCGGTAGTTACCGAGGGGTTAAGGTCATGTCCCACACCATGAAGCTCTTCGAAAGGGTTATCGACTCTCGGATTCGACAGGAGTGCACTGTCTCGGAATGTCAATATGGGTTTCGCCCTGGTCACGGGACAATGGACCCAATTTTTGCCCTAAGGACTGTCGCGGAGAAATACAGGGCGAAGAATACGCCTCTACATTGCCTGTTTCTTGACTTGCAGAAGGCCTTCGACTGTATTCCTCGCGCGATAATCTGGTGGGCATTGCGGTCCAAAGGGATTCCAGAGGCCTATATCGACATTATCCGAGACATGTACCGTGACTCCGATTCCGTAGTTCGGACCGCTGTTGGCGACACAAATCCTTTCCCCATCACCGTCGGGGTGCACCAAGGATCCGTCCTTAGTCCGTTTCTGTTTAGCGTGGTATTAGACGTATTGTCAGACAGCATCAGAAACTCACATGAGCAGCCCCCGTGGTTGCTCATGTATGCTGATGATATCGCCCTAGCAGATTCGGACAGGGGTAGGCTGGTGCAACGCGTGAAGGCGTGGAAGGAGTCGCTTGAGAACGGTGGTCTGAAGATCAATGTGGCGAAGACCGAGTACTTGGCCAGTAACTCCACAGATCCCACACCCGTACGCATAGGCGGTAACACGGCCGAGCTTACGGACCAAGTCAAATACCTGGGATCTGTGTTTCATGCGTCTGGTGACATCGATTGCGACGTCAAGGCACGCATTGCTGCTGCGTGGGCCAAATGGCGTGAGGTAACTGGTGTCATTTGTGACCCCAAGATGCCGGTAAAGTTGAAGGGACAGGTCTATAAGACCATCATTAGGCCGGTCCTTTTATACGGCTGTGAAGCGTGGCCGGTGTTAGAGCGACACAAGCAAGAGCTGCGTGTCACGGAGATGAATATGCTGCGGTGGATGTGTGGAGTGACGCGGAAAGATCGCGTTAGGAACTCCCGCATTCGCGGCAGTCTTCATGTCCGTGACATTGCGGATAAATTGCAGGAGTGTCGGCTTCGTTGGTACGGCCACGTTTTGCGGCAACCGGCTGCCTACGTGGGAAACAAATGTCTGGCCATGCCGCCTCCGCCGGGCCCCGGCAGGAGGGGTAGACCCAAAAAGTGCTGGCTTGACGTCGTAAAGGGTGATATGCGTGCCAATGGGCTCACTACCAGGGATGCTGAAGACCGTTCGAAGTGGAGAAGAAAAAGCCGGAAAGCTGACCCCGGGCGCCGAAGCGAGAGTTTGGGCTGCAACCGGGATACAATGCTAAGATGATGATGATGATTCTTACTGATGAACTCGTTCAGCTTCAAATATATATACAAAGGGTGCAATGGAGAGTACCGCATATAAAAGTTTCAGATCGAGAACGTTTAACACTTTTAAAGCATTTAGAAAGAGATAAACCTATTCAGATGGCTTTTAGAAATTGGGATTTATATGAGTATCCTTTACTACCTAAAACCACAAAGCATTCTGCTCTGGTCTGCAGCAGACTGCCTCGTTGGTCTAGTGGTTAGATGTGCCGCCTTTGGATCAACGGGTCCCGGGTTCGATTCCGGGGTCGGGCGAGTGTCTTTGTCTAAACCAGAGGCACTGGCTTGGAGTCTGGGTGTCATTTCTATCTATAATAAGTATGTATTTACAAAAAAAAAATGTATATAAGTAGTTTATCATCCATCTCGTTACCATAACACAAGCATTAAGTTGCTTAGCTTGGGACGAGATGGCGTTGTGTGAAATGTCCAAGGATATTTTTTTTTTTTTATTTATTTATTTATTCTTGGTCAGTAAAGACTGCTTCTCAATTGGAAAAGCCTCGGTATGTAATTTTTTGCTTGCAGACTAATAGAAAAAATAATATAACTAAAGACAGTTCAGTGTTTGATCATTGTGAGGTGACAAACGTGACGCTCTTTTTAAATTCGCAATATTATCCTTACGAGCCTTTATCTTTAAAGTTTTGTGAGAACAAATATAGTATATTATATGAAATGTATGTGAAATTTCGTCAGTCGTATTACAACTCTCCGGTAGATCCGTTGCTTGATCTGCAGGACTTCAAAGAAAAGGCTCCAGTCTTTATCTTAGACTGCTCGAGGCAAAACGATAGTTTAAAAACTGGTCCAGTGGATGTACGATTGGAATTTGAATGTTCAACACAAATACCAGATAAGACAACTGCATATTGTTTGATTATAAACGATCGACTTGTGGAATACAAACCTCTCAGCAACATTGTGCGCAGATTATCATGATTGCTATTGTGGATATTCAAGGCTTCAAAACAGAAACAAATGAATTTATAACAAAAGAAATCGCTATATTGTATAATCAAAAATTACAAGTGTTTTTAATTAAGCCTCCATTTCCATTTGAAAAATTAACGAAACAAGAAAAAAAACAAGTTAGTTGGATTGAACGTAACAGAAAGATACACTGGCACGAAGGATTTATACCCTATTCTAATTATCAGAATTTGGTTATAGATATTTTACGGGATAAATGTATTTATGCCAAAGGTTCAGAAAAAGTGTTGTGGCTAAAGCATATTTTAGAAAATTGTAATTTGAGTATATTCAATTTAGAAGATGAAGGTTGTTCTAGTTTGTAAGGTTTATATGATCAATATAAATATTCTGAAGATTTATATAACTGTATTTATCATGACTCTGTATGTGCTTTAAAAAATGTATTGTGCTTAAATAAATGGTGTATAAATAATAAATTATTTAAATAATTATTTTTCTAGTTTAATTTTCAAATCTTCTATCCCTACCAATCAAATAACACTCTTCATAAGTTGCTGGCTACAGCAATACGATATCATTTCACTTTTATCATTATCTGTATGAAGAACTATATAGTGAGTGAACAGAACATGTCTCAAAATATCGTTGGTAGTCTCATTATTCATCGCTCGATAAAAACAATTGAGGATTCTGGGATCATGCAGTTCGATCGCTCGATAAAAATAATTGGGGATTCTGGGTTCATGCAGTTCGAGCGATCATAGAACAAATGATTCCACTTCTACGTGTGGAGAATTGGGGGTTCTGGATCACATTCTACGGGTGGAGAATTGGGGGTTCTGGATCACATTCTACGGGTGTATAATTGGGGGTTCTGGATCACATTCCGAGCGGAGCTAGGAAGAAAGTGATCCAGAACCCCCAATTATACCCTACTCCCAACGCCTGAAAACGGCCAAAAAGTTCTCGGACCTCACCCTAAATCTCATGGACGAGCGACGGAAAATGGTTCTGCAGTCTACAGATGATGCGACGCAGCTTCGGATGCTCAATAGACAGATATCAAAGTCCCTGAAGCGTGATATACGCCGATTCAACACGAATCGTGTTGAAGAGGCTATTGAACGCAACAGGGGCTCCAAGGTTTTTGCCAGGGATCTGTCTATTGGGCAAAGCCAGCTCGTCAGGCTGAAGACTGATGACGGCAGGATCGTCACGTCGAAGTACGAGATTTTGGGTGAGGTCGAGAGTTTCTATGGACAACTGTACACGTCTACACAGGAACCCGTCATAAATCTAGCAGACGACCCACGAGCTAGATTAACCCGGCACTACACAGAAGACCTCCCGGACGTCAGCCTGTGTGAGATCGGGATGGCTCTCGAGCAACTTAAAAACAACAAGGCGGCGGGTGATGACGGAATTACCGCAGAACTTCTGAAGGCGGGTGGAGAACCGATCCTTAGGGCCCTTCAGAAGTTATTCAATTCCGTCATACTCGAAGGACGAACGCCAAAGGCATGGAACAGAAGTGTGGTGGTGCTGTTCTTCAAGAAGGGAGATAACACCTTATTGAAGAACTACAGACCCATCTCACTTCTGAGCCATGTCTACAAGTTGTTCTCGAGGGTCATCACGAATCGTCTCGCATGCAGGCTCGACGATTCCCAGCCTCCCGAACAAGCCGGTTTCCGAAAAGGCTTCAGCACCGTAGACCATATTTTAACGCTACGGCAGGTTATACAGAAGACCGAGGAGTATAACCTGCCACTTTGTCTGGCGTTCGTGGACTACGAGAAAGCCTTGATTCGATCGAGACGTGGGCAGTATTGCAGGCTCTCCAGAGGTGCCAAGTCGACTATCGGTATATCGAAGTGTTGAAGTGCTTGTATGAAAACGCCACCATGTCAGTCCGACTCCAGGACCAGACCTCGAAACCGATCCAGTTGCAGCGAGGTGTTAGACAGGGAGACGTTATCTCTCCGAAACTGTTCTCCGCTGCACTGGAATATGTTTTCAAGGTTCTGGACTGGAAAGGGCTGGGCATTAACGTGAACGGCGAGTACATCACTCACCTTCGATTCGCTGACGACATAGTCGTAATGGCTGAGACCATGGAGGGCCTCACTACGATGCTCGATGGCCTCTGTGGAGCCTCCGAACGAGTCGGCCTTAAGATGAACATGGAGAAGACGAAGATCATGTCTAATATCCATGTTCAAGCCACTCCTGTTAACATCGGAGGTTCTACCCTCGAAGTTGTTGACCATTACATTTACCTGGGACACACTGTCCAGTTAGGTAAGTCCAACTTCGAGAAAGAGGTCAATCGTCAGATCCAACTCGGCTGGGCAGCGTTCGGGAAGCTGCGAGAGATCTTCTCGTCCACAATACCGCAGTGTCTGAAGACAAAAGTCTTCAACCAATGTGTGTTGCCAGTGATGACATATGGAACTGAGACGTGGTCGCTCACTATGGGCTCCATCAGAAGGCTCAAAGTCACCCAAAGGGCAATGGAGAGGGCTATGCTCGGAGTTTCCCTGCGAGATCGAATCAGAAATGAGGAGATACGCAGGAAAACCAGGGTCACCGACATAGCCCACCGGATTGTCAAACTTAAGTGGCAGTGGGCAGGGCACATAGCTCGCAGGACCGACGTCCGATGGGGCAGAAAAGTCCTCGAGTGGCGACCGCGTTCCGGAAGGCGCAGTGCTGGTATGCCTCCCACACGGTGGACCGACGACCTGGTTAAGATCGCCGGAAAGCAGTGGATGCGGGCGGCCCAGGACCGGCCACCACCCTACACGTGCCCCCTGTGTGGTGCTAAAAGAGCAATAACGCCGAGCCACAGGCGGCGGTTAAATAACCTGTCATACCTGGTTTACCATAAACCAAGGAGTACCAAATCCCTCCTAAAAATAATGGCCATGTCGCCTTGGGAAAGCGGCATGCGTACTTCCCAACTAAATATGGTAATATGAGTAATACGAAATTCAAATTCAAATTCAAATCATTTATTTTGCTTGGGTCACGATGGACACTTACAAAAAGTCAACACAATATACATAATGAGTCTATATAAAACAAATAGTCTACCATCTACCACCAGTTCGGAACGCGACCACTGCTGAGAAGAACTGGCAAGAAACTCAGAGGGCTTGTTATTTTTTTTTTTTTTTTGCTTTGCGGTCCTAACTCTTATGTATTTAAACAATAACATAATTGAGTAACATAAAAATACTGGCACTGAACAGCTTATTCCCAAGCAGCTGTGTCGTTTACATAATCAGCAATGCGGTAATACGCTTTTTTGTAAAGTTTTGTCTTGACCGTCTTTTTAAAAGCATTGCGAGGCAAGTCTCTAAGTTGCATGGGCAGTTTGTTATAAAAGCGTATACATTGACCCATGAATGAGTTGCTTATTCTGTGGAGACGAGTACAATGGACAGCAAGATTATTCTTGTTTCGTGTATTCATATTATGTATATCACAGTTCTTACTAAAGTTATTAATATTTTTATGAACATACATCAAATTTTCAAAAATATATTGAGATGGCACGGTTAGAATATTTATTTCTTTGAGTTCTAGGAGCAAGGTTATATATAGCTCTTACAGCCCTTTTCTGTAATATGAATATGCTATTAAGGTCTGCACAGCATCCCCAGAGAAGTATCCCGTAAGTCATGATACGTAAGTCATGTGGAAGTAACTGAAGTAAACTATTCTAGCCGTATCGACATCTGTGAAAAGTCTAATTTTTTTAACAGCAAAAGCCGCCGAACTGAGTCTATTAGATAGCTTTTCTATATGTGAGCCCCATTGTAGTTTATTATCAATGGTTATGCCTAAAAATACGGTTGACTCAATCGGTTCCAATATTGTTCCATTCAGTTGTACATTGGCCTGATTCTGAACAACATTGGGCAGTGAAAACTTGATGCATTTAGTTTTCTTTTCATTTAATAGCAAGTTATTCATATTAAACCAATGGACAACTGTAGAAAGTGCATTGTTCACTTCGTCGAAATTTTGTAGCTGTCGTTTAATTTTAAATAACAAAGAAATATCATCCGCGAACAATACAATACCGTGGTTATTTCTTACATAATAAGGTAGGTCATTAATGTAAACAAGGAACAAAAAAGGACCAAGAATCGAACCTTGGGGCACACCAATAGTGACCATGGATCCATGTGATTTTATGCCATTGACATCAACCTTCTGAATTCTATTACTAAGGTAAGATTTCAGAAGGCTGAGGGCTTGTTTGCGGATACCGTAATAGTGTAACTTCCTGATGAGGATATCATGATAAACACAATCGAAAGCTTTTGATAAATCACAAAATACGCCGAGTGCATCATGTGAATCCTCCCAAGCCTCAAAAACGTACTTCAATAGTTGAGTTCCAGCATCAGTAGTAGAACAATTTCTCGTAAAGCCGAACTGGTTAGGATGTAGCAATTTGCAACTATTGAAGTGCGTTAGTAGTTGTAATAAAACTAGTTTTTCAAAAATCTTGCTAAGCGTTGGTAGTACTGAGATTGGTCGAAAATTAGAAGGATCTGAAGTACTACCTGATTTAAATAAGGCTACTATTTTACTGTGTTTCATGAGATCAGGAAATTCACCATGTGCGACACAATCATTGAAAATACCTGCTAAGACCGGTGCGATTACCTTAATTATAGGCGAAATCGTTTTTACAGACATTCCCCACAAGTCTGCAGTACTTTTCATGTTAAGAGAATTAAAAGCGCTAATAATATCTTTGTTGTTAATCCGAGTAAATTCAAAGATTGTGTTACACTTATCGAGACAGCTTTTCAATAGTAACTCAGCGGATGAAGGAGAGGACTGTAGCGATTCTGTAGTTTTAATGGGAATGTTAGTGAAGAAATTTTCAAATTCAGTCGCAACTTCTAAATCCGCTTTAATGTCCCGATTATTAACCTTTAGGTGATAATCCATATGATTATCCGTATGTTTACCGCTTTCACTATTTATAATTTTCCACGTTGTTTTAATTTTGTTATCTGCATGAATTATCTTATTTTTTAAGTACAATGCTTTTGCAGTCGAACAAGTTCTCTTAAATACTTTGGAATATTTTTTAACATATTCGTGGAATGATGGATCGCAATTATACACCTTTTCACCATATAAATCAAACAGCTTCTTTCTACTCTTATATATACCAGCCGTTGCCCATTCACAAAATGATGCCCGGTTATTTATTGATAGTAGTTTCGGTTTAAAGACCTTGTTAAACTCCCTACTGATCAGATGGAATAATGAATTATAAAGATGGTTGGGATCATTGTGACTAGGCAGCCCCGGTAGACTTTCAGCAATATTAGATTTAAACTGCTCAAGGCGGCTTACATTAATAGGAATGAAACTGACATTTCTCTTATTACCGTAATTAGGATGTCTACTAAATGATGCTAATTGAGCACAATGATCTGAATCAAGGACGTTGATGATTCTACTCTGAATTGGTTTGATGGATGTAAATATGTTGTCAATACAGGTGGCGCTTGTAGCAGTCATCCTAGTCGGTTCAGAGAAAACATTGTACAAATTGTAACATTTTAGCAAGGAGAAAATTTGCATGTTACAGTTGATTTTTCTAGTATATTCTAGTATATTAAAGTCTCCACAGACTATAATCGTTTTGTTACAGCGAGATACTATAAACAAAGCATCTTCCAATTTCCTTGCAAAATCATCGTATAACGCGCATGGGGGCCTGTACACACTCAAAACAATAAGCTGCTCAGTCTCAATACAAGCAATCTCAATGACTCGTTCAACAGAGAGGTTGACAACATCCTTACGTTCCTTAAATTTATATTTATTACTAATTATGATAAGCGAACCACCACGTAAAATATTTACTCTGCTGAACGAGCTTGCAACCTGGTGGTTAGAGAAATTGAACATGAATTGGGTGTTTTTCAACCAATGCTCAGTAATACAAAGAATATCTATATTATTACAATTCATGTACAATTCTATTTCTAATTCCTTGCCTAAAATTCCTTGTATATTTTGATGCACCAGGTTAAATAATTTATCTATGTTACAATAATGATTATTATCATAATAATTCACATTCTTGCAAGAGTTTGTCTCTATTGTCGTATGTCGTAATTTAAATAATTGCTATTTAAAATGTCAATTTTTAAGGCACCATCAACTTCATTGATGGATTTGTCAATCGACTCAATAGAGTCAAAAGCTTTAGTAGCCAAGTTCTTGGCTGACATATCAAAAAAATAAGCTAGCGATAATGCTATCTGTCTTTTGTAAAATATGGATAGGTAATACCTATCTTTTGTCAAACAATATGGTTTTCCTATAAAATTGTTCAAATCTATTACATGAAACTTGTCTCTAAAAACCATATTCTGTCGGTATGTCTCATTATGCAAGTTTAAATTAAACTTATACCTAGTATCATTTTCTAGCTGTGGCAAACTACTGCTAAGGTAAGGAAGTGTAAACATTACAATCTTATGTACATTCTCCAGATTTGCCAATAAATCACAGTAATGTGAGAGATTGCGTTTATTTACATTTCCTCTGTTTCCCAAGAAAAGTATCAATATAGAATTTTGATCAAACTTACTATCTAAAACTTTATTGATTATTTGTTCATAAGATAGTCCAGGCAAACAATAATTTTCTATGGAATATCCCTGCACACAATTTATTAGAAGTGAGGCCATTCCCTTTCCAATTTCATCACTAAACATTACAATTTTGTTTTGTATACTACTTTTGTTTTGTATACTACCACACAGATTAGCAGAGGCGTGGCTCTCAAGCTGCAAGCAAGCATTTGGCTCATGAACAGGTGTAGGTGCAGCAGATGGACGGTCCTGTGAAGGACTGGAAAAGCTAGGAATCTCCTTAGGGTTTTTGTGAACTAATTCGTTCATAGCTAGCACATACTCCCTCATTTGAGCTTGAGAACTATCATACCTCTTAGTCATTAAATTTAGTTTTTCTTGTAACCGTTGTAAGTCTATCTGCATACTTAGAGTATCAGTCTTATATTTTTCCCTTGAATTATTTAATTTTAAAGAATAAATTTCTAACATATTAATTAGCCGTAATCTTTCCTTATTTAGTTTAACATTCTTAATGAAAAATTTCTGTTTTTTTACAAGTTTTTTTGTCTTCTGAATATACTTGTTGATTTTAATATATTTTTTTAATTTAGTTTTACTACAATTAACCAACCTTATCCCTGTGTTACAAGATTGGTCACAGGTCAAGTCTATAATTGGTATATTTGGATTATGGTTGGTTGAGACAGTAACCAAGCTTGGGGCTTTGACCACCAGCTCATCAAACAGACTTGGATTCTGCACAGCTGTAACATCAAGTTTACAAGCCTCATACTCTGATATTTGTTTGTTTGACTCATACAATTCACGTTCCAAACAGTTAATGCGTTTTAATGCTGTTTCATACTCCGAACTACATGTATGAAACCCGTCAACAATGGGCTGGAGTTCATCCCGGGCATTAACTGTATCACAATATTCAATATACATAATAGACATTTCCGATTTTAATTTTTGATTATTACTAATGAGATTTAACATTTCCTGCGCATTATCATCGCGTTCGCTCATCAGCTGATCGCATTATTATGGAAACAATAAAATATATTAGCACAATCAGTTATGCGGCTGTGTCGAAAATTCGAGGTTTAGTATGTGTTTTGTGACGTACATAGGCTGTGAAGTGTAAATAGTGTCACTAAGCTAAAAACAGTGTAAAACCAATGCAAATGATGTTATTTTGCAGTAATATTATACATACAATACCTCGGACAGGATGATAATTCACAATGCCGGTATGTCATAAAAACTTTGTTTGCAGGAAATGATGGCTTCACGGTTATGATCGTTTTATTTTATTTTATTCCCAACGTTTCAGACACTTTGCAGTGTCCGTGGTCGCGGGACGACTGGGTGGCAGTTGTCGCTGCGGGCTTTTATATACTAGTGAGGCACTAATGAGCTCTCATTCTATTGGTGGTGACGCACTATTATGCCCGTGAGTCATGTTGTTTGTCACGTAGGCGCGGTGACGTGGCGGGGTACGTAACGCTGAACATATCTATGTATAACGTGCTCGGTTTATACAGAAGTCGCTCACAGTATCTTGCGGTCTTGCAGTTTTGTGTCGGGCTTGGGATTTGATTAATTTTATAATCGGGTCCCAAGCAGGTGGTACTTGCCAACCGTCTTCTCTATTGAAGTTTGGATGTTTCCTGATCTCAATAGCCTCGCGGAGCATTCTTGGTAAGTACTGGTTTTCCTTTGCCAGTATTTGAGGCCGGTCGAAGTGAATATAGTGGTTGGTCTTGTTTGTCGTATGTTCACAAACTGCAGACTTCGCTGAGCGGTTATGTTTTATATCAGCTATATGTTCTTTAATTCTGGTACCGATGCTTCTTTTCGTTTGCCCAATGTAGGATAGTCCACACTCACAGTCGAGTTTATAAACACCTGCATCTTGTAAGGGTATATTTGACTTTATAGGTCTTAAGAGTTGGCTGATCTTTTTGTGGGGCTTAAAATAAGTTTTTATAGAAGCCCGCTTCAGAATATTGCCAATTTTGTCTGTGATCCCTTTGATATATGGTAAAATGGCAGGTAAACGCTCCACTGTGGGTTTTTTAGGCTGGTGGGCATGATGCAGGCGAGGGGGCTTGAGTCTGTTGCTTCGTAATACAGACTTGACATGTCGTAGCTCTTCCTCTAGGTGTTTTGCATCACAGATGCCTTGGGCTCGCTGAAACAGTGTTCTTCCTACAGTAGACAACTGGCTGGGATGATGGTGAGAATTGCCATTAAGGTATTTATCTGTATGGGTGGGTTTCCTATACACTGTATGACTGATCGAATTGTCAGGATTTCTGATGAGGAGGATGTCAAGAAAAGCTAATGACTTATTGGTCTCTGGCTCCATAGTAAATTGAATACTATTATTTATGGAGTTGAGATGAGTAAAATATGCAGGTAACTGTTGTTTTGGAATGATCGTAAATGTATCATCTACGTATCGCTTAAATATCTTCGGCGTGGTCAGAGCGGTGTTTAGCGCTTTCTCCTCAAAGTCCTCCATGTATATATCGGCGACTACAGGAGAAACCGGGGAGCCCATAGCTATGCCGTTGATTTGGGTATAGAATTGGTTTTCCCAATATAGATAGCCGGATGTTAGGCAGTGTTCAAGTAATTCTGCATATTCCAGAGACAAGTTTTGGTCACTTAGCTTCTTTTTCACTATTTCGATGCAGTCATGTAGTGGGAGATTGGTGAACAGGGACTGTACATCGAAACTGACCATTATTTCTTCATCAGTCAGACGTAGATCTTTAACCTGACTGATGAAATGGTAAGAATCCTTGACGTATGAATTGGTTTTGCCGCGAAGCTGAGATAGTATCTTCGCTAGGTGTTGAGCCAGTTTATAAGTTGGTGAATCTATCTGGCTTACGATGGGGCGCAGAGGGTAACCTTCTTTGTGTATTTTTGGTAACCCATACAGTTTAGGCGGTTTAGCACATGAAGGTATAAGTGCCTTTGCGTCAAATCCAAGTTTGTCGGAATGTTTGGATACTAATTGTTTGGTTTTTGTCATAACCTTGTTCGTTGGATCTGTTTTCACGAGTTTGTACGTGGTCGTATCCGACAGGAGTTCTTGGATTTTTAAGTTGTACTCCGCTGTGTCCATTATAACAGTGGAGTTCCCTTTGTCTGCTCGAAGGATGACGACGTCATTCGTGAAGCCATCATTTCCTGCAATGTGTAAAGATCGTGAAAACTTTGTTTATCAAAATCTCACTATTTTACCGTGTTTATCGACTGAATATGACAATTTTCACAGGTCTATTTATTTATTTAGTGATTTAAGTGGAAATATGTTCTATTTTACTAATATTTAAATTAAAAAATACAGGGACTAAAACAAACAGTGTTAACAGTTAGGGTTGCCACAACCAAAAAAAAAATGTTGATTTGTCATGCGATCCGGCTAACGCCCGGCGCTCACAGGTACCCGGGCCTGCGAGTGAGAAATATGTTACCGAAGACTGCGCGGGAGTAGGCGACCAGGCTCCCGTGACGGTTAATGCTACTGGCAGCACAAACAAAAAATTTATTCAGCAAGCTTTCCATCCAAGCTTATTTCACACAAGACCGAGATCATCTTCATTAGGAGCTATATCTGATAAGAGGAATCTGCCCACAACACCTATAGTGACAGATGTCATTAACAATCCTAATAATATTTGCCCACCCACATGGCAAAGAGTGCCCACAGCACGCAACCCTAAAAGAAAGAGACTATCACAAAGCCCACCAAAAGTGTTAAAACCAGCCCGAATAACTCAGATAGATGCTAATGCTAACAGGTTCAGTGGTCTACCAGTAGATGAAGTCGAAGAAGCCGTGGATGACTCAGCTGCGCATCTAAGAAATCACAAACCACCATCTATCATCCTTTATGGAATAGAAGACCTCTCAAAATTAACGGAGCTCATAAATGTGCCTAGTGGTAGCTGCTCATATAAAATAATAAATAGAGATCAGCTAAGAATAATAACGCAGACCACAGAAATATACAAAAATATAATAGAACTCATTCGAACTAATGGCTTAATAGGACATACGTTTACACCAAAGGAAAATAAATGCTACAGAATTGTAGTAAAAAATCTTCATCATACCACCCCAAAATCGGCAATAATAGAGGAAATTGAGAGAACCGAGAACAGAGTTAGAGGAGAGGTTATCTGCGCAATATCTAAAAAAAATAAAAAACCACTAAATATGTTCTTCGTTAATATAGAGCCAAGCCCCAATAACCCAAAAGTTAAGAGCATAGAATACATATACCACACTAGAGTCAAGATTGAGGATCCAAAAAAATCTACAGAACTTCCGCAGTGTACTAGATGTCAACAGTATGGACATACAAAAAATAACTGCATGCGCCCTTACAGATGTGTGAAATGTGCTAAAGGGCATAAAACAACAGATTGCCCAAAACAGGATAAGAACACGCCAGCAACCTGTGCTCTCTGCCATGGAGATCATCCTGCCAACTACAAAGGCTGTCAAGTTTATAAGGAGATTAAAGCACGAAAAATGACTCACACGGTAAACAGGAAAGCTGCCCATTTGCAATTCACCAAAGCAATAAGACCACCCTCCGCCTCTCAAGACGATTTTCCTCCCCTACAACCTAGCAAGTATTATAGGCAACAGCCCATTAGCAGTCACGAAGAAAATAGATCAAGACCACCTGAAAATAAATCCGACACAGCAAACTTTGGATGTTGGAGTAGAAATATAGAGAACTTACAATCTCAGTCAACACGCTCATTAGAGCAAATTATAATTAAACAATCAGAAAATATAGATATTCTTATTCAACAAATAGGAACCCTAATGAGTCTCCTAACGACGCTTGTAGCTCGGCAGGAAAAATGAAATTCTTACGAATTGCTACATGGAACATAAATGGCTTGTTTCCGAACAAGCAGGAAGTTGAACTTTTTATAAATTACAATAAAATAGACGTCCTTTTCATCTCCGAATCACACATGACCGACCAACGAATCATTAATATCAAAGGATACAGTATATATTACGCCAACCATCCAGATGGTACATCACATGCTGGTGCTGCCATAATAATCAAAGATAACATAAGGCACCATATGCCATCCCAATATAAACATCCACATATACAAGCTGCCATAATCTCAAGCTTGAACAAGGCTGCAGTATACTGCCCTCCACGACATCGAATAGATCAGGAAATGTTTACTGATTTTTTCCATACTCTTGGAAAAAATTGCCGCCCTTGGATCAACGGGTCCCGGGTTCGATTCCGGGGTCGGGCCAGTGTCTTTGTCTAAACCAGAGGCACTGGCTCGGAGTCTGGGTGTCATTTCTATCTATAATATGTATGTATTTACAAAAAAAAATGTATATAAGTAGTTTATCATCCATCTCGTTACCATAACACAAGCATTAAGTTGCTTAACTTGGGACGAGATGGCGTTGTGTGAAATGTCCAAGGATATTTATTTATTATTATTATTATTTATATAGCAGGTGGTGATTGGAATGCCAAAAATACCTTCTGGGGCTCTCGGCTAACAGCAACAAGAGGACGAGAGCTAAAAAAGGCTATAGATTGTAATGCTCTCTATGTACTTTCAACAGGAGAACCAACATACTGGCCAGCCGACGCAAATAAAACCCCAGATCTTATAGACTTCTTTGTTACCAATGGAGTATCAGGACTCTACACAAAAGTGGAATCATGCCTCGACGGTTCCTCCGACCATACACCGGTGATATGTACAATAAGCACTGAAATCATCCTTATCGAGCCACGTGAGACCCTATACAATCATAAAACAGATTGGCAAGCTTTCCAAAACTACATCGAACAAAATACTAATCTGTGCATACCATTAAAAACGGAGGGAGATATAGAACATGTGGCTTGGTATGCGACCAATCTAATCAAAAAAGCAGCTTGGCTATCAACTCCCTATTTAGAATCAAAACCACAAAACCAAGATACCACTTTGGAAATACAGGAGATGATTGCTCTGAAGAGAAGACTTAGACGACAATGGCACACTAGCAGGAATCGACAAGATAAAACAGCACTCAACAGAGCCCAAAAAGATCTAAAATCATTACTTAAAGAAAATGAAAACAAGACACTTCAAGATAAGCTACGAACCTTGTCACCACACAGAGCTGACGACTATTCACTATGGAAAATAACAAAATTTCTAAAAAGGCCGAAGGAACATACGCCCCCATTAAGGCAATACGATGGTAACTGGTCAAGGAAACCTGCAGACAAAGCAGAATTATTTGCTAGCTTCCTTAAAGATGTATTTAAACCAAATGGAGTTGATTCAATTGACATAGAGGGAGAGATTAATGAAGTACTGAACAGAGACCAGCAAATGTCTTTACCACTAAAACCAACTACACCAAGAGAGGTGAAGAAAGTTATAACACAACAGAAGCAAAAGAAGGCACCTGGTTTTGACCTTATAACAGCAGAAGTCCTGAAGCAACTACCAAAAAAAGGAATAGTACTAATGACAATTCTCTTTAATACTATACTCAGAGTACAATACTTCCCACTGCTGTGGAAAGTGTCCATCATAAATATGGTGGCTAAACCAGGAAAACCTCCCACAGAAGTCACATCATATAGACCCATAAGCCTTTTACCACTGATGTCAAAAGTTCTTGAGAAACTTATTCTCCGGCGCTTAATCCCAATCCTCAGTGAACAAAAAGTAATACCAGATCACCAATTCGGTTTCCGTGCACATCATGGAACGGCAGAGCAAATACATCGAGTAGGGCACACAATAAGACAGGCACTAGAGAGGAAAGAATACTGCTCGGCTGTCTTCCTTGATATACAGCAGGCTTTTGACCGCGTTTGGCATATGGGACTGCTCTATAAGCTAAAACTCCACCTGCCTAGCACGGCGTATTTGCTTCTGAAGTCCTATCTACAACAACGAATGTTTCAGGTCAAGTGTGGAGATTGCCTCTCATCTTTGTGTCAAATAGAAGCAGGGGTACCTCAAGGTTCGGTGTTGGGACCTACGCTCTACACCATCTTTACAGCTGATCTACCCGTTACAGAAGGGGTTGTAACTGCAACTTATGCAGATGATACTGCAGTCCTCTCCTGCGACAAAGATCCTTATATGGCATCATTGAAGTTACAAAAACACCTGGATAAGATTGAATCATGGCTAAAGGCGTGGAGAATCAAAGCTAGTCCTTCAAAATCAGTGCACATAACATTTACACTGAAAAGAGGAGACTGCCCATCTGTGACACTTGACGGAGCTGTCTTGCCGCAGCATACGACGGTTAAATATCTTGGCATGCATCTAGACAGAAGGCTAACATGGAGAGATCACATAAAGAAGAAAAGAGAACAGGCTAATAAAAAATTTACGGACATGTACTGGCTACTGGGTAGGCAATCATCACTTAGCGTAGAAAACAAACTCCTCATTTATAAATCCATTATAAAGCCAGTTTAGACATATGGCATACAGCTATGGGGATCAGCAAGCCACTCAAACATAGAAATCCTCCAGCGTTTCCAGAACAAAGCACTAAAGATTGTGACCAGTGCCCCATGGTTTATACGAAACGCTGAAGTGCATGAGTATCTTCAAATTAGCACAATACGAGAAGAAATAGAAAGGGCTTGCAAAGCCTATAAACAAAGACTTGGGCTACACGTTAATCACCTCCGGCGTCGCTATTGAATACCAGCGACTGCGTTTTCCGGCTTAAAAGATCGCGACTGGCTACAATCTAGCCATTTTAATATGAGATGACACATCATTGGATATGCACCTCCAAAACAAAACAAATACAAACAACAAATCTGATTATAGCTACAGGCTGATTGCAGATAGAAGAGAAAAAAAAAAAAATGGACGGAACAGGTATATTCAAAAAGAGAAGAAAGATAAGAAGGTGGGGTGGGAGAACAAAGAAAAGAGTGAAGAGTTGTCAACGCCCGTAACTCTCGACGCTGTCGAATGGGCAACCATTTGAGTTGAGCTCTAAACGCTGAAACATGGTCATACTTGCGAAGGTTGAAAACGAACCGAATGCAGTTGTTAAGAGCCGGTCCAGTTTATTGAGGAGGTCTGCATTCAGGTCATAGTAGCACACATCACCATAGTCGATAAGTGGAATGATTAGGGACTGCACAAGCATGGCTTTGACGTTAGCCGGGAGAAGATTCTTAAATCGATAAAGGTAACGTAAAGCTCCAGTGACTCTCTGGCTTACACTAGCCACTTGAGCACGCCAGTTAAGAGTGTTATCAATAATTATGCCAAGATCTTTAACCTCAGAGCTAAAAGGAACGACAGTGCCATCAAACCTAAGACACGGTAATAAATTCTTATTCACTCTACACAGCATCCGAGAACTCCCAACGATAATGGCTTGGCACTTAGTCGGGTTAACTGCCACCCCGAATCAAGCTGACCAGGTCTTCACTACGTTGAGATCTTGGTTTAATTTACTGATAGTCTCAGGCAGAGTGTCCACACTAGCCTGACGATATAGCTGCAGGTCATCGGCATATAGATGATACGCACACTGAAGTCTGGGTCTTGTCGCGCTAATGGCCAAGTGGAAAGAGTTATGAGCACCCTCAAAAATATGTTTACTGTTGTAGAAGTTAATCCAAATAGGTCATGGCAAGATGCGTTAGATGATGTCCAACTTGCTATAAATAGCACGCTTCATAGGGTAACTACGGCAAGTCCATTAGAATTGTTAAAAGGTAGAGTAGCTAGGCCACTAAATTTATTAACTATTGACGATCATGAGGTTGAGATAAATTTAAGAGATTAGGGAACAAGCTGACAAATTAATGAAAAATAACAAATAATAAATGATAAAGTAAGATTCGATAAAAATAAGGCAAATGTGACTAGATTTTCGGTCTATGTTTTAGTCGAAAATCATGAACGGAATCAAATCAAATTGGATCCTAAATATAAAGGACCTTATCGCACCCTTAGTAATATAAAGGCATAATACAAAAAGTATGTTTTTTGAGAAATCGCGTTTAAAGATTCTGCTTTCGACCATTTCAGGTTGTTTTTCGAATAAAATGATTGTTTTTTAAGTTATCAATGTGAATTTTTGCATAAGTATTATTTAGTAACTACACTTTATGTGGCAATGAATAAAACTGAATATTTTTCGGGAATTCGATAAATTAAAAGTAGTAGAAAAAACATTTTAAAGTTAGGCCCATATAGTAGAAAAAAATAGATCACAAATGTGGAGCTATTTAAGTTTGATGCGGTATATTACTTACGTGACTGTGACTATTTTGTTTTAAATCATAGTTGGTACTATATATTACAAAACCAAACCACTAGTTTGATTGAACTTGTTTCATTTTATAAATAAAACTTCAAATAAAATAGTCTTTTATGGTTTAATAATCAGTCTACAGTTACATTCATTCCCATTTAACTCTTTAAGTTGAAAAGTTAGGAACTTTATATTTGAATTATTATTTAAGTATTACTACATCACAATGTCAGCATCACATAATTATTGATGGGTAGGTACATAATATCAAAAATTAAAAATAGGCAAATCTTAAATTTAATACTAAGTATTAATAATCAGTCTAATATAACAAAAAAAAACATTATCAAAAATAAACAATGGGTAACTCTCAAAAACTTAGTAGTACTTTAACAAAATTTTATAATTAAATTAACATGTTATTATAATAGGAAGCATAGTAGGGATCTATCAGCTGCTTATTAATAAGGTCCTTGAGATCATTCTTTTTAGCAGAACTTAGTTGAAGTGGCTCTAAATATGCCTTTTGCATGGTTATTTCCTGTATAGCTGGCATCCGTTTTCTCTTATTACGTACATTTACTTTTTTATAATCATCTTTGTATGAACACTTGTAATAAAAAGATAAAGGGTCGTCTTTGGTAAATTTCAGTGCTTTAATACTATTCCATACTACATTATTTTTCTGTTCATCGGTATTAAAATTATAGCCCCATTTTTCTTGCAATTGCTGAAGATCGTAAAAAAACTATGTGTTAAACTGTGAACTATAAAAGGAACACCAGTCTTCCTTGCTCTTTTGATTGCTGAAATGTACTGAATTGGGGAGTAAATTGGTCCAGTTTTCAAATCTCTAGTAATTTGTTTTTGTATCAAGCTATGAACATTGTCAGCTTCATTCTGTGTGTGGCCCTTGATGAGATATTTGTGAGTTATCGATGACAAATTTTTTATATTGGCAACAGCATATAAATATAAACAAGTGAGATATTTATTTTTGTTTTGACCACAACAGTTATCAGAAGTAAATATTATATTAACTTCTTTCTCACCAGCTTTTTCACACACCGCCAGTAAATAATGGAAAATACAGCTCCCTATTTCCGTAGCGCCTCTTTTAGCTTGAGTCTCATCCCAAAAATAACAATGGACAGTACCATAGCTTTTAGATATATTATCTATTGTTGAATCATTATCCTCGTAAATTTTATTTAATTCAGTCATAGTAAAATTGTAGCTGTTCAATTTCGATTTATAATAGAATGCCGAAGTTTCACCATTCGGACTTTGCATAATAGCTTGTACATCGTAGCATACACAAATATTTAACTCATCGATGTTTTTTCGGTCAATCTTTTTTTCTTTTCTGCTTAATTTCTTCTCTTCCAAATGGGTATTATGCTTATCCTTTAGCTCCTGCCTTTATTGTGCAGAAGAATTTTGAAACCCTAGACATAGATCGCATTGATCTTTTTTGGGCTGATAGAAGCCAAGGTTAAATTTTGAATTAAATATTTCATAAAAAGTGTGATACAGTCCGGCCGGGCGTAACCTTTCGTTTTGCAAAACTTCAAAATCTCTAAAGAGCTCTGCAATGCTTTTGCCAATGCTGATGTACTCTCTAGAGGTAGATGCTCTTAAGTAATGTGACTCAATACGAGGTATGGAGTTGATAAAGTTGATAATGTCGTTTATAAGCTCATCACTTGCAGTTTTATGATTATTGCGTTTGCCACGTTGGTCATTCTTTATAAAGCCTCCAGTATCTTTGCATTCAGCCTGTACGGTTCGTATCATCTTATGTGATATGTCAAGAGTTTTAATAAAAAACAATTTACAAACTCTTATTCTTTCATCGTCAACTGTAAAATAGAACTCATGGTTGGCATTGCGTGGGTTTTGGGAATTGGTATACTTGTACTTAGGTGTTATCTTTGTACTATTAGACAAAATATACATTCTTGGCATTTGTCTTTCCCCTAATGCCCAAAATGAATTAAAGATCTCCAACCTCTTATGATAATTGATTCGATCACTGCATTTCAATCTACATGTTTGGCCACAAGGAGGTTTTACACTACGTGCCGGCACCAATTTCTTCGAATGTACAGCTACATAGCTTTGACCCAAGTTACGTTTAATTTTTTGAGCGTTTTGTTTCCATTTAGTTGTATCTGCTTTTCGTTTTCTTGGTTTCCTTTGAATATCATCATCTGCCGTAGTAAGATTGTTTATATCAATCGAACCTAAAGCTGCTGTACTGGTTGAACGTTGACGAAGGTTTACATTTTGATTGTAAGTGGGATCGTCATCACTAAGGTCTACGTCACTTCCCTCCGAATTAATTGGAGAAATTATGTAACTCTGCACCGCTGTTCGAGGTCTAACTGATGCTGACTCATTACAAATCGGTATCAAAATGGATGGGGAAGAAACATTAGCGTTAGAAGTACCTGGCTGCGGGTCGGCATTTTCATCTAAAAGTGGTTGGGCTGTGTTATGATAAATAGAAGAGCTTAAACTAGATGAAGTAGTACTGTTAGAACTCGAACTGCTGGAGCTACTTGAACTGGACAAAGAGCTTGAGCTAGAAGAACAACGGCGCGTTAGAGGAACGGTCATTCTTTCTACCTCGTCACTACCCTTAGGTGCAGCTTGCAGTGATGGACTTCTTCCTTGACAACTATCAAAATCTCTTGCTTGTTGCTGGCTAACATCAGTGGATTCCAATGGCATATTCTCCTTTTCTTCGTTACAAAGAATCTGAAAGTTTTGAAAATATACAACTTAGATTCTATCAAAAGAGAATAACGAATGTAGGTACCTTAATTTTGTATATAGAAATTACTTTTCCAGTTTCCATATTTCGATTATACTCATTGTCGCAATCCAATCTATGGTGAATTGATGATGGGAGTAGGTTCATTATTCTTCGTGCACGGGATTCCATTTTTCTAAAAAAATAATGTATAATATTAAAAATATTTTAAGAAATTGTGTTTCTACTTAGCAAAATATTTAATCATCGTTACAACAATAAAACTGACGATACTCAAACAACAAGAAATACCTACCACTTTTCTAGTAAACACTAATTTAAAAACATAACTATGTTTTGTTCATTTAAAAGGCCCAATTTTAAATAACATTTTGAAGTATTCGTGTTAAGTAAGGGCCTAACTCAAAATGTGTCATTGCACAAAAATCAAATTTACGTACTTTATTGAAACATTAAGATATAATTCCCTTCAACGTCATTACTTTTTGGCAGTATAACGATCTAATATGAATTAGACCCAAACATTTACTATATTTTATATAATATAAGGACGCAACTACAAATTGTTCTTTAAAATACAAAATGTTAAGAACAAAACTCACCTGTTTTGTTGACATAGAAGGGCACAAACACGAATCGTACAACGTTTGGACGGTCTGCCTTCGACAAGTATGGACTCGAAACTGATTGCGACCTTGTAGCAGTAAGAACGCGGACGTGCGGGGAGGGTGTGAGAGAGACACAAATATAGTAACGACGTCATTTATGTTCTTTTTCTGTCTCTACTCGCGTTTACCGGTAGATAATTTCATTTTAAACCCATATTGTTTAAAATCTAATTTTACTAAAATTTTGACTTGAGCCCATATATTATTGAGGCTGCGTTATGAAGTCATTGAAGTACTTGAAGGTGACAGATATCATCTTAAGAGTTTGAACGCTAATCGCACTTACAAATACTCGAGAGAACGCCTACGTCCACTCCCCCAATCATATGTCCCTACTGAGCTGGATCCATGCTTATCAGATAATAATGACGGTAAGACGGACTAGTTTAATAGTTTCTTTAATTAAAACATCATATGGCTATGTGCTTATGTAACTTCACGCCTTTAATACCCGAGGGTGTGGTCAGCGGCAATTATGCCTCGACACGCTGGATTAATTTTCGAGTCCCAAATGTAATAGGTGGCGAAACCTATTGTCATACATGGGGCTGGTTGAAACCATGTCTTTCATCAATAGCCTACACTCTTCCTGGTTTTCAACTCATAAGGAATGATCGAGTGTCTGGGAGTGGTGGCGGTGTCGCCATCTATCTGCGAACTAATATCCCGTATTCTGTAATCGACATGTCGATGCAACCACCACCCTCCAATGCCGGTGAACACCTTTTCTTAGAGATTGAACTCCACTCCTCCAAAATTCTTCTTGGCGTTTATTACTGCCCATCTCTGCGAGTAGATTATTTTGCTTCTTTTGAAAACATTCTCGAGCAATTAGTCCCAACTTACAAACACAGCATAGTCATGGGTGATTTCAATACATGCTTACTAAAAAGTGATTCCCGTGCCTCTTCTCTTAAGTCTATTTCTATTTTTAATAATTTGTCTATACTTCCTCTAAGCGCTACGCACCATCTCCCGAACTGCAATCCTTCTTTACTGGATATAATGATGGTCTCGTCCCGCGATCATGTCGCCAAACATGGCCAGTGTACTGCTGATTCCTTTTCTTATCATGACCTCATTTTCCTATCTTACAAAGTTCGTCCACCCAAACTTAAACCAAAAATACTTCAGCAGCGCAATTTTGCTGGCATGAACGCTAATAATCTCCGCAGTGATGTTGCCGATGTCGACTGGAGCCCTCTTTACTCATATAACGATGTTGACCAAAAAGTTGCGTACCTCACTAATACGTTGATTAAAGTTTACGATGTCCACGCTCCTGTACGTGCGATCAAAATCAAACACTCACCAGCTCCGTGGCTCACAGAAGATATTAAGCAACTTTTGGCCAAAAAAGCAAATGCCAAATCTAAATACAAATATCGCTCTGCAAACCTTGAAAAGTATATAACCATCAGAAATCACTGCAATAAGGTGTGTAGGAAAGCACAATACCTCCATATCCATAGCTCTATTGAAAATGGAGATCCAGCTAAAGTCTGGCGATTTCTAAAATCATTAGGAGTTGGTAAGGTTCGTAATGACAATATTCCCAAGGACTTAGATATCAATTTATTGAACTCTCACTTTTCCTCTTCGCCCATTTTTAAAGGGTACAAAAAAACAGAAACTTTGAACTAGCTTTCGTCACTTCCAACTCCTACCTACCCTTCTTTTGTCATAAGTCAACTCTCTGATGACGATGTTAAGAAAGCTATCCTATCGATTGCTTCAAATGCAATTGGTACCGACTGCCTCAGCCGTAATATGCTTATCCCTATTCTTGACTTAATCCTTCCTGTTTTATCCCACATCCTGAATTACTCTATCAGTTCTGGCCAGTTTCCCTCCTCTTGGAAAGATGCCCATATTATCCCTCTGCCTAAAAAACCCAAACCCTCTTCTTTTTCCGAATATCGGCCGATTTCCATTCTACCCTTTCTCTCTAAAGTCCTAGAACGCCTAGTTTATAATCAACTAAATTTATTCCTCTGTAGCCAAAATCTCCTCAACCCCTTCCAATCTGGTTTCCGTGCCGGTCACAGTACCTCGACTGCCCTTGTCAATATTACGGATGACATCAGATCAGCTATGCAGGATGGAAGTCTCACAGTACTTTCACTTCTTGATTTCAGTAATGCATTTACAACTGTAGACTTTGACATCCTGCTTGGCATACTTGCTGCAATTAACATTAGTCCATCAGTTGTTGAATGGTTTCACAGTTATCTGTATGGTCGCCGGCAGCGTATACGCATTGAAGAATCATTTTCTTCTTGGTGTAGTGTATCTGCCGGTGTACCACAGGGAGGTGTGCTTTCTCCTCTTCTTTTTGCCGTATTTATTAATACCATTTCTAATAAACTTCTTTCTTCCTACCACCTCTATGCAGATGATCTTCAGATATATTGCCATGCAAAACCTATAGCATTAAAGGCCGGGATAGACACCATGAACGAGGATCTTGAAAAAATTTGTCACTGGAGTGAATCGTACGGACTCAATGTGAATCCACTAAAAACACAAGCCATAATCATTGGCAGTCCCAGGTCACATGCTAACGTCGATTGGTCCCAAGTCCCTGAAATCTCCTTTAATAACATTACAATACCTTTTTCCGAAAACGTCAGGAACTTGGGTATCATTCTCGACAAAAATCTGTCCTGGATACCACAGGCTCAGGAAATAGGTAGGAAACTTTTTGCATCAGCAGGTTCACTAAAACGGATACGTAACTTTCTCCCTGTTGCCACAAAAATTGCGCTTGCTCAATCTTTACTACTCCCTATCCTTGACTATGCTGACACAAGCTATCTTGATCTCTCTGAAAACCTACTTGATAAGCTTGAGCGTCTCCAAAACTTTTGCATTCGGTTCATATTTGGCTTAAGGAAATATGACCATGTCTCCGAATTTCGTAAACAGCTCAAGTGGTTACCCATTCGCCTTCGCCGGAATTCTCATATTCTTCATCTTCTTTTTAATATACTCTTCAACCCTACCTCTCCTTCTTATTTGAAACAACGTTTTCGGTTTCTTCATCAGACGCATCCAAGGTTCTTGAGGTCAGCAGAGAGTCGCATTTTAGATATCCCTCTGCACTCGACCACGATTTATAGCAAGTCCTTCACGGTGCAGGCTGCTCGCCTTTGGAATGCCCTTCCTGAGACGGTCAGACAAGCTAAATCGTTTCTGCAGTTCAAAAAATTACTGAAGGATCACTATACATCTCTCTAACCATAATAATAATAATTATTTACTATGTATGTATTTATATAATAGTTAATATATATGTATTCTGTTAAAGTATTTATTTATAGTATGTGTATATTCTATTTATTTAAGTTATATATGTGTATATATATATGTCGGAGGAAATAGTCAGAATGGACTGGATTGCTGGTTACATATAGACGATATCAATTAGCCTAGAAAATACTTTGTTAAATCTTAATTTTAATCAGTTTAATTTGTTAGATTTTTCTATTCAATTTAGTTTGTCATCTTTTTAAAAGAGGACGTTATATTATTTTACATTGTCAGAGCGGAGGGTAGTCCTCGAGCGGGGTCGAGGCGCCATCTTGACGTTCGGCAAAAACTTATAAAAGGAGCGCGATCGAGGTGGATCGGGCATTATGATAGAAACAGTCGTTGCGGTGTGGTGTGTTAATGCTGGAGTGTAGTTAAGATCGGTACCTTGAACCCGCTGCTCAAATAAAAGGTTTAATTAAACAGTTTATTCTCCGACATCAGAAGTGGGATGTAACTCAGTCAGCCCACGTGGAGAAAACAGTGTAGTGATAATGTGTGTGCTTCTGTACGCGATGGAAATGACTGATAATGGCGATTCAGTGTCACTCTAAAGGAGATTTTAAGCTACATGAAGATTGTTCTAACTAAACCGAAGATCACAAGTGGCAGTCATAGTGCGGCGATTAACCAAGTGAACGGGATCACTTGCTTGCGTTATCATGGACAAGGACACTACGCGTTTAACTGCCCTGAGCGGAGCAGCAGGAAGGCGAGCAAGTTCTGCGGTCAGCCAGGTCAAAGAATAGTGAGTGGGTCTGGAATCTTACGTCACTCCGGTGAGCAGTTTCCATTTTATTACTCGGGTAAATTGTATGGTATACGACTTTACGATAGTGTGACTTTGATCGGTATAAGACAAACTTCTATCACGTCAACTTCATAAATTTTGGTCAATGTTCAAGTTGATAATACAAGGGGCGCCAGGGACTATAAGAGTCCCGGATCCCTGAGCCGACGACGATGGTTACATTCTTCCAGTTATAAAAAGGTGTCGGTCCCGGGGTCCTTTAGTTAAATCTAGTTGTATTCCGGCCACCCAGTTTGGGAGCCGGGCAGGTAACATACTGGTTCCTAACTGAACCCTAGAACATTCTGGTTCATAAGTGAACCCGTAGAATACAAAGTAAATTGTATTTATTTAACGAAAAGAAATGCAGGTTAAAGAAAAATAATTAAGGGGTAATGAAAAACCGTCCCGCCTCGGCTGGATTGCTAGGCGGACTCCACCACAGCACGGTCAGCTCCGCAGGAGGCCGGGCTCGAGGAACGGGTCTCGCGTCCAGGCTCCAAAGGTGCCTCTGGATCCTGGCGTTGAGACGAATCTCTCGAGCGGCCACACCTGAAATCGGCCGCAAGGGGGATCCTATTACAAAGGGAAACTATCATGCCTTCCAACAGAAGGAATATGGAGGGCCTACACGGGAAGTCCAAAGGTCAAAACTTTAGCCAGTCCACGTGGCCGTATGCCAACACAACACAATGAACCACGCGGTCCATTTGCATAAGCCGGCGTGGCGAGACAATAAGAAATACAAAGGATTAGTTATAATGCGTGTAAAACTCACTGTTAAAACAATGGCGGAGACATTTCTCTCTGCTCTGACCGGCCGGCGACGCGTCCACCTATTTCACTGGCAAATGCCAAACTTAATGTTGATGTTTTACTTGGGGTAATTTGTAATTACTCGTCTGGCCGTCATACATCGTAGACAACCCCACAGATTAAATAGGGATTGCGCGTTCGTAAAGTTGCTAGAACACAAGCCGATATTAAAAACTAATCTCACTTCCGGTTATTGTGAAAAGATAATCAAATAATATATGCCAATAGCAGTAAATTAATTAAGGTTTGATTTTATAACAACTATTTAATAATTACAACTCGATTTGTTAAAAACAACTAAATAATATGGGTCAAAACTACCACATCAAACTGCCCAGGTGGCGCCACTAGCTGTCAGAGACTGACGTCCAACGGACTGACATTTAGAGTGACACCAACCTAAAGCCATCACAACATTGTGAATGTAAACAAAGGCAAGTGTAAAACCGTTTGACGGTTTAGCCAATATGTAAAAAATAATTATTTGAAATTCTTTTACATGTTTTGCCTGTTAATTACTTGCGATACGAAATTTAGATTAGACGGGATGTTTTAGCGTTAGGCTTGAGTTCATCGGTCTAGCGTCATATTTTCGGCAGTTTATATCAAAGTTTTCCAAGATTATGGCACCATTATATGCCTTGATTTGCATCGGTAAGGTAGATTGAGAGCCTAAACATAAGGCGATAGGACAGCAGATCCAGATTTCATGCGATCGAAGTTTCAGTAGGCAACGGTGAAATTTCACAACTTCGATAAAATAGGTCACCGACCGTCCGATTGCCGTTCCAAAGGCGAGGTGAAAGGCAAGGCAGCCAGTGCTGTCAATTCAGCGTCAAGCTCTGCGGGATCGAGGCCGCGGTCGGACTTAATCTGTTTCAGGTGCAGCAACGCCGGACATTTGGCAACGAAGTGTCCACGTGGCAACAGCGGAGGAGCTGGCGCGGCAGTAGGCGCAAGCAGTTCGGAGCAGCGCCTGCAGCAGCGGCGAGTAACGAAAGGCATGTGGAAGTTTGCTATGTTAGCAATCCCAGCAGTGCGCTGATGAACACTTGTGAGTCGTACCCATTTTATTATGATTCTGGTGCCGAATGCTCTCTCATCAAACATTGTATTGCGTCAAAGCTTAGTGGAAAGAGGATAAATAACATTGTCAGTTTGACCGGCAGCTCGGTCAATAAACCCAACGTTTTAGAAAAAGTTAACCTTAAAGAGTAAAAGCGCGTCAATATTACAGAGTTATCTGCAAACTGGTTACAAGCGGAGCAACGACTAGACCCAGAGTGCAATAAAATTATTCATAAACTCGAAAACGATGATCTTGATTTAGAGAGCTGTAAAATTTATGAATTACGATCAAATGTGCTGTATAGAAAAAAATCAAAGAAATAACCGTAACATTTGGTTACCAATAGTAGGTACCTTAGTAGTAGTAGTAGTAGTAGTAGGCTTTCTGTTGGTCGGTGATAAATCGCATCCATGAGTCGATTATTGAGCTATTAATTCGCGGGCTTGTATTTGATTGGCCCTAACCCAAGGCCTAGTTGTCATTCATTGCGTTAACGTGTTGTCTGTTTCTCTCATCTGGCGAATTTGCTCTCACTGTGCTGTTTAGCGCTTTTTGTAAACAAACCCATTGATTTGAAAAAAAAAAAACTACAGAGTTTCTTACCGGCTCTTCTCTGTAGAGCAGCATTCCGAACCGGTGGTAGTTTCAGCATGAATGTGGATGGACGTAAGGGTTGTGGAAGATAAAGAGAGTTGGATGGATTGTAAACATGAGAAATTGTGTATGAAAGGTCTGACTGTAGATATGACGACTGATAGGTGTGTATGGAGACTACCACCTAGCGTGGGACAGGGGTCGTAAGATGATGATAATGGTAACTGTAAATATGACGATTTATAAGAGTTTTGTGATAAAACCTACGTAAATAAAGTTAATTTTGAGTTTGATTGTTCACTTGGGGTGGGATAAAACCTTAGAGAAGGTATACCAACATTATTGGTTTCCTAATATGGCAAAGTATGTTAGAAAATTTGTTAAGAATTGTATAACTTGTAAAGTGGCTAAATCAAGTAGTGGTAAACAGCAAATCGAGCTGCACCCTATACCAAAAGTCAGCATCCCTATGCACACAATTGATGTAGACGCCACAGGAAAACTCAGTGGGAAAAATAATCAAAACGAATACGTTTTCGTGCTCATAGACGTTTTCACTAAATACGTGTTACTTAGACATTCCCTGAGAATTAATGCAGAGAGTGCCATTTACGCACTTAAAGCATCTTTATCACTTTTTGGCGCGCCTGTGCGAATAATAGCAGACCAAGGGCGGTGTTTCGCGAATAAAGAGTTTAATGATTTCTGTAATAATTACAATAGCAACTGGTTCTTGTCGCGCTAATGGCCAAGTGGAAAGAGCACCCTCAACAATATGTTGACTGTTGTAGAAGTTAGTCCAAATAGGTCATGGCAAGATGCGTTAGGTGATGTCCAACTTGCTATAAATAGCACGATTCATAGGGTAACTAAGGCAAGTCCATTAGAATTGTTAATAGGTAGAGTAGCTAGGCCACTAAATTTATTAACTATTGACGATCATGAGGTTGAGATAAATTTAAGAGATTAGGGAACAAGTTGACAAATTAATGAAAAATAATGCACAGCTTGATAAAGTAAGATTCGATAAAAATAAGGCAAATGTGACTAGATTTTCGGTGGGAGATTATGTTTTAGTCGAAAATGATGAACGGAATCAAACCAAATTGGATCCTAAATATAAAGGACCTTATGAAGTCATTGAGGTACTTGACGGTGACAGATACCATCTTAAGAGTTGGAACGCTAATCGCACTTACAAATACTCGAGAGACGTCCACTCCCCCAATCATATGTCCCTACTGAGCTGAATCCATGTTTATCAGATAATAATGACGGTAAGATCTTTGGACTAGTTTAATAGTTTCTTTAATTAAAACATCATATGGCTATGTACCTATGTAACTTCACGCCTTTAATACCTGAGGGTGAGGTCAGCGGCAATTATGCCTCGACACGCTGGATTAATTTTCGAGTCTCAAATGTAATAGGTGGCGAAACCTATTGTCATACATGGGGCACAACGTTGTTAGTCATCGATGCTCATCCCACATAACTCCGGAAAGTCATTGGTTGAGCCAGGGTTCTAACACAGAACTTCTGAACTAGAAGTCGGAATACTGAACCACTAGGCCATCGAGACTTATGATACGAAAGATGGTCCGTATCGAGTCTAGTCCCTTCTGAGAGTGAGAGTCGCCTCTTACTCGACGCCCACGTGAAAAGATGGGGTGGCACTATTCTCTGGAGCGGTATGTTTGAAGTATGGTGGGTCGTGGTAACAGCGTGGTGGCTTGTGGGCCATATGCAAAACATCTTAACAGTGCTGCGGTAAACGTATCTAAATGGCGAGGTGGCCATCTAGATATTTAAACAGGAATTATGTGAAGGGCGAGGTGGCCAAGTGGACAACAAATGGCGAGGTGGCCCAACGAACTATGAAAGGCGAGGTGGCCAAGTAGACAACAAATGGCGAGGTGGCCCAATGAACTATGAAAGGCGAGGTAGCCTTTTCGTTAACATGGAATCTGTTTGGTAAACGGCGTAAAGGCACACAAAGATTGGACGCTCGTTAAGATTGAGAATTTGACGTTTGATATCAGACTACATGAATGTTAAGGACCATATACTTGGTCAGGAGTGGCCGAACCATGTTACCCAAAAATTTGTTTGTATCTTTACAGATAATGATGATGCTCACCATTCAACATCACACGAGGACGTGTGAAACGTCAGGGTGGCCGTGTCGGAGGAAGTAGTCAGAATGGACTGGATTGCTGGTTACATATAGACGATATCAATTAGCCTAGAAAATACTTTGTTAAATCTTAATTTTAATCAGTTTAATTTGTTAGATTTTTCTATTCAATTTAGTTTGTCATCTTTTTAAAAGAAGACGTTATATTATTTTACATTGTCAGAGCGGAGGGTAGTCCTCGAGCGGGGTCGAGGCGCCATCTTGACGTTCGGCAAAAACTTATAAAAGGAGCGCGATCGAGGTGGATCGGGCATTATGATAGAAACAGTCGTTGCGGTGTGGTGTGTTAATGCTGGAGTGTAGTTAAGATCGGTACCTTGAACCCGCTGCTCAAATAAAAGGTTTAATTAAACAGTTTATTCTCCGACATATATATATACTTATAAAACATGCAGTATTATAGTTTACTTTATGTCGGCACAAGAATAGCCCACTTCTCTCTTCTCAATTTTCCATCCTAAGGTTGCCTGGAAGAGATTGCAGTTTGCAATAAGGCCGCCCATTGTACAAATACTCATATATGTTTCTTAATGATAGTGATAATTTTGTATGTCTGTGCAATAAAGTATAAAAATAAATAAATAACTTCCGTAAAGTCATTAGTTGAGCCAGGGTTCGAACTCAGAACTTCTGAACTAGAAGTCGGAGTACTGAACCACTAGGCCATCGAGACGAGGGAGAGAGGCAACTGATGAACCGGTCGGCTGTCAAGTGAAGTTAATAAATGTGTGGAGATGGACAACAGGTTGAGTCGGGCCCTGGAAGAGTTGCAACATTCCAAATCTGAATGTCAGCAGCTATTGCAAGAGAGGGAAGAAAGCGAGGAGCTTCTCCATAACCTTAATGAGAAAAACTTAAGCCTAAAAAGGGAGTTGGCAGCCTTACATTTTCAGCGTCAGGAGGTTGTTGAGGAACGGGATAAACTCCAGGTGGTGACAGACAGTTTTAATCATTGTAGTGATTTCTATGAGGCAGCTCTACGTAAAGTAAGGGACTTAGAGGATGAATTAAGTCATGCTAATGTAAAAATATTAAATTTTCACCATGAAAAACAATCTGCCCAGGGTGTAGTGACTGACTACCTATATAATGAACTAATTAATAATAAAAAGAAAGAAAGAAAGAAAGAACTATGATGTGTGGATGGATAATGATGCACAAAGGGCGGTGCAAGAAAAGAAGAAAGCGTGGTTAGATTGGTTAGCTACAAAAGCTAACCAAAAAGTTCAAAAGGCGACGGATGACGAGGTCAAGGAAGCAAGAACGAAGTATAAAAGATTGAAATTAGCAGCGAAAGAAGTTGTGTCTAGAAAGAAAGAAGAACGAAAGGATGATTTTGATAGGAGGCTCACTGACGATTTCCAGTCAAATATCAAGTTTTTCTGGAAATCCATCAAAGCAGTAAGAGGAAAAACATCTACCTCGGAGCTGAGTACAATCAGGAGTCAAGATGGGAGCATTATAAAAGGAGAAGAATGTGTGCTAAAGAGATGGAAAGAGTATTTTGAAAGTTTGTTTGAAAGAGAGGAAGTGCAGGTACAACATCCGGCACCTTCCATGGAAACTAGTATAAATGGTGATGAAAGAGAGATAAGCATGGATGAAATAGTGAAAGCGTTGAAAAGTATGAGATTAGGCAAGGCTGCAGGGTATGACAGGATTACCGTCGAGATGCTGAGGGCTGGACAGGGCATAGTGGCTAGCCAGCTGTACCGCCTTTTCAATTTGTGCTGGCGAAATGGGCAAGTACCGGGAGACTGGTGCAAAGCCGTAATAGTGCCATTATATAAGGGAAAAGGGTCACGGCAATAGTGCATAAATTACCGCGGTAGCCTTCTCAGCGTCGTCGGTAAATTGTACGCGAAAGTGTTAATCGAAAGGGTTGTGAATGAAACAGATGAAAAAGTGTGGGATGCACAAGCGGGATTTAGAAAGGGAATGGGATGTACGGATCAGGTATTTTCCTTGCGGTGCATAGCCGAAAAGTGTTTGGCTAAAACCAAGAAGGTCTATTGAGCGTTCGTGGATCTAGAAAAGGCCTATGATAGAGTGGTGCAGAATGAATTGTGGTCAGCATTGTCCCTGAACGGTGTGAGCAGTATCCTTATACGAGCATTGCAATCTCTTTATAGGGACTCCAGTGCTTGTGTAAGGATAAACGGGGCATACACTGAATTGTTTAATATCGAAAAGGGTGTTAGACAGGGATGTGTAGCGTCACCGTGGCTGTTTAATCTGTTCATGAACAATTGCTTGACAGATTTAAAAGAGAATGAAAGTGGGTTGAGAATGAATGAGTTACTCGTCAAATGTTTTCTCTATGCTGATGACCAAGTATTACTTGCGTCTTCGGCCGAGGAGTTGCAGGAGATGGTAACTGCTATGAGTGGAGCTTTTGCTAGAAAGGGAATGAAGATGAATGTTAAGAAGACGAAAGTGATGGTGTTTGAAAGAGATGAGGCAGTGACAGTCTGCAATATCGTGATTGGAGATGAACAAGTTGAACAGGTGAATGAGTTTGTGTATCTGGGTTCAAAGTTCACAAGAGATGGAAAGTGTGAGAGTGATATCGAAAGAAGAGTGAATGCAGGGAACATGGTGAACGGAGCTTTGCACTCCTTTATGAGCAGTCGGAAGGTGTCTAACAAGGCTCGTTTGGCTGTGCATGAGGGAGTGTTGGTTCCGACACTCATGTATGGAAGTGAAAGTTGGGTATGGCAGAAGAAACATGAAAGCAGAATAAATGCAGTTGAGATAAGAGCGTTAAGAAGTATGATAGGAGTTAAACTGAGTGACAGGATAAGAAATAGTGAGATAAGGAAGCGTTGTGGTCTGAAAGAAGATGTAGTGACAAAAATTGAGAAAGGTATGCTGAGATGGTTTGGCCATGTCGAGAGAATGAATGAAGAACGATTGACGAAAAAAGTGTATAAGGCGAGTGTGAATGAAAGTGTTGGAAGGGGAAGACCTAGGCGGACGTTTCAAGACCAACTCAGGGACGTCTTGAAAAAAGGCCAAGTCAAGAGTACCCTAAACCGAAGAGCATGTATGAAGGGAATAATGAAAGTGGACGAAGCGAAACAAGTATGTATGGATCGTAGCAAGTGGAAAGAAGTGGTCTCTGCCTACCCCTACGGGAAAGAGGCGTGATTATATGTATGTATGTATTAATAGTAGGTCTGAATTCAATGTAGGCAATTTAACTACAATTGATTTAACAGAACAAGATTCCATGTTGAATCAAAGTAGTGTGCATAAAACTAGTCATGCTAAAATAAAAAAATACATAAAACTCAATAAAACTATCAAGAAATGCCATATGTTGAAAACACAGCAGAAACATTTTTTTAAATCCAATCAAATCAGGAAGGCACGTATTGATTTATTACATAAACTAAAAAAATACCAGATTAAACTAGAGGATAGCAAAAAAATATATGAATCTGACACTCAACACTTACAGTCTGAAATAAGTTTACTAGAAGAATCACTCCAGTCCCTTTATAACAAATATGTTATATCTCAAAAGCAAATAGATGAACATATTCTTGCTGCTAATAACTTAGTAGAGATTTGTAATTATAACTAGTGGCCCGCCCCGGCTTCGCCTGTGCATAGCGGGGGTGGGTTATACTTATAAACCTTCCCCTTGAATCACTCTATCTATTAAAAAAAACCGCTTCAAAATCCGTTGCGTAGTTTTAAAGATTTATGCATACATAGGGACGGACAGAAGAATGCGACTTTGTTTTATACTATGTAGTGATGATAATGATGCTGACAGAGTAGACTCCCTTAATAATTACAATAGCCAATGTGCCTGTCAGTTAACACAAAGCCCACCTTGCTGACAGAGTAGACTTCCTTAATAATTACAATAGCCAATGTACCTGTCAGTTAACACAAAGCCCACCTGAAATAGCAGAGCCCTCCTCGGGTTAAAAGTCTTGATTGTAGACCAAAATACACTAACAAATATAAATCTATCCATTCATCTCAGCCATTGGAGATGACAATACATTCTAATCCTAATATTAGAAGCAATAAATGTCACTATCATTCTTTAATATATTCAGACAGTCTAGGTAAAGGATTAGGGATATTACTAAGTAACAGCCTGGAGCATTCCGTCCAAAACTACTGTATACCCGGAGCAAATTACAATCAAATAATTGATCATGTACTTAAAGATACTCATAGTTCGAATACTGATGTAACTATATTTGTAGGTAATTGCTTAAATATTAGGAAAAAAGACATTTTATGACAATTTAAACCTAGCATTTTAGTGACACTCTCTGTTATAAGATGTGCATTTCCTTATTTAGACAAATTGTCATCTCGACAAAACACCTATATTTGTTATGTTAAATAGACATCTACAATGTGTATCCAGTCACCGCTCTGACAAATTTATATATGTTGATACCAACACTTTTGTTGGCCCATTGAAGTTAACAAGGGATACTGTGTACCTGCCTAATAATTGTAAAACACATATTGCTACTTTGATAGCTTTTAATATTAATATTGATATTAAAAACATGACAAAATCCTCCTACAAAAACACTCCACACAGTGGTAAGAGTATTCAGATGGCTAATTTGTCTATTTTAAACTAGTTAATAAGACAACAGAGAAGTTAAATCAGTTTAAAACACTTTCTCACCAAAATGTCAACCACTTCTCTGGCAAAGTTTTATTTTTTAATTTATTGCATAAAAAAGGTAATTTTATCAGCCTGGTCCACCAAAATAATCAAGGAATTAATAATAAAGAACTAGAAATTGAATTATTTATGAATGTCATAAAATAGGAATTCTTTGTTAAAAAGAAGACTGGTTAAAAAGTCACCAGTTGATGTTTAACTTTAATAATCACCAGGTTGGTAGTTCGTTCTGCAGAGAGAATGCTATCCATGGTGGTTCCTTAATCTTAGTTAACAATCAGCATAAGCACAGAGAACGCAGGGACATTGTGGGCCTCTCTGTTGAACGAACAATTGAAATAGCCTGTGTGGAATTGGAACAGTTTATTGTTTTAAGTGTGTACAGACCTCCATCCGGATTGTATGAAAGCTTTGAAAAGGTGTTGGAGGAAGTTCTATATAAGATCTGTAAGTCTAACAAATCCATCATCATATGTGGTGACTTTAATGTTAATTTATTAGAAAATTCAGGTGCCAGTACTAAAATAATAAATCTTTTTTTGTCATACAATCTGGCAAACTTATTTCTGGAGCCTACTAGAATAACTGTGTCTACTGCCACATGTTTAGATAATATTTTCACTGATATAGTACCACACCTTAAGGCAATTATTAATTTACTTGATTCTGACCACTGTGGACAGTTGATTGGTGTTGACAACAAAAAAAAAAATAGTCAAAAAAAATATCACTGTTAACCCAAAAACTGCAAATCGCTTGGAATTATTTAAAAATAAACTTATTAATAAATTACCCCTTTTGCCATATAATAATGATACAGACAAACATTATCATACCTTTTTTAATACTTACTGTACAGAATTTTGTTCTACTTTCATACCCAAGACGATGACAGTTAACGGTAACGCATCCTTCAGTGAATGGGCCACTGTTGGTATACATAAAGGTAGAAAGAGACTATATGAACTTTACAATGAGCGAACATATATAAACACTCCAGAGTTTCATAACTATGTTAAAAATTATGCTAAATTATTTAAGAAAATTTGTTGTGTAGCCAAATCACGTTACTTGAGTTTAAAGATAAAAAACAGTAATAATGTTATAAAAATGACTTGAAGTATTATCAACGACTAGCTTTTGCGCGCGGCTTCGCCCGCGTGGGCTTCGAATCCGTGCATATTTTTTATGAACATAAAATCGGTTATTGTGACTAATCTATGATAGATAGATATGCGCGGACTTTTTTGTAGATCTTTATAAGACCTACAAACCCGTAGTACATCATTTTGTTCTATTGTCAATAGTTTTTGCAGCGCACGCATAAATTGGTTTTCGATTTTACACCTTGGTTTACAAAATCGCAATTTTCATACGGATCCCTAATTCTTTTGAAAATATAGCCTATAACCTTCCTCGATAAATGAACTATCTAACACTGAAATTTTTTTTGAAATCGGACCAGTAGTTCCTGAGATTAGCGCGATCAAACAAACAAACAAACAAACTCTGCAGCTTTATGTATTACTACTAGCGACCCGCCCCGGCTTCGCACGGGTGCAATGATGAACCTCTAAATATATTAGTGTTTCTCTACTTTATTATGGATGTAATATACATAAAAACCTTCCTCCTGAATCACTATCTATTAAAAAAAAACGCTTCAAAATCCGTTGCGTAATTTTAAAGGTTTAAGCATACATAGGGACGGACAGACGACAGTGACTTTGTTTTATAATATGTAGTGATAGATGAAACAGGAAGGGTTAACAAACGAAATAGTGATTATTGCCTTAACATTGATAATAGTATAATTAAATCAGATTTAGAAGTAGCATTTGAAAGGTTTTTCTCAGACATTCCTGTTTCAACAACTAAATTTTTGAATTCGTCACCTTCTGTTGCAGAATCTTTACTAAAGGATAATTTAAAAGCTGGAGATATTGATTTCCAATTTGATCACGTAAACGATAGGGATATTATTAAATACTTCAATCTGTTAAATGTGAAAAAAACTGCGGACCTATGGGGTCATTCTGTTGATGTTGCCAAATCATTAATTGACATTCTAGCTCCTACCTTAGCTATTATTTCTAATGACTGTGTTGACTGTGGTAAATTTCCTGATCTCATGAAGAATAGTAAGATTATACCGTTGTTCAAATCAGGATGAACATCTGACCCCACTAATTTTAGACCTATATCTGTGCTACCTACCTTTAGTAAGATCTTTGAAAAGCTTATGTTAGACCAATTGCAAAGGTTCTTTAATAGAAATAAACTCTTACACAGCAAACAGTTTGGCTTTCTAAGGGGTCGTTCTACAACCAATGCTGGTGTGGAACTTTTAGGAAACATTTTTGATGCATGGGAGGAATCGCACGACGCTTTAGGTATTTTTTGCGACTTATCCAAAGCTTTTGATTGTGTTGTCCATGAAACATTGATCAGGAAGTTACACCACTATGGCATTAGAAACACTTCTCTGAATCTTCTTATCTCGTACCTGGGTGATAGGATTCAGAAGGTGGACGTCAATGGAAAGAGATCTCCGGGTTCCGCAGACACAATGGGAGTCCCGCAGGGCTCAATTCTTGGTCCATTTCTATTCTTGATATACATTAATGACTCACCTTATCTGATAAGGGATAATCAGGAAATAGTGCTGTTTGCAGATGATACATCACTGATATTTAAGGTTAAGGGTGAACAAATGGTTAATGGCGATGTAAACAGTGGTCTCTCAGAAGTAGTACACTGGTTTAATGCTAATAATCTACTTCTGAATGAAAAAAAACTAAATGTATCAAGTTTACAATGCCAAACGTAAGACAGGTGAAAAACTTCCGGCCGCCGTACGGCGCTAGTGGGCCGTGACGTGACACCGTAGCGAGCGAAGTTCACGCGTTCGTTCGTTCCGCCCACTCACTCATTCTCTATACTTACTTTTGTCAATTACGAACTGTAACGACGCGCTGTCTGTGTAATTACGTATCATTTTGGAACTAAAAGACCTACAAGAAGTTTTTTTGCTTACTCAAAACCGCCACTGGACTCATCGTCAACAAAAGTGATCCATCGGAGCCAGACTAATCTTCATAACTTGCGACCTACGGATTTTCAAGCGGACGAACTGAGTGACCGCGTGGCAGCAAGAAACATATATGCGAATATTGCGAAATAAGGATAAACGGTTGGGATTTGGTGTGCATTGCTTGCTTTACTGTGGATTTGTACGTGTAAATCTGTAAGTACGCTTTGTTTCTCTTATTTTCTCCAAAATGAGCACAGCACATACCTTTTTGCACCGGACAAAACGCAAAGTTCCAATACGAAAAATGGCGACTTATTGCGTGATTTGCGAAAAAAGCGAGGTGTAATTCGAGGGAGGTTAACGCTTTTTACGAAATATATAAATAACATATGCGCCAAAGACATTGCGTCTGATTCTAACAAAGCTAACGAATTGCAATTACGAATTGACGGGGCTTTGGCTTTTTTCAAAGAATTTAACGTTATTCAAAGCGAAATAGAGGTTTTAGATGAAGATGACGAGCTTATTCAGCAGCTGGAATTGCGGGAAAATTTCGAAAGTGCATTTACGCTATCATGGCACAAGCAAAAAGTTTTCTTTCCGCCATTGTTTCGGGTGACGTTGCTACAAGTTCTAGCGGTAATAACATGAAACTGCCTACATTAAATATGCCTCAATTCGATGGCTCGTGTGAAACCTGGATTCAATTTCGTGACGTGTTTTCGTCATTAGTACATAACAATAAGGATATAGCGCCAATACAAAAATTTCATTATCTTAAATCTTCTTTAAAGGGTGTGGCTTCACTAGTAATCGATTCATTGCAATTTTCTTCAAATAATTACGCTGTTGCATGGGATTTACTTTGCAATAGATACAACAATACTCGGCTTCTAGTCCATAGCCATGTGAAAGCTTTATTTTCTATTCAAAGTATTTCTAAAGAGTCTCCAAGCCAAATACGCAAACTAATAGACACGCTTATGAAAAACCTGCGTGCTTTAAAACTACTTAATGAACCTGTTGATTCATGGGATACACTAATCATTTACATGGTTGTTTCAAAATTGGACAGCACTACTGAACGCGAATGGGAGCAGTTTCGTGGCTCCATCCCTGCGGGGGACAGTGGTGGCAACGGCGCCAAAGGTACAACGCCAGTGGTCAAACTTGACCATCTGATTAAATTCCTGAACGACAGGGCTGACATGTTGGAGACATTAATGCTGACACACAGTAGCGCTCACAAGGTAACAAACAAAGCTATTCATACACCCAATTAAGTTCATTGCCATGTTTCACCAGCCACACATGTGAAGGCAAACAAATCAGATTGGCAACAAATACCTAAGAAAAGATATGTTTGTTTGGTCTGCAGTGAAAATCACCCAATCTATGCGTGCCAAAAATTTAATAATACTTATTCATTAGCTGGTAAACTAAAATTCATAAGACATAACAATTTATGTCAGTTGATATTAAAGCGCTGAACAGCGCTTTCGTAAAGCGCTTGCAATGTTTAGTGCTTCCCGAAATTACGACATCTTTGCCTCCTGTTACTATACGAAGCGATATCAATCAGTTTCAATTACCTGATAATGTTCGCTTAGCGGATCCTACCTTTTTTGAAAGTCGACGTATAGACATTTTAATAGGCGCGGATATTTTTTGGGACCTTTTATGCGATGGTAGAATGCGTTTGAAAAACGGGCCATTCTTACAAAACACTAGATTAGGGTGGATAATCTCGGGTCCCATCCATACTGATTTAGCGAGGCGCGAAGAGTTGGTTCATTGCAATTTCTCTCAATCTATTGATGATCAACTACGTATGTTTTGGGAACTAGAGGAGCTCCCAAAAACGAATTTACTTAGCGACGATGATGCGGCATGCGAAAAACATTTTATTGAAAATACTAAGCGTATGGTCGACGGCCGATTTTGTGTTAAAATACCTTTTAAGCAATCTCTGAATTTATTAGGTGACACTTATTACATAGCGAAGCAGCGCTTTCTATCGTTAGAGAGGCGGTTGCAGAAAACTCCACAATACAAAGGCTTTACGTTGATTTTATGCGAGAATACATAAGGTTAGGTCATATGAGCCGAGTGCACACGTACGGGCAACCATATTTTATTCTTACGCACCATGGAGTTTTCACTTCGAATAAAATGCGCGTTGTATTTAATGCTAGTCAAAAATCTAGTACCAACGTTTCTCTCAATGATTTACAATTCGTAGACTCACCGATACAAGGTGATTTGATTTCGATTTTATTACGTTTTCGACAGTACAAGTTTGTAGTATGTGCCGACATTGAAAAGGCCTATAGGCAATGTTTAGTAGATCAAACTCAACGCGAACTACAAATGATATTATGGCGGGAAAACCCTGAGGATCCTGTAGGCATTTATCAATTAAATACAGTAACATACGGGTTTGCGTCTTCCGCATTTCTAATGGTTAGATGTCTAAAGCAGCTGGCTTCAGAGTGCAATGACCCCGAAGTACAGCGAGTAATCAATGAGGATTTTTACGTGGATGACCTCATCACTGGATCCGATTCCATTCAAGATGTTTTGCGTGTTAGCAAGGAAACTGAACGTGTCTTAGCGACTGGATGTTTTCCCCTGCGTAAGTGGATATACAACTTTAATCTTAACAAAGATCAACCGGGTTCTGCTTCTGTGGCAAAGGATCTCTCCTTAGGCGAAAACGTTCACTCCCGCACTCTAGGTCTTGGTTGGTGTAACAATGTGGATTTTCTTTTTTACCGTACCGAATTAAAAAATGATCAGAAATCAGAAAGAATCTGATATAACGAAACGTTTCATTTTATCTAGTGTCTCTCAGATTTTTGACCCTCTTGGTTTACTCAGTCCTACTATAATGATAGGTAAAATACTATTGCAAAAATTATGGTTACTAAAACTTGACTGGGATGAACCCGTGCCTAGCGACGTAGCTAGAGCATGGAAAGAATTTGAAATGTCACTTACCACTCTTAATAATTTACGTATCCCGCGACATGCAGTAGTTGATAACCCTAGCTACATAGAACTGCATTTATTTAACGATGCGTCTCAAGACGGATACGGAACGTGTGCATATATTCGTACTGTCAATGCAGATGACTCGATTGATGTTCGATTGCTATGTTCTTAAGGTAAAGTTGCGCCAATAAAAGCGATCAGTATTCCGAGAGCAGAGCTTTGCAGCGCTTTACTAAGCGCAAGACTTTATAAAAAAATTACGGAGTCATTGCGTTGCCATTTTCGTAATGTTGTTTTTTGGACAGATTCAACCATAGTGCTCGGTTGGCTACGGATGGTGCCAAATTTATTAAAAACTTTTGTGCAAGTGCGAACTGTCGAGATACTCGAGCTCACGGCAGAACATCCATGGCGACACGTACACGGCAAGGGTAACCCGGCCGACTTAGTGTCGCGGGGAATGTCCTTGAATTCGCTGGCCGAGTCTAATCTTTGGTGGAACGGGCCTGCTTTTCTGTATGAACTTAATGTAGATTTAAGTAATGCCGGCTGTGGAATTTGTCTACCCGAGCATGTATTGCCTGAATTAAAAAATACGCAAGGCAGTAATTCCCATTCTTTTTCGTCAAGTGTTAGCGTTAAACAATTTAAATTCCCTTTCGATAGATTTTCACATTTCGATCGAATGATTCGTTGTCTCGCGCGCCTCAAGCGAGTGGCTTATAATAAAGCGCATCCCGCAGACCCGCGGCTTGGGTCACTTAGCGTTCATGAGTTGAGGAATTCACTCGATCAACTAGTGCGTTTCGCACAATCAGATTCTTTTTCGGAGGTGCACAAATTGTTAGTTGATAAGAAATCAATACCAACTAAGCATAGTTTATCGAACCTTAATATATTTCTAGACTCCAATTTCATTATACGTGTAGGCGGACGTCTAGGTAATTCTGCCGATTTTAATTTTAACAAAATGCATCCGATTTTGCTTTCATCAAAACATCACTTTACGATTTTACTGTTTCGAAGAGAGCATAAGGTTTTATTGCATGCTTCGCCGTTATTGCTGCTTTACAAAATCAGAGAAAATTGGTGGCCTATAGGTGGGCGTAACTTAGCTAGGAAAATAGTTCATGCCTGTGTTCTATGTACTCGTTTGCGTGGTAGGGCCCCCGAACCTATCATGGGCAACTTGCCGAAGGAGAGATTGACTCCAGGTTATCCGTATATGTTCTGCGGAGTTGACTATGCTGGACCTGTATTTGTTTTAAACAAAAAAGGTCGCGGAGCTAAAACTTCAAAGGCCTACATTTGTTTGTTCGTTTGGTTTGCGACTCGCGCTATTCATTTAGAACTTGTAAGCGACCTCACCACTGAAGCTTATCTTTTAGCTTTAAAGCGTTTCATTTCTCGTCGTGACAAGCCTTCCGAGATTTTCTCTGATAATGGGAAATGTTTTGTGGGTCTTATGAATGAATTTTCCAAATTTTTAGAAACTTGCTCTAAAGAAATTTTAGATTATGCGACTAGTCAAGACATAAAATTTAAATTCAATCCTCCATATGCTGCTCATTTTGGGGGAATATGGGAAAGTGGCGTCAAGAGTTGCAAGTATCATCTCCGCAGGGTGGTAGGTAATGCGCACCTAACCTTCGAAGAGTTTACCACACCACCGTACTAGCGCAGATTGAAGCAGTATTGAACTCTCGACCATTAACTCCGATGTCGTCCGATCCGCATGACCTGCAGCCTCTCAGCCCAGCTCACATTCTCATCGGACGCCCGGTGACTTCTCCGGTGTTTGCTGATGTAGAAGACAAACCTGCTCACACGCTGACACGATACCGACGAGTAGAACAAATGCGCCAGCACTTCTGGAGGCGCTGGTCGAAGGAATACGTCTCCGAACTTCAAACCAGAGCAAAATGGAAGAGCAACAAATCAGAGTTGAAGCAAGACACTCTAGTTGTCATCAAGGACGACAAATCGCCACCACTTAAATGGCAGCTTGGAAGAATAGTTTCCGTTTTTCCTGGACGCGATGGCGTGGCAAGAGTTGCTGATATTCGCACTGCATCTGGTGTCGTGCGAAGGGCGTTTTCGAAGATATGTCCGCTTCCCGTTCAACATGAAGAGGAGGACTTCGCTTCAGAAAGCTAATGCTTCCAGGGCCGGGGGCATGTTGACGCCGGCAACTTCCCGCCGCCGTACGGCGCTAGTGGGCCGAGACGTGACACCGTAGCGAGCGAAGTTCACGCGTTCGTTCGTCCTGCCCACTCACTCATTCTCTATACTTACTTTTGTCAATTACGAACTGTAACGACGCGCTGTCTGTGTAATTACGTATCATTTTGGAATTAAAAGACCTACAAGAAGTTTTTTTGCTTACTCAAAACCGCCACTGGACACATCGTCAACAACCAGTGTACTTATTAACGGAGAAGAGTTGGACCTTGTGGACACCACCGTATTTCTGGGAATCACTTTAGATTCTAAACTTCAGTGGGGCGCACATATAGATAAGCTGTCGAAAAAGCTCAGCTCTGCGGCATACGCCGTCAAAAAAATACGTAGTTTAACGGATCTAGATACAGCCCGTCTAGTTTATTTTAGTAATTTTCACCGTGTGTTGTCGTATGGTATTCTGTTGTGGGGAATGCAGCCGACATTCAAACTATTTTTGTGCAAAAAAGAGCAATTCGAGCAATTTACAATTTAAGTCCCAGATATTCACTGAGGGATAAATTTAAGGAGATTAATGTTATGACTATTCCTTCACAGTATATTTATGAGAATTTATTGTATGCACAAAAAACGTAGTGATACACATAATGTTAATACCAGGAATAAAAATAAATTTATTGTTCCTGCAACCAGGCTCCAGAAAATAAGTAACTCATTTAAATACCAATGTATACGCTTTGTAGGCGACGCATCACACAGTCCGTACAGCGCTCAGTCGCCAACAGGCAACCATCGTGTCAATACCGTGTTTCATTTAATGCACATCCCTTGCAAAAGTGTTTGGTTTTCGAGCCAAATCTGAACTAGTAAAAAGATGTTTCACAGTCCACAAAATGATAAATCAAGGTTAATTTCGAAGGATTATTATTATAAGTTAACTCAACGATTAGAGTGTGCATCAGAAAAACTGCTTTCAAGTATCAAACCGGTGGACGCGATGCAGCCATCTTGTAGCCGTGTTTCGCTCCCCGTTATGCAAGATATGGAGCGACGTTTAAACCCGTGCAAACTGCCATCTTCGGTAAAAGCTGAAACTGTGAGTAGCAAGAGGTCGTCATTCTCACAAGCTAAACGAAAGCAGCTAGAACTGGAAGCAGCACGCAGAAAGGCCGAAATACAGTTACAATTAATTGATAAGGAACTGGAAGCCAATTTAGCTATGATTGACGATGAAGATACTGGTGAGGTGAATCAAGCCCAGTCGAACGTTGCAGAGTGGTTGGAGAAGAGTGATGTTCAGCCGTCACGTCCTGATATACCTGAGGCGGCAGCAGAGGGGACGACAGAAGTTTCATGTAATAAAAGTAAATAAAAGTAAATTTATTCAAGAAAATTTTTTTACAGTATCTCCGCCGAGTTTTCCCAGTAAGTAATCATGGATACTTGTGTTGGGAATAACTCGCTTCTTCATTTGACACTATTTTTCCATAACAATTATACTAAGGGAAATCTAACAATAATAAAAATATGAAAAAAAAAAAAAAAAAAAACAATTAGGCAAACAAAATGAAATCTTAGTAAGACTTATTTCATAGGGCTCGTAAGTGTGTGTGTGTGCGTGCGTTTGTGTGTGTGTGTGTGTGCGTGTGTATGAGTGTGCGTGAGTGAGTAAGTGCATCTGGCTGAGTCATATGTGCATGTTTCTATTATGTTATCTATGTTTACCCATAATTAATCTTGTTGTATGTGCATAGTTTTAACTAAATACCTATATTTTTAGATTGCATTATTCGTATATGTGATGTAAGCGTTACAATAAACTTTTTATGTCGTCATACGAGAGCCTCATTATCCATTCCGTCACAGTTTTCTTGCACGAGTATTTTTGCATGGGATATATTTGTAATCTTCGATTTATTTTATTATACAAGGTAGCAGATTGAAAGGTATATTGTCGTTTAGCATAATTAGAACGTATGCTCATTCTAGGGGCAACAATGTCGTTACGTCTTCTCTTCAATTTGCTTTTGTCAAAATAAAGGGTTTGGTGACATTTTAATATTGTGTTTAATATATATAGTTTCCTTACAGACATTAAACCACTGATTTCATGTAGGGTGTTTGTAGGAAATCTGTACGGCTTAAAGTGCATTACTTTAATAAGGGCTCTTTGTGCTCTTTCTAGCCCAAGAAAATGGGATTTTGCCGAGCCACCCCAGATTGGGATACAGTAACCTATAAATTGCAGTGTGCAGCTTATGACCATAAATCAAGCCGTGAACCCGTTAATCCACCCGTTGACAGCATTCTCCAACTAGCTCATGCCCTTAAGGACATCGTGGTGTCTAATTCGACACAACAGGAACAGCGATTGCTTAGTCGTCTATCGACGCCGAGAGAATTACCAGTATTTAGTGGTGAATGTGTGGAGTGGTTACATTTTAAAAGTGCTTATTTGGAGTCCAGCCGCATTTGCCAATTTTCCGATCCAGAGAATATAGAGACTACGCAAGGCACTACGAGGAGAAGCTCGCGAAGCAGTGACAGAATTACTCTTGGGAAACACTTCGCCAGCAGAAATAATCACCGCCTTGGAGCAGAGGTTTGGACGACCAGATCTAATCATTCACAACATTTTAACACGATTAAGAAAATTAAATCCATTGCCTACCAACTACCAACAAGAAATTATTAACTTTTCACTCAAAATTAATAACTGCATAACCACATTAAGACAAGACCATTTGATTCATATGGATTACCTAAGAAGCCCTGAGTTAGTGACTACCCTGTCTGCGAAACTACCTAGCACCCTAGTGGCTAAATGGACGGATTATGCTTAAAGCAACAATTTTATGTCTAACGAGGTGCTTAAAATTGAATTGTTGTCGTCATTTCTAAAGCGCGAAGCTGAAATGGTCGCAGTTCTCGGATTATCGCAACTGCAAGAACGAAAACCCGAACAAAGGAATACATCATATCGACGCGAGGATCATCGTAAGTACTATATCGATGTACATCCCAGTAAGCAAGTATACGCTATTCAACACACTAAAGTAATCCCGTGCATGTTTTGCAAAAGGTCTACCCACTTATTGCCTGAGTGTCGTGCATTTAAACGAGCTATGCGCAGAGACCGTTGGAGATTTGTAAAAATGAGTGGCCTATGCTTTCGCTGTTTGCTTGATAAGCACGAGAATCATACATGCACTGCGCTTAGGTGCGACATTGATAGTTGTGGATTAAGCCACTATCGATTATTGCATTACACTGTAACAGCTGATAAGCCTAGAATATCGGCTAATGAGGAGTACCAGCATGACTCATCGCCAGGACAAGCTACGGTTGCTCATCTAGCGACAAAGCCTCAGGACCCATTCAGTGCGGAGTTCGATTCCGTACCCGAGAGCAACTCACCTTCAACAGATGTCATACTCAAGGTTGTGAAAGTGAAAGTTTACGGACCTAACGGTTGTGTTATTACTTACGCATTATTAGATGACGGTGCATCTGTGTCGTTAATTGATAAAAGCTTGGTGCAAGAATTAGGTTTACATTGTATTCAGTCAAATCCAATTAGATTAATAGATGCATTTGGTATAGAGATTTATCAATCTGACGCACCAAAAATCTGTACCCAAATTTGTAATTATAATGATAATTCCAATAGCTATAATATTACATTAAGACAAATTGATAGATTGAATTTGCCGCAACAAAATCTTAGTGCTTTAAAAAATGTAAAATGTGAACGTCTTGAACATATTAAAAGTATAGCCTGTACTGAATGTGTGATGCCTCGTTTACTAATTGGAGAAGATAATTATTTTCTTTTAGCGCCTTTAGAAATCATACATGGAAATAAAAAGTCACTTTATGCCAGTCGTTGTCGTTTAGGATGGTGTATTCACGGAAGTTTCGGTCGCACTCACTCCTCCGTAAGTAAGCCTAATTCACTTATGTCTCAGACAGATATTGATGAATGCAAGCATTTAGATGCACTGGTAAGAAGTTCATTTGAATTTGATGCTATAGGAATCTCAACTTTACGGCGGGAGAATACGGCTCATTTGCGCGCAGTACAAATCCTCAATGAAACTGCACGCAACGTTGGAAGTCAATGGGAGGTTGGTTTACCATTTACTAAACATATTTCTTCTTTACCTAACAGTTATAATTATGCTTTATCTAGTTTACATAGGTTAATGTCTAGGTTCCAAAAGGATAACGCATTTGCAATACGCTACAACAGGGAGTTGCACAAGATGTTTGAACATGGCTATGCTCTAGAACTTAAAGGTAATGAACTCTCAGGTAGTCCCGTTTGGTATCTCTCTCATTTTGGCGTACAGAATCCTAACAAACCGGTGAAGCTACGATTGGTGTTTAACGGCGCTGGTAAGGTCGATGGTGTCAGTTTGAATGATATTTTACTCACCGGTCCCGATTTATATAATTCTCTATTAGGTATCATGCTACGTTTTCGCGAGAATAAATATGTAATTATAGGAGATATAAAAGATATGTTTCTCCGTATCAAAATTCGCTCAGAAGATCAGAATTTCTTAAGATTTTTGTGGCAAGAAAATTTGGATAGTCCTGTTAAAACTTGTGCCATGACCAGTCTTATATTTGGGGCTACCAGTTCACCATTTATAGCACAATACATTAAAAACAAGAACGCGTTAATATTCGAGGACTTATATCCTGAAGCTGTAGTTGTAATTGTCAATAATCATTATATGGACGATTGCCTCTATTCATGTGAGAGCGAAGATAAGGCGGTAAAATTAATCAATGAAATAACAACTATTCATAGTAAGGGAGGTTTCGAGATAACCAGGTGGCTGAGTAATAGCAAACCGGTTTTACTGAAAATTCCACACAATGCGCTAAACCGCACGATCGGCCGTGCAGTTTAAACATGGAGCTACGAATACAAGTGAGCGCACTCTAGGATTGATGTGGTATCCGTGCGAAGATGCTTTCGGATTTAAATTCACGTTTAATCGTAGGGATACAGCTGAAAATATTTTCCATGACAGTGAACCTCCTACCAAGGCTATGATGTTAAGTATAATCATGTCTCTCTATGACATTCATGGTTTTATTTCCCCCTTTTTAATAAAAGGTAAGATCATTTTTCAAGACGTCCATCGATCTGGAATAGGTTGGAAATGCCGCATCCAACCAAAGGAGCACAGTGCTTGGCTTTCGTGGCTCGAAGATCTTAAGCAGCTACACTCATTACGCATTCCTAGATGTTATTTGAATTCAGGTGAGTGGAAAACAAATAATTTAGATATGGGAGCATGCCAGGACACAAATTTAAAGGAAGTTCAGCTTCATATATTTTGTGGTGTTTGTGATCACCAAAGGCTTATGCCGCAGTGGCTTATTGGCGCTTCACAAGGGCAGATGGTAGTATTTTAGTATGTTTTATAGCTAGTAAAAGTCGTGTCACCCCACTGCGCCCGATGTCGATACCAAGAATCGAACTTCAAGGCACGCTTATTGGTGCCCGTCTCGCTAACACGCTGCAACGTGAGCATAAAGGTATATTGGCCACAAAGTGTTACTTTTGGTCTGATTCCAGTACAGTGTTGCAATGGATTCGTAGTGACCCGCGCAACTACAAACCCTATGTTGCCCATCGACGAGGTGAGCTGGACGAGCTTTCTAAGCCTTGTGAATGGCGATATATACCCACCAGTCTTAACATAGCTGATCTCGCGACTAGAGAAAATGCACCCCCTCTCGTTTTTGATAGCATTTGGTTTGGGGGTCCTTCATTTTTATATAATTCCGAACATGAATGGCCTAAGGATAGGAAATTTTCAAATCCTTCTGAGCAGGCTGTAGTTGAAGACAGGACAGTACATATTGTTTCAAAAGTTGTAACAAGTCTACCCACGGCCAATGAAAATAATATTTCTAAGTGGACCGTGTTGTTGCGTGCCACTGCGCGCGTATTATTATTTATTGGAAAATGTCGACATGAGAGTATACAGCTAGATGCCTCATTAATAAAAAGAGCTGAGGATTTAGTGATAAAAGAATCCCAGACTGACTCATTTAGCGATGAAATAAGTTGTTTAAATCATAATAAACCGCTGCCTCGCAATAGTCGCTTAGTACAGTTAACGCCATAACTTGATGAAACCGGTATTTTAAGACTGGGGGGACGTATTGATAAGGTGGCAGGTGTTGAATCTCTCACAACTAGACCCGTTATCCTAGATGGCCAGCATCGGATTACGCAGTTGTTGGTGGACTACCATCATCGCCAAGCGATGCACGGAGCAAACAAGTTAGTCGTGAATGAGCTGCGACAACGCTACTGGATTATCAACCTGAGACCCACTGTTCGTAAGATAGCATCCAGATGTTTGTTTTGTAGATTTCGCCGAGCAAAGCCATGCCCACAACGGATGGCGGATTTACCAGCGGCTAGACTACAGCATCACCGTCCCCCATTCTGGAGCACTGGACTTGACATTTTTGGGCCAATGGAGGTCACTGTTGGTCGTAGTCGCCAGAAGAGGTATGGTATGATTTTTACATGTCTCACTATCAGAGCCATACATATTGAAGTCACGGAAGACCTAACCTCTGACTCGACTATAATGGCTTTACGACGAATGGCAGGTCGAAGAAGGCAACCCGCCATAATTTATTCAGATAATGGCACCAATCTACGAGCGGCAAATACTGAGCTACAGAGGAGTTGGGCTCAGTTAAATGAAGAGACCCTACTGGAGTATGGTTCGTCCAAAGGTTTATCGTCCAAGATTGGAGGTTTATTCCACCAGGTGCCCCGGAAATGGGAGGAGCCTGGGAGCGAATGATCCGAACAGTGAAGGTGGCTCTCAAGGTAATCATGAAGGAACGCGCACCACGCCCGGACGTTTTGGCTACATTGCTGGCTGAGGTGGAAGTTTTAGTGAACAGCCGCCCCATTACCCATGTATCTTCTGACCCAAATTACCCTGAAGCTCTTACCCCTAACCACTTTCTGATAGGTTCATCTTCAAATGTATCGAGCTATGGTAAGTACAACAATGATGATTTGTCTTTACGTAAACGCTGGCGCGTCGCTCAACGTCTAACAGACATGTTTTGGGCACGTTGGACTAAGGAGTATCTGCCGACCTTGCTACCTCGTTCAAAGTGGACAGCCGAAGCAAAGCCACTGCAGGTAGGTGACTACGTAATTATAATAGACCCTAGTCTGGATCGGGGTTGCTGGAGACATGGAGTAGTGAGCGCGACCCACACCGGCTCCGATAACAGGGTTCGCGTCGTCGATATACGCACGCGCGTTACAGGTGTCCTCCGTCGCCCTGTAACTCGCGTCGCCCTTCTTGAGCCAACGGATGGTAGTGCTTACCGTAAGCACTAAGGTGGCAGGTTGTAGGCGACGCATCACACAGTCCGTATAGCGCTCAGTCGCCAACAGGCAACCATCGTGTCAATACCGTGTTTCATTTAATGCACATCCCTTACACGCTTATGCAATAAAATTCCAAGTAACATTCAAGACCTAAGCCTCAACAAATTTAAGTCTGTTGTTAAGCAGAAACTATGTCAGTATGACACTGTGAGAGATTATATGGATGACAGAAATGTTTGGGATTAAACTGTTTTAATGGACCAGGCTATTGTATTTACTATTTTTATTGATCTTTTCTGACATTTTACTTTATTTGTAATGACATTACTGATTTTTTAACCCCCGACGCAAAAAGAGGGTTGTTATAAGTTTCACGTGTCTGTCTGTCTGTGGCACCGTAGCTCGCGAACGTATGAAGCGATTTCAATACAGTTTTTTTTTTGTATGACAGGTGAGCTACGGGCGAGTGTTCCTAGACATGTTTGATGAAAATCGGTTAAGTCCTTTAAAAGTTATGGGGGGTGAAAGTGGGGAAGAATAACCGAAAGTCTGCAAATATAATCGAGTGGGGTCTCAAATGAATCACGCATCACGTACATAAAAATTAAATTAAAAATTTAAATAAACCCCCGACACAATGACCTAAGTTCCCTTTAAAAAGTAGAAAATAAAAATTTGTTTTTTTTTTAAATACGTTGCCTCACACTAGGAATTTCTCCTGTGTCGTGAGTACAGTTTACAAACACACATGTCACGTGCACGCACACCCAGATCCCGACACAACTATTTGTAGATCATACAAATATTTGTTCCGTGCGGGGATCGAACCCGCGACACGCAGCGCAGCAGTCGACCACTCAACCAACCGTGCTAAACGTGGCGTCACCTTTTATTTACATTTGCACTTAAATTATGAGATTTGATTGATATGACTGCAGCTGGTCCAGTAAAGCCTGATAATCCCCGTCTACAAAGGTAAAGGAAGCGTACAGGACTGCAGTAACTACCGCGGTATCAAGATCATGTGCCACACCATGAAGCTCTTCGAGCGCATCATTGACACACGGCTCCGTAACGAGTGCACTGTCTCTGAGTGTCAATACGGCTTCCGGGCGGGTAACGGCACCATGGACGCAGTGTTCGCCTTACGGACTCTGGCCGAGGCTTACAGGGAGAGAAGGAGAGCTCTGCATATAGCCTTTTTAGACCTGCAGAAGGCCTTCGACTGTATACCTCGGCAGTCCATCTGGTGGGCACTTCGCTCCAAGGGTATCCCCGAGGCCTATATTGACATTATCAGAGACATGTACCGCGATTCCGTGTCCTCTGTCCAGACCGCTGTTGGCGACTCCACTGGCTTTCCAATTACTGTTGGCGTTCACCAAGGCTCGGCTCTTAGCCCGTTCTTGTTTAACGTGGTGCTTGATGTAGTTACGGCTAACATCCAAGACCAGCCTCCTTAGCTAATGATGTATGCCGATGACATCGCCCTCGTTAATCAGAACAAGGTCCATCTTGAGCGCAAAGTCAACATTTGGAAAGACACGCTAGAAAACGGTGGTCTAAGACTAAATGTGGCGAAGACTGAGTACATGTCCTGTGGCAGCACGGATTCAAGCACCATCCGAATAGGTTCGGACCTGATAACGAAGTCCGATACGTTTAGGTACCTTGGATCCGTGCTGCACGAGTCTGGCAACGTGGATGACGATGTCCAAGCCCGTATAGGCGCGGCTTGGGCGAAGTGGCGCGAGGTAACAGGCGTTGTATGCGACCGCAAAATGCCTCCAAAGCTCAAGGGGCAGATATATAAATGCATCATACGGCCTGTCCTCCTATACGGCGGCGAATGTTGGCCGGCACTAAGCAGACACACCCAGGAGCTTCGCGTCACGGAGATGAAGATGCTGAGGTGGATGAGCGGCGTAACGCGTTCCGATCGCATACGCAACTCATTCATCCGAGGTAGTCTTGGTGTCCGTGACGTGGGGGAAAAACTGCAAGAATGTCGTCTGCGATGGTATGGCCACATCATGCGCCGCCCTATGGAGTACGTTGGTCGGAGATGCATGAATATGGCTGTCCTTGGGGCTAGGTCCCGCGGTCGCCCTCGCAAGCGCTGGCTGGACGTCGTCAAATCCGACATGAGAGCCAATGGCCTAACTGAAAAGGACGTTGAAGATCGGGCAAAGTGGAGGAAGCTCAGTCGGAAGGCGGACCCTGGCAATAGCCGGGACTAACGCCAGGCAGAAGTAGAAGAAGACTGCAGCTGGTCCAGTGGTGTTAGCAGCGACCTCGCATACACGACTAAGCTAAGTGTCGTGATTCGATTCCCACGCGAAGCAATACTTTTGAGTGATTCACAAATCATAACGGTTTGGAATTTGGATGTTAGTTGTCTCCGTCAGTTGCTTTGTTTTTTTAATAAAGTTAATTAGTTCTGAGAGAGTACATACCACTTCCTTTTTAGAAAATCGTCTCAGGTATACGCGACGGAGTGGCGTCGTCGTCAAATAAGGAAAGTAAGGATGCCGTCATACTGAGTAAGTAACTATCAATTAATATTAGACTCTATTTACCTTTAACATAGAACAATTTTTTTTAGCACACATATCAAAATCGCTTTCTCACTTTGCAAGCGATTTGTAAGTATAACCAACGCTTAGAAATGGAATCTATAAATATGACTGCAATTAATAATCTTATTTTACTTAGCACACGTCCCGAGTACTTTCAACTTTTTCTCTAACAATATTATTGTGAAAAATAGAATAACAAGTATGTACGTAGTTACGTCAGTCGGTTCCCTGCAACCGCAGCATGCGCCCACTATCTTTTAGCGGGAATTGTTATGTTGATCGGTTCCATGCAACCGCAGCATATCCTTTCGTGGGAATTGTATCGGACCACTAACGAAGCGAGAAAGTTGAGATAAGCTTCCCATGGTGGCCCGTGATTCGAATAGGTTAAGTTAGTTCTAAGTTGATCGTAGTAGCGATTGTACGCACTTAAATAATTAATAAATAATTTTAACCTTTTTAATTTTGTTTTTTAAAAGATCCTCCGTCTCGCTCAGAATTTGATTGGCGCAGCCGGTAGGATTTCCGCGACGCGAAAAACTTGTGAAAATAGAAAGTGTTACGTCGTACGTTCTAACGTTTTACGGAAATCCGCGAACCAAAAAGTGAACTTTTTAGTGCATCGAGTGAGTTACCGGAGGAAGAATCGCTACAAACTTAGACTCAATCGAGGGACATGGGTCTGTGAGTAGACCCGAATAGCTATTCCCAGTCAAAGTACTATCCTTTTCACATAGTTATAGGTAAATCTAGAGCTTAGAACGCTATTTCTGAAAATCGAAAAGTGATTTGTGGTTCTTTTAAATAGCATATAAGTTAAAAGATAAATTATATCAATAAATTGAAACTAAATAAATAGATAAATAATTTTATATAAAAATTATATAATATAATAATTGTGTTAAATAAATATAATAAAGAAATAAATATGAATAATATAGTGCTACGGCTGTGGAGAAAAAGGTCACATACGTACCGACTGCCCCAGGAAAGGAAAGAGAGGTGTGGACTCTGAAACCCAAGTCGATGAGGAGGCGTTAAACTAATAGTCGCCAGGGCCGCGGGGCGGGTGCTGGCTGGTCAACATAAGGCCCCAACCATCACCGTTAATCAAGTTTGTAATGGGAACAGTTTGATCGTCGAGGGAACTCTAAATCAACAATGTTGTAATTTTACTGTCGACACCGGAGCTTCACGAGCCATAGTGCGACCTGAGTTGCTGAAACGCACCATCTTGTGGGAGAATCAATCCCCACCCTGCCGACTTCAGACAGCAACCGGCCAGCCAGTATCTGTCCTCGGTGAAACAGATGTAGATTTAAACATTGGTGATCAAGTGTACAGCCATTCAGTTTTGATTGCAAACATAACCGACGATTGCATATTGGGCTTGGACTTCTTACGGAGTAATCAGTGTGCCTTGGACATCGCTAAAGGAGTGTTGAAGTTCCCTGACCAAGAAGTGTTCCTGCGAGGGGTTACCTCGTGTAACCTTTATTGTTTGAAGAATATCACATTAGCTCCGAGAACAGAGACTCTAGTTGACGTGAAATTCCCTGAGAGAGTTAAACAACAGAGATGTGTGATTATTGAAGACGTCGGCCGGCACCCGGAGCTCATCACTGCAAGGACATTGGTTATGACGAAAGGAAAAGCCAAAGTAAGAATTATAAACCTCGGGAAAGAAGAGGTCCATTTGAAGAAAAACAGCGTCATCGGGAAATGCGAGGAAGAATTATCTTCGTCAAATTAAGTCGGCTCTAGTAAAACCAGGAGCTGTGAAAATTGATGATGAGCATATCCATCAGATCTTAGAAAATTCGAAGGACAATTTATCAACAACAGAACTACAGCAAGCCAAAGATCTACTGCTACGGTATCGGGACATCTTTGCAACGGGTAATGATTGCGGAAGAACAGGACTCGTGAAACACCAAATAAATACGGGTGACGCTAGACCAATAAAACAGAGACCGCGCCGCATTCCCTGGTCTAAGGAAGCTGAAGTAGCAGAAATGATAAAGGACATGGCTGATACTGGAATAATTGAGCCTTCTACGAGCCCATGGTCTTCTTCAGTTGTCTTGGTGAAGAAGAAGGACGGCAGTACAAGATTCTGTGTGGACTACAGAATGTTAAACAATGTCACGAAAAAGGACAGTTATCCCTTACCCAGGATAGATGATACGCTGGATATGCTCAGCGGTATGAAGTGGTTGTCCACCATAGATTTGAAAAGTGGCTACTGGCAGGTGGAAATCCAGGAACACGATAAAGAGAAGACCGCCTTTACTACAGGAATTGGCAACGGTTTGTGGCAGTTTAACGTTATGCCATTTGGCTTATGTAATGCTCCAGCCACTTTTGAACGCCTTATGGAAAAAGTCATGGTGGGCCTTCTTGGAGAAGTCTGTCTGGTGTATTTGGACGACGTGGTGATAATGGGCCGCACTTTCAAAGAACATCTTCGGAATATGGAGAAAGTCTTCAACAGAATACGTGGGGCTAACTTAAAACTAAGCAAAATGATATGTGCCCTGTTCCAGAGAGAGGTCAGCTACCTAGGACACGTTATCTCTGCCAACGGAGTGAGAACTGATCCTGAAAAGATAAAAGCTGTGCAGGACTGGCCCGTCCCACGGAACAAAACAGAAGTGCGTGCATTCCTAGGGCTATGCACTTACTACAGACGATTTGTTAAGGGGTTTTCTGATATTGCAAAACCGTTACACCAGCTGACTGAGGAAAAGCGGAACTTCATTTGGGACAAATATTGTGAGTCATCATTCAATGAACTGAAACAACGCTTATGTGAAGCACCTATACTGGGGTATCCGAGTAGAGAAGGAAGTTTTGTTGTCGACACAGATGCCAGCAATACCGGAATTGGTGGAGTGCTATCACAGGTGCAAGGTGATCGGCAAGTTGTGATAGCTTATTTCAGTAAAGCACTGTCGAAACCTGAAAGGAATTACTGTGTTACTCGACGAGAGCTGTTGGCTGTAGGAAAAACTTTGCAACACTTCCATAAGTACCTCATACGAAGACAGTTCACTCTAAGGACTGATCATACTGCATTGATGTGGTTGCTGCAATTCAAAAATCCAGAGAGCCAAGTCGCTAGATGGATTGAGCAACTACAAGAATTCAATTTTGTAACGGAGCATCGCAGTGGAAAAGGACATAACAATGCCGACGCCCTCTCGCGACATCCATGTGATGAGAATTGCAAAGATTGCGAGCGCAAAGAGGCACATGAAAACGTAAAAGTTATTAGGGCCGAGGATAGCCTGAGGAAGTCGCAGGAAAATGATGATGATATCAGAACGCTACTGGAGTGGAAACGTAATGGAGTTCGGCCACAGTGGAACGAAGTATCGTCTTACAGCCCCGTCACGAAGTGCTACTTGGCGCAATGGGACAGTTTGGCCCTGGAAAATGACGTCCTTTGCAGGAAATGGGAATCCAACGATGGCAAAGAGGTAACATGGCAAATCATAGTGCCACGTTCTGAAGTTACTCCAATTCTGCGGCAGATACACGATGGGGTTTCCGGTGGACACCTGGGAGTCAAGAAAACTCTACTGAAGGTGAGACAGCGGTATTACTGGCTCAATTGTACAGAGGACATAGAAGAATGGTGTCAGAAATGTACAGCGTGTGCATCAGTCAAAGGGCCGCAGACTAGAAGCAGGGGCAAGCTCAAACTATACAACGTGGGGGCCCCATGGGAACGCATTGCCATCGACGTTGCCGGACCTTTCCCCGTGACAAATGACGGCAACAAGTACATATTGGTGATACAGGATTACTTTACAAAGTGGCCTGAAGTATTCGCAATACCCAACCAAGAGGCGTCGACAGTGGCAAAGAAACTGGTGCACGAAGTAATATGTCGCTATGGAGCACCTTTGGAGATCCATTCTGATCAAGGCCGAAACTTTGAGTCAGCGTTGTTCCAAGAGATGTGCGCTCTCCTAGGAGTCTACAAGACACGTACAACACCTGCACATCCTCAATCGGACGGTATGGTTGAAAGGTTCAACCAAACCCTGGAAAATCATCTGGCCAAAGTAGTTGATGACCATCAGAAGGATTGGGACCGGTATATTCCCCTTTTTCTGATGTCTTACCGATCTGCAGTCCACGATAGTACATGACATACCCCAGCAAGGGTGAATTTTGGTAGAGAGATGAGACTTCCTGTGGGTACAATAACTGGTGTACCGCCTGACAAACCGAAACCAGTTACGGACTTCGTAAGTGACCTTCAAGATCAATTGGATGAAGTGCATAAGCGACTGCGCGAGAACAGCATGAATACCAGTATTAAGATGAAGACCAGATACGACCGCAATGCAAATACCAAAGGATTCGAAGAAGGATCACTGGTTTGGCTCCACAACCCGCTTCGACACAAAGGGAAGTCACCGAAACTTCAGCCTCGATGGGAAGGACCTTATACTGTAATAAAAAGGATAAATGACGTGACCTACCGCATCAAGAAGGGACTAAGAGGAAAACCGAAGGTAGTCCATGTCGATAGATTGGCGCAGTATCACGGCTCCAATGATGCTCGGGACGAGCATGCCTGAGAGGGGGGCATTGTTACGCCGCAGATGAGATCATTCTAGAAACGCATTTTGTGCCGAAAGTTCTGGCTCGGACTTCCGCGAAGGACTTGGGCGTAAACAACGGCTATTGGTTTTACAACCTCTTAAATTTTTACAACGAGCAATTGTTTAGTTTCTTTTGTGTGATAACAATAACGACTGTTTGTACAATCCTTTTTCGGCATTTTAACGGTTGCATTTTTATGGTTTTATGGCATGTTGTTTACGTCTCACCAGGTAATTAGCGTGGGAATAATCTCGAGTAATCGGGAATATTCGAATAGATTTACAATATAAGGACGGTCGACCCGCGCAACAGGACAGTTATCGTTTTAACTGCGTTACGAGTGCGAACTATCGGGCGATAGCAAGTGCTAGTGATTGTATCAGTGTGTTTCTACTTGTGAGTGTTTCTAGTTGTGAGTTATTGTGTGTTGTAGTCTGATTTTTGTCAATAAAAATAATTTTTCGTTGTAATCGGCATTTACATTACCCACGGACGTAACAGTATGAAGCCTTTCTTTTCACATAACCAACAAAATCATCAATTTAGCAACCCTAGTTCTGCAAACCATTATCAGGCTCAACCCCAATTTAAATTTGGTATACCCCATAGTAGACAAATTAAATTACCTTCGTCGCAACCTCAACAGTTCGTTCAGAAACCGCAACAGTTTGGTTACCGACCACAATTTCGCTTTTTTTTTTTTCGCTTGTGGCAACACTGGGTTGTAAATATGACGATTTATAAGAGTTTTGTGATGAAACCTACGTAAATAAAGTTCCTTTTGAGTTTGAGTTTGACTAGCAGCAACAGCTGTTTAAATTTTATCCGTATAATTTTGTGTTTTAAAATTAAAATATTAATGATATTCCAATCAAAATCACTAAATACTTTAGTAAAAGTGTATATATACTAGTATTTGTGAAGTTTGTACGTGGTAATCAGTATATATTATACTAGCAAAAGTGTTTATTACCTACCTGCACTCTCGATATTGTGATCTCGTTAAGGTAAAACGGTTGTTTATTTTTTTTATCTGGTACATTTTACGATAAATGTACACTTTTCAATTATAATAAACACTTCACAACCCACATAATCATCACCTATACGTGTTCAAACATCGGTCTGGTAACACAATTCCTTCATTTAACATTATTTCTCACATTACTTAAATAAACAAACATGACGACCCGCAGTGCACTCGCTAGGCAACAGGAGACTAAACTGCAATTGACATTGAATGAACTCAAGGTCACAAAGGAGTTGTGCGACCAGCTGATACGTGAGCGAGATGATAGTGAACGTGAAGTGCTGGAAATAATAAACACAAACCAAAAACTAAAAACTGAGATGGCAAGCCTATTCACTGAATGTACTGAGGCGCTAAAAAGTCGGGATGAACTCCAGCTTATCATAGACGGATTTAATCAATGTAGCTCGGAGTATGTGGCGGCACTTAATCGCATTGATTCATTGGAACGGGAGCTTGGTAATGCCTATAAAAAAATAGATCAACTAGAAATTTCCAACTTAAATCTAACCGCCTCTAACAACCAAAGTCTTTTTGATGAGTTGGTGGTCAGTGCCCCGAGTAAAGGTTTTGCTCCTATTCACTCAAATTCCTGCATCACATCAGATTTAACTGGTGATCAGTCCTGTAAAACAGGCAGGTTTGTCAATAGTAGCAAAACTAAGTTATTAAAATATATTAAGATTAATAAGTACATACGGAAAACACAGAAATTGGTTAAAAAACATAAGTTTTTTATAAAAAATGTTAAGCTTAATAAAGAACGCTTGCAAATTATTGACACTTTAAATGTGTATTCATCAAAGTTAGATTTTATGAGGCAAAAGTATAAAAATGATACCAATAGCTTGCAGCAAGATATAGCTAGTCTTGAAAGCAAACTAAAGATAATAAACAATAAATATGAGAGTTCCCAGGTTCAGATGAGGGAGTATGTTCTAGCGATGAATGAGCTGGTAGTCAGCAAACAGCACCAGGACCTCAACTGCTCACCGGCTGAACCGTCTGCAGCCCCCTTACCCTCATTACTCGTAGACAGTCCACCTTATTCTGGGAGCTTGCTTAATGTTAATTGTAGTGTTGATATAAGGAAAAAACATAATATTGTAATATTTAATGACGAGATTGGAAAGGATATTTCATCTTTAATAGCTTGTAATAGGGATGAATATTTAGTTTGTAATATGTGCTACCCTGACTGGCCTTATCAAAGCATAATGTCAAAAATATTAGAATACAGCTACAGCTCTAATACAACTATATTGATCCTAATAGGGAACAGAGGCGATGTAAACAAAAACCAGTTATTGACTTTGTTGTGTACTCCCTGAGGCACTGGCTCGCCAACTTACGATGTGCGCAGGCGCCGCGTCCGCTCTCGCCAATGGCTCGCACGATACTGCCCGACTGACGTCGCGCGCGCCCCACACCGCACGCTCGAGACAGTGTATATAGCTATCACTATAGTTATAGCCCCAATACAAACACTACATTCCTTCCTTATCAAAACTTTTATTATGAAGAACTTATCAAATATACATCTTGAATCATATTATAGTTTATTCAATCACTATAACATCTATCAATCATAAACAATTAAATCACGTTTTCAACATCAGTAATAGTTTGTCTTCCACTTACTCCAGGGTCAACATTCCTATCGTCTTGGTCTGTACCTACGGCTTTCCATTGTCCTTCTATTCTTTTTAAATGTATTATGTTCCTTCTTAGGGTTTGTCCAGTTTCTTCGTTCCTGATCGTTATGTCTCCATTCTTTGTATTTTCTACAACGTATGGTGTTGGATTATAATTTAAAGTAAGCTTATTCGTTTTGTTATTTTCTTTTACGTACACCTTGTCTCCTTCATTTAAATCTGGATCCCGTGCACTTCTCCTCTTATCACTATAATCCTTTCCTTTTTCTTTTTGTTCTCTGTCCTTATCCCTTATCTCTGTGTCATCAATTTTATTACTTATGTCTTGAAATGTTGGAATTTTATCTCTGTTTAACCTTCTGAAGAATAGTTCTGTTGGTGTTTTTCCCGTTACAGAGTGAGGGGTCGAATTGTACATCATGAGGTATTCATTTAGACATTCTTGTAAGTCTTTTTTTTCGAGTTTTCCAATCTTTAATCGCTTTAATATGTCCCGATTTTGTCTTTCTACCTCGCCATTTTGCTGAGGCCAGTAGGGGATTGTATTAAATAGCAGTATGTTACAATCTTTGCAAAATGTTTTGAACTCGTCACTAACAAACTGTCGACCGTTGTCGGCCGTGATTGATGAAGGGTAGCCTAATCGGCTAAATAGTTCTTTTAATAATCTAATTATAACAGCGCTGGTAATAGTTTTAGTAATTTTCACTTCTTTATAGCGGCTATAATAATCCACTACCACTAAAAGATAGTCACCACTTGGCAATGGACCCAGTAAATCCATGGCAACATCTACCCAAGGTGTTTCCGGCAGTTCGCGACGCTACATCGGCGCGGGTGGATTTGGCAAACCAACTAACGTACAACCCTTACAGCTTTTCACTAAGGTCTCTGCATCCTTGTCTATCCTTGGCCACCACACTTTACATCTCAAACGACCCTTCATTGCGACGATCCCTGGGTGGCCCTCGTGTGCTGCATCTAAAACATCCTTTCGGAGCTTAGATGGTATGACCAGCCTATTACCTCTTAAGAGTACGTTATCGAAGAAACACAATTCGTTTTCAAATCCTTTTGTACTATTGTCCCATTCATGATTGTAAATGCCTTTTTTTACCTTGAGTATTTCCGTATCCTCTTCCGAGTGTATCTTAATCTCAGTCATAGAAACTGCACGCGGTCTTGCATTCTCCACAATTTGATGAACATGTTCGTCACTTTTGGTCTTCGGGTAATTTGCATGTTTGCACAAACGCGAAAATGGGTCTGCTATATTGGACTTACCAGGCTTATATTTAATGTTATATCGGTAAGCCTGAAGTCTTAACACCCATCGCTCTATTCTAGCACAAGGTTTTGATTTTGCTCCAAACAAAACCTCCAACGGCTTATGGTCCGTGATTAATTCAAACTCTTTACCAAACAAGAACGCCTTAAAGTGTTCTATAGCCCAAACCAGGGCAAGGGCTTCTTTCTCGGTTTGGCTATATCTTCGTTCACAGTCTGTCAACGTCCGGTTTCCGTATGCAATAATCCTAGGACTTGGAATTTGTACCAAGACTGCACCTAATCCGACCGGGCTAGCATCAGCTATGACTTGAGTTTTATCATTAATATCGTAATAACCAAGTGTCTGAATTCTCTTTAAAGTGTCTTAACGAAGTGAAAGCATGATCTTGTTTAGTTGTCCAAAACTCTTCTATGTTTGCATTCTTGCCAAATTTCTGTCTCAATAGCTGCTTCAATGGTTCTGTCACGGTAGCCATATTAGGAATCCATTTGTTAATGTAATTTACAAGGCCCAAAAAGCTTTGTAACTCTTCTATGGTTTTCGGAACCCTAAAATGTGTTACACTCTCTATACTTGTTTAATGGTCTGACGCCCTCTGAGGTTAGTTCATGTCCCAGAAAACTAACCTGTTTGACTTTATATAAACATTTGTCGTTGTTAAGTAAGACATTATTTTCCTTTAGTACTTGCAGGACTTTTTGAAGACGCAAATCATGCTCTTGCTCTGTTCGACCATAAATCAGAATATCATCGATGAAATTAATGGCCCCATCACATTTCAAAAGCATTTTTTCCATTGTTTTTTGAAATATCTCTGGTGCACATGTGATACCGAACATGAGGCGCTTATATCGGTAAAGGCCTTTGGAACTAATGAAAGTTGTGATGTGCCTTGAGTCTGGATGGAGTTCCAGTTGATAGAACGCGTTCCTGATATCAAGTTTCGTAAAGTACTTGGCTTTCCTAATCTTTGGCAAAAGGTGTTCCATCGAAGGTAATGGATGGTTTTCACGCATAATGGCCGTATTGGCACGTCTCATGTCTACACATAGACGTAATTCTCCATTATCTTTAATTATCGGCACTATAGATATCCATTTCGATGGTTCATGAACTTCTTCTATTATGTCAGTTTCTAATAACTCATTAATTTTAATTTCAATTTTTTCTTCGATCGGTATAGGTATTCGACGATACGGCTGAGAAACAGGTTTATGCGAGTCATCGATTGGAATTTGGACCAAAACATCTTTGTATTTTGGAAACGGTTCATTTTTAAACAGATTAACGTCAACGCCTAGCTTCAAAATACCGAGGTTTATGGCACTATCTTTACCTAGTAAGTTTCTAGATCCATTTGCGATAACGTATAGATATGCGGTGTCTTCACGGTTATTTACCTTAATCGTTGTCTCAAATGACCCTAAAATGTCTAGAGGAGTTTTACTGCCGTACGCCAAAGAGTTTTTTCAGGATTCTTATTTTGTTTTAAGCATATCACTCCTTTCTCTTTTAACATTGTCCATGTCTGATCTGTAATTAAATTGTACTTTGACCCAGAATCGATTAACATCTTTGTTTTTATACCCCCAACATCACATTCTATATTCGCATCGTTGTTGATATTAAAAACATAATCAACTTCTTCTTCCGTAACATTATTGATTTCTTTCCGTTTCTTCCATTGTTTCGATGGTCTTTTATCTTTTTGTGTATTGTTGTATTCTTCTATTTTTCTCTTCCTCTGTAGTTGTGACCTGCAATATTGTCGGAAATGACCTAACTTGCCGCAAGTATGACAAGTTTTTCCTATTGCTGGGCAATTTTTCCCATTTGAGGTGTGCTTGGAGCTACCACACCTACCGCATGCTTTATTTGAATTAATCTCGAATTTTTTGCCGTCGAATATCTAAGCATTTCTATGTCCTTTTGTAGGAATAATAGCATTAACGTCATGGTTCTTATTTTGCTGACCATATTCTTCCAACTGTCTACTGACAACTTCTAACGTATTAGCTTCCGTTATTATCATATCTAATGTTATACTGTCACCTATTGTCAATATTTTCTTTCTTAAATCTGTCAATATACATTTTTCTGTAATTTGGTCTATCAAATGCTCTTTTGGTTTATCAAATTGACATTTTTCCGCTTGATTCCTCAGCCTTACAATAAATTTTTCAAACTTCTCTCCTTCTTCTTGCCTAATTTGGCGGAAGACATACCTTTCGTAAACCCTGCTCTTTTTAGGAGTAAAATAATCATTTAGCTTCTGGATTGCTATTTCAAAAACGTCATTGTTGTTAGTTGGTTCCGCATTAGCCCCTGGTAAGTTATAGAATATTTCTTGTAGATTTGATCCACCGAGCAATAGTAATGTCGCCCTTTTCTTTATTGGTGTCGTAATCTCCTTTGCCTCTAAATATATGTTTAAGGAACGTTTCCACTTTTCCCATCGTTGCCCTAGTGATGCATTATCGGCTTCTAAATCAAGTTTTTCTAACGATGGTAAGTTGCTAGACATCGTGATGAGTAAGTGGTGCGACCTGAAAATAAATGTACGTAATCGAATGTGGGCACATTTGTATCATTTTTTTTTTTGAGGGTACAATTGTACCAAATGTTTTCAATTTAATGAGGGTACATTTGAACCAAATGTTTTCAATTTAATGAGGGTACATTTGTACCAAATGTTTTCAATTTAATGAGGGTACATTTGTACCAAATGTTTTCAATTTAATGAGGGTACATTTGCACCAAATGTTTTCAATTTAATGAGGGTACATTTGTACCAAATATATCCAATTTAATGGAAGGTACATTCGTACCAAATGTTTCCGATTAATACAATACAACGCATACACTATATACAAGGAACACGCGATTCACTCATAAAAAGGTATGGTAACCACCTTGTTTCCGAATAATGTTCATGCAATACCTACTAGTTTCAATTGAACAGGTCAGATCACTTATCGGTAGCCGGCAATTTACTAGTCACGCGTATTTATGTTGTTTATTGATTTCGTTAGGTACTCAGATAATCCACAACTAATTAAATTATAGTTAGGACAATCAATACAAGTCAGCAATGACCATAGATATAACGATTTAGAATATTAAACGAAAATAACTATGATTTCAACGAAAATCTAACCACATAAACATTTGTAATAATTACTTTCTATCAATACCTATTTATAAAACCATAAAGAGGTATGTTATCGTTACTTTGGTAAGTGTAGGTAGTGATTCGATTTATTGTATTACTTTGGGGTTTGAGCGTAGATTACAGAACAAGTTTGCTACAATTCACTGCTCCGAAACGATATTCTATTTCTCCCCTTTTTTGTTTTGGGTAAAATTTTATTATTATTTTACTGACCTTTGTCCTCGTCGCCACTTGTTGTGTACTCCCTGAGGCACTGGCTCGCCAACTTACGATGTGCGCAGGCGCCGCGTCCGCTCTCGCCAATGGCTCGCACGATACTGCCCGACTGACGTCGCGCGCGCCCCACACCGCACGCTCGAGACAGTGTATATAGCTATCACTATAGTTATAGCCCCAATACAAACACTACAGACTTATTATGAACATTTCTCGCAGTTAAGAAATGTTGTAAAGATTATTATGTTTACATTTCCTTACAGTAACAGTTTGCCACAGGCGGAAAATGATTTTAGGTTTAAGTTGAATACTAAATTATACAATTTAATGTCTCGACATAGTATGATGAAAGATGAAAAGTGGCATCTTATTGACTTAAATAATTATATAAAAAATCCATTTTTTTTGACAAACCATAGATATCATCTATCGTTATATTATAGGAGACAGATAGCAGCTTCGCTATCTTATTTATTTGACATTACAGCCAAAAACTTGGCTAAAAAAACTTTTGGCTTTATTGAGCCTTTGGACAAAGCCATTATTGTTAAGGATAATGGCTGTAACAATTTATATTCCGACATTGACATGTCCTCTTCTAATTGTGACATTTTAAATAATTTAAATTAGACAGTAAGACAACAGAGATTATCTCTTGCATAAGTACAAAAGAATGTTGTGGTAAGCAATTCCACCACAGTAAAGAACTGCAGTATGTCAACTTGGTTCATCAAAATATTCAAGGATTATTAAATAAGGAACTGGAAATTGAATTATACTTGAATTGTAATAATATAGATATTTTATGTATTACTGAACATTGGCTTAAAAGTCATGAAGTGATGTTAAATTTCAGTAATCACCAGGTTGCTAGCTCATTCAACAGAACAAGCATGATCCACGGCGGCTCATTAATAATAACTCATAAGCATTTAAAATATAAACAGCGTGCAGATATTGTGGGTCACTCTGTTGAGCGAGTTATTGAGATTGCGAGCATTGAGCTTGAACAGTTTATTGTGTTAAGCGTATACAGACCGCCGACAGCCTGTTATATTAAGTTTGAAAGCATAATGGAAGAAATTTTGTTTAAGATCTCTCAATCCAATAAAACTATTGTCATCTGTGGAGACTTTAATATAAATTTGCTGGAGAAATGTTCAGCGTCAGTTAAATTAATCTCATTGTTTAAGTCATATAACTTGTACAACATTTTTTTAGAACCTACAAGGATCACGGCCACAAGTGCCACATGTATAGATAACATCTTTTGCAACTTAACACCCTGTTATAAATCAGTAATTACTGTCTTAGATTCTGACCATTGTGGCCAGCTGGCCATATTTCCAGTAAAATCTATACCAATTCAAAGGAGAAACATTACTTTTATTCCAGTTACAACCAAACGCCTAGCACATTTTAGAAATAATCTTTTGTATACGCTACCGGAGCTGCCTTATCACGATACCAATACAAACAAGCAATACGATAAATTTTTTGAGTATTTTAAACGCGAGTTTGCGACCGTCTTTAAACCTAAGAGTGCTATGATATCTGACAAAGTCACTTTTAACGATTGGGCAACCCCCGGCATATACAAAAGTAGAAAACGTTTATTTGATTTGTACAGTCAAAAAAAATACAATCATAGTGTATCGTTTCTTGAATACGCTAAGATACAAAAGCCGGCATATACAAAAGTAGAAAACGTTTATTTGATTTGTACAGTCAAAAAAAATACAATCATAGTGTATCGTTTCTTGAATACGCTAAGATATATTCAAAAATATTTAAAAAGGTTTGTGCCTGCGCGAAGGCATTATTTCTAAAGACTAAACTGCAAAACTCCGATAATAAAATAAAAACGACATGGAATATAATAAATAACGAAACTGGTAAAACGAAAGTGCCGAAAAGTAATTTTTATTTAAAAATAGATGATCGATATGTCAAGTCAGACTCGGAAGTAGCGACAGAGTTCGAAAACTTTTTTACCAACATTCCTTTATTGACGACGAAAACTCTGGACGCATCTCCTAGTTTGGCTGAATCGATCTTAAAACAAAGTGTGGGTACATCGAACAATACATTTAGCTTCTTGCCTGTAACCCACAAAGATGTCACAACCGCCTTCAAAAGTTTAAAAATGAAGAAGACTTCCGATGTATGGGGAATGTCTGTATATATTATTTCCTCAGTTATAGATGTCATAGCACCCGCTTTAGCAATAATTTTTAATAACTGTATTATGAATGGGGTGTTTCCTGACCAGTTGAAACTCAGTAAAGTTTTACCTTTGTTTAAGGCTGGTAGCACTGAAGATCTTTCTAACTTTCGACCTATATCTGTGTTGCCAGCCTTAAGTAAAATTTTTGAGAAATTAATTTTATTACAAATGATGCAATTCTTTACCAGCAATCATCTATTTCATGGCAAACAATTCGGGTCCACTAAAAACCTCTCAACCATAGATGCAGGCATTGAGTTGATGAAACATATATTCTGGGCCTGGGAACAGAAACAAGATGCTCTTGGTGTTTTTTGTGATCTGTCCAAGGCATTCGACTGCGTTCATCATGAGATTCTCGTCAGAAAACTCCACCATTACGGCGTAAAGGATAGAGCTCTTGCTTTGCTTAGTTCTTACCTGAGTAATAGAGTCCAGAGGGTTGAAGTCAATGGCAATAAGCGTTCCCAAGGCTCTCGAGTGACCATTGGCGTCCCTCAGGGCTCTATTCTCGGCCCATTTCTGTTCCTTATATACATCAATGACTTACCATTCTATGTTCAAAATAGTCATGACATTGTTTTGTTCGCGGATGACACATCTTTATTATTTAAGATAAGTAGACAGCTAAAAGACTATGACGATGTGAACAATGCACTGTCCAAAGTTATGCATTGGTTCAACACTAATAATCTACTACTTAATAACAGTAAAACCAAGTGTTTGAAGTTCTCAATGCCTAATGTTAAACACTTAGCAACCAATGTGCAACTAAACGGAGATGAATTGGGATCTGTGGAATCCACTGTTTTCTTGGGTATCACTATAGACACAAAATTGCAGTGGAGACCTCACATCGATAGGCTGGCAAGCAAATTGAGCTCCGCAGCATACGCCGTGAAAAAAATTAGTCAGTTAAGTGACGTGGCTACGGCCAGAATAGTCTATTTTAGTTACTCTCATAGTATAATGTCCTATGGTATACTACTTTGGGGGTGTTCTGCAGATATAGACAGAATTTTTGTTCTCCAGAAACGAGCAATAAGAGCTATTTATAACCTGGCTCCCAGGACTTCCCTCAAAGATAAGTTTAAGGAGGTGGGTATTCTTACCGTAGCTGGTCAGTACATTTATGAAAATATATTGTATGTCCGAAAAAACATTGAGAAGTTTGATAAATTAAGTGATACTCACACTGTGAATACTAGGAATAAAAGTTATCTTGTTTTACATAGAATAAGTAATTCATTTGTGGGTCAGTGTATTCGCTTCTACAATAAGGTCCCTACAAATTTGAGAGGACTTCCGATCCATAGATTCAAAAAGATAGCTAAATCTCAACTTTGTAAGAAAGGCTACTATAACGTTACTGATTACCTGACTGACACCGTAGCCTGGGATTAAGCTGCTCGAGCTCATGTTACCACATATAAAATAGAAAAATAATCATATATTTTTACTAGTTTGGATTCAAAGCGGCAAGCTTACTGGAAATGAATATTCGAATTTAACCTCATTTATTTTTGTGCGTCAATCCTGTGAGTTGTCATGCTCACTAAAATACTTTGAACAGTGGTAGCGACATGTGGCGGGTCGAACACTTCCCTTTGATATGGTTGAGGAGATCGATGGCTGCCACATGCGTTATGCTTGTGAACAGGTGCCGCTGTTTGGGGTTGGTCGACTCACTGGATTCATGACTTATAATTTCATTTTTAATTATTCTTTTTTTATTATAAAATTCATATTTCAGTTGAGCGCCTTTCGGAACCAAATGAAACTAGTTATAAGATAACGGTTATTGTAATATGGCGTTCTAAAAAAGAGACAAGCCCACCGAGTTTCTTCCGCCAGGTCTTCTCGGTTGGTGCCGCGTTCCGACCTGGTAGTAGTATTTTATAAGTGATGTATCCGATGACGATTGTGAACGCCATAATTGATTTATACAATAAAGCATTTTTCTATTCTATTCTATTCAATTTAATCAAGGTCAACAATTTGGCAACCGACCTCAATTCAATCAAGGTCAACAATTTGGATATAGACCCCAATTCAATCAAGGTCAGCAGTTTGGTTACCGACCTCAGTTTAACCAAGGTCAACTATCTGGTTATCGACCTCAGTTTAACCAAGGCCAACAATTTGGTTACCGACCTCCACAAAAATTACCATTCAACAGCTATACCTATTATCTATAATCCTGGCAACGAAATAAAATTAGCCCCACGTTGTGAACAAAGAGTTAAAATACCAACTAACCTAGAAAATGGAGATGCTATACTACATTATAAATTATTCTGTGAAGGTGTTAAAATGCCTACTGCTTTAGTTAAGTGTGAAAATGGTTACGCAACGACAATCATACAAAATACACTAGACAAAGAAATGACTCTAACAATAACAAGACCATTCATAGTGACTAAATACGATGGAACAAAATGCAATCTGTACAAATTAGACGACCATAATAATTTAGAAATAGAACAAATTTTAACCGAAAATATTAACAAATTACGCCTAGACCACATGAACGCAGAAGAACGAGACACTATTAGAAACCTTTGCTTAGAATCATCATCATCATCATAATTTCAGCCAAAAGACGTCCACTGCTGGATATAGGCCTCCCCCAAAGATTTCCAAAAACTCCGGTCCTGGGCCGCCCGCATCCATCGTTTTCCGGCGACCTTAATCAGGTCATCGGTCCACAGTGTGGAGGCCTACCAGCAATGCGCTTTCCGGAACGCGGTCGCCATTCCAGGACTTTTCTGCCCCATCGGGCGTCGGTCCTGCGCGCTATGTGCCCTGCCCACTGCCACTTAAGTTTGGCAATCCTGTGGGCTATGTCGGTGACCCTGGTTTTCCTGCGTATCTCCTCATTTCTGATTCGATCTCGCAGGGAAACTCCGAGCATAGCCCTCTCCATTGCCCTTTGGGTGACTTTGAGCCTTCTGATGGAGCCCATAGTGAGCGACCACGTCTCAGTTCCATATGTCATCACTGGCAACACACATTGGTTGAAGACTTTTGTCTTCAGACACTGCGGTATTGTGGACGAGAAGATCTTTCGCAGCTTCCCGAACGCTGCCCAGCCGAGTTGGATCCGACGATTGACCTCTTTCTCGAAGTTGGACTTACCTAACTGGACAGTGTGTCCCAGGTAAATGTAATGGTCAACAACTTCGAGGGTAGAACCTCCGATTAACATCGGAGGTTCTACCCTCGAACAGGAGTACAGGAGTGGCTTGAACATGGATATTAGACATGATCTTCGTCTTCTCCATGTTCATCTTAAGGCCGACTCGTTCGGAGGCTCCACAGAGGCCATCGAGCATCGTAGTGAGGCCCTCCATGGTCTCAGCCATTACGACTATGTCGTCAGCGAATCGAAGGTGAGTGATGTACTCGCCGTTCACGTTAATGCCCTTTCCAGTCCAGAACCTTGAAAACATCTTCCAGTGCAGCGGAGAACAGTTTTGGAGAGATAACGTCTCCCTGTCTAACACCTCGCTGTAACTGGATCGGTTTCGAGGTCTGGTCCTGGAGTCGGACTGACATGGTGGCGTTTTCATACAAGCACTTTAACACTTCGATGTACCGATAGTCGACTTGGCACCTCTGGAGAGCCTGCAATACTGCCCACGTCTCGATCGAATCGAAGGCTTTCTCGTAGTCCACGAACGCCAGACAGAGGGGCAGGTTATACTCCTCGGTCTTCTGTATAACCTGCCGTAGCGTTAATATGTGGTCTACGGTACTGAAGCCTTTTCGAAAACCTTGGAGCCCCTGTTGCGTTCAATAGCCTCTTCAACACGATTCGTGTTGAATCGGCGTATATCACGCTTCAGGGACTTTGATATCTGTCTATTGAGCATCCGAAGCTGCGTCGCACCATCTGAAGACTGCAGGACCAGTTTCCGTCGTTCGTCCATGAGATTCAGGGTGACGTCCGAGAGCTTTTTGGCCGTTTTCTGGCGTTGGGTCTTACAGAACTTCGACCCAACTTTGCGGACAGTCTCCACGAACCCGTCATTATAATCGTCCACGTCAACGCCTAGGCTAATAAAGCGGTTCTGCAGTTCGAGCTGAAAGCTTTCCGGGTTTTGAATCTGAACAGGCACGGGACGCAGCGTAGACCTCACCATGCGCGACCTTTCAAGCTTGATGTCGATATTCAATGTGCCTCTTACTAAGTGGTGATCGCTTCCGGTTTTGACCATATTGATCACGGAGACATCATTGAATATGTGCTTCTTCGTCGACATGATGAAGTCTATCTCGTTTTTTGTGGTGCCATCCGGACTCAACCAGGTCCATTTCCTCTGTTCTGGTTTGGAATTCTGGTCTGGAAGGAATTCATCATATTTTTATTTTTTTATTTTTTTTTGGTTTGGCGGGAAAAAATGCCTGACCGCACATCCCGCGTCCGGGGAGACTACGGGGTAGTGTGGGGCCCTCACCCACTAAAACAACCCGCCGTGCGCCGACACCCGCCCTCACGGCGGACCACGGGTACCGCGTACGTTTCTACCGTGGTCCGCAGGCGGCAGCCCCATCGGGCACCCTCTCCCGTGCGATGCCCCGCGCACTTAGGCGTCACACCTTCGCGGTAGGCTATACCGGCGGACGGTGGGCGATCCCCGACCCAACCGTCCGCAGCCTCGGCTAGGGCGGCATCAGGCGCAGGTGACCGCGCGCCGGCGGCGAATCGGGTCCGAAAGGGGTGAATCCTCCCGGGCCCTCTCCGCCGCCTCCTTCTGCGAAATGACGTCCTCGCAGAAGGCAGCGACCGCGGTCCAGGCCCTGTCTCCGCCGACCATCACTCGCGCAACGGCCGGCAGCGACAGGTCCATTCCAATGACTGCAGCGAGTTCCCGGCGCTGCTCAGCCCAAGCCGGGCACGACTCGAGCGTGTGCTGCGCCGAGTCCTCGCTGCAGTCGCAGTGGTGACAGCCCGGAGTCGGCTCTCTTCTTGCGACATCGTGCAGATATTTGCCGAAGCAACCGTGCCCCGACAACACCTGCACGAGTCGGAAGGTGAGGACTCCGTGCTGCCGCACCGCCCATTCTTCCAATATCGGCTGGAGCGCCCCTACGGTCCGCAGACCAGCCCGAGGCGTCTCCAGCCGAGCTTTCCACCGTGTGAAGGTGGTGTGGCGGGCATCATCCCGCCACGCAGTGATCGCGCTCGGCGGGGGGTTGGAGCCCCCCGCCCGCGCCGTCGACACCCGCCGATAAACGTCGGCGAGCACTTCCGCCTCCAAATCCCACGGGGGGGTTCCGGCCAACGCACACGCGGCCTCGACACCTACCGTGCGGTAGCCGCGTATGGCCCTGACCGCCACGACCCTCTGCGGACGCCACAGACGGGTCCTATTATGGGTGGTTAGGGACTCCGCCCACACGGGGGCACCGTAGAGCGCCATCGACCGGACCACCCCGGCGTAGAGTCGTCGGCACTCTAGACTCGGTCCGCCCATATTCGGCATTAGGCGACCGAGGGCGGACGCCGTGCCGACGAGCCTTGGCGCGAGTTGGCGAAAGTGCTCGTCGAAGCACCACCTTCCGTCGAGTACCAGGCCCAGATATTTCATGTGGGCCCGGATATCGACCACAGTACTCACAACCGATATCGAGGCGCCGGCGGGTGGGCCGCGTCGAGGCCCATGGAAGAGTAGGGCCTCAGACTTGTTAAGGGCCACCCGAAGCCCCAGCGCCTCGATCCTCCTGACCACCTCCGCGGTACCCGAGGTGGCCAGGGCTGCCGCCTCCCCGAAGGTCCCGCCCCGGGCTGTGACGAGAGTGTCGTCGGCGTAACAGATTACGCCCAGCCCGGGGGGAAGCCGGCCGCGGAGCACCCAGTCGTACCCGATGTCCCACAGGAGCGGTCCGAGAACAGAACCCTGTGGGACGCCGCACGACATGGGCCTCCTTACGACGTCCCCTTCCCGGTTTACGAAGAGGACGCCGCGGCCGTCAAGGTAGTCTGCCACCAGCCGCCTTAAGTAGAGGGGCACTCCATGAAACCGGAGCGCCTCCATGATGCAGCTGAATGGCAGCATATTGAATGCGTTGGCGATGTCGAGAGACACCGCCAACAGCACTGCCTTCGAGGCGACGGCCTCCGAAGCCGCGGCCTTCAAACGGAGGATGGCGTCAATTGTCGACCGACCCGCCCGAAACCCGAACTGGGCGTCAGACAAGTCGGGACCAACCTGCGTGAGGTGCTGGACGATGCGAGCAGCAACTACCCTCTCCAACAGCTTGCCCACCTCGTCCAGCAGCACGATGGGCCTGAAGGCCGCGACTGAGTCTGGAGGCCGTCCCGGCTTTGGCAGGAGCACGAGCTTCCCCTCTTTCCAGCAGTCAGGGAACCGTCCGGACGCCAGGCTAGCGTCGAACAGTCCCCTGAGGCGAGGTTTCAGATGGTCGAGAACCAGGGCCAGCACTCGGGCGGGTATTCCGTCCGGCCCGGGGGCGGCGCTTCTCCGCATACGCGTCGCCGCTGCCCTCATTTCCACTTCGCTCACGGGCGGCACACTTTCCACGTCGGCCTCCCGCTCGTCATCTGGCGGAGCCATGACCGGTGGCGTGTGCGCCGCCTGCTTGGGGAAAAGTCCCTCGACCACCTCAGTGAGGAAGCCCGGCTGGAGGGTCTCTGTAAGGGGGGGCCCTGTGCGCGGAGCTTGTTCAGCGCCGCACGGTACGGGCGTCCCCAAGGGTCACGCTCCAGACCCTCCAGCATCTCCTGCCGCTTCGCGTCTTTGGCGCGACAGATGGCCAGCTTCAATGCAGCACGCGCCTGATTGTACGCCGCATACAGCTGGCCCTCCCGCTCTTCGTCACGGTTCGACGACGTCGGCTGCGGGTGTAGGACCTCCGGGCACGAATACAGGCCGCACGGAGATCCGCCAACTCCGGGGACCACCAGTATACCCCCTTCCGTTGGGGTGGGCGCCGCACGCGGGGCATGGCCGCATCGCAAATCTGTGTGAGCATGCCGCGGATGCGACCAGCCTCTGCGCCCACGTCCTCCATTGGGGGCGGAGACAGCCAAGACTGAACAATGGCCGCCTCCACCAGTAGATCCCGATCGAGTCTACCCACAGCCCATCGCGGAAAAGCGGGAGCTCTGTCCGCCGCGTGACCCCTGCTGGGGTCCCGGAGGGACTGGGAGATCTCTATCCGGATGTAGCGGTGATCGGATAGACTCTCAACCTCCTCCAGGACACACCAGCTCCTTACCCGTGCGGCGACACCGGGGCTAGCGAACGAGAGGTCCACCCCAGCGTCGCACGCACGTTTGGACGGACCCCCTGTTGAGCAACACGAGGTCCGCCGCCGCCGCCCATTCTTCAACCGCCGTACCGCGAGCATCCGTCCTGGGGGACCCCCACGCCGTGGATTTGGCGTTAAAATCCCCCAGGACGAGCACAGGACCCGGTGCACGCCGTATCGAGGTCTCCAAATTGTGGAGGAAGACCTCGTAGGCCGCCAGGCTGCGATTGGGGGAGAAGTACACGCCGTACACCGTGACCCCTCCCCAGTCGACTGCCACAAATCCCGTGCCCTTGTCTTTGACCGACAAGGGCGGGGAATGTGGTGTCGTTGACCCGACGACCGCCACGGAGCCATCCCGACTTCCCGCCCAATTCGGGCGATCCGGGATGGAGTAGGGCTCCGCAGCTACGGCGACACTGACCGACCACTCCGCCAAGGACTGCAGGAAGAGGTCCTGTGCCCTGGCGGAGTGGTTGAGATTCCCTTGCAGGAGGACGGCGTCACGGTCCATAATCAGACCGTGTCCATTACCTCCTGCCGCTGCGGCGGTTGAGCCGCGCTAGGTGGGGCAGCCGGGATCGATTGGCTGCCACTCACCCCCTTCTTTGGGCCTGACGCCGGAGGTCTGCACCCGTTGCGCCCCATGCAGTGCTTGGCGGGGCGATTTCCCGCCGCGCACGCGGGGCAGAACGGGGCAGCGGTGCAGGTTGCCGCCTGGTGCCCTGCTTGACCGCAGCGGAAACAGAGCCCGCTGCAGTCGAAGCAATTAGTGCACAGCGGCCGAGTGTGTCCGACCGCCATACACTTATAGCACCTGGCGGGCCGAGACTCCAGCACGGTCACCCGCGCGGAGTTCCAGCCCACCAGAAGTCTACCCTCTGCGGCTAGGGACTTGGCCGCCGCAACAGGACACGATGCCCAAGCGGCACCTACACCTCCTGGGCCTGAGCGAATGGTGCCCACCCGGACGGCGTTAATTGGAGACCCGGTTTTCGAGGCGATGGCCTCCCGGATCTCATCCGCCGTCACAGAATCATCCAAACCGGAGATGCGCAATTCAGCGCACTTCACGGGCCTGGCGACCCGGACACCACTCTCAGCTGGGAACAGGCCCAGCAACCTCTCAGCCATCGCATCGGCCATCCTTGCACCATCCCCCCCTGGGAACTCAAAGATTCGAGCTCCCGTCCGGGCTTGGCGGGTTCTGGCGGCGACGACTCCGACATCGGAGAGGTCGATATCCCGCCGGGCGCGTTTGAGGACGTCCTCATACGTCAGGCCCTTCTCCTTACCCTCAGGCAGTACGGTGATGACCACCGCGGCTGCCTTGGGTACCTGGAGCCTGCGCGGCTTCTTTTTCTTGGGGGGCGGCTTAGATTGCCTTCCACCCGAAGTCGGCGCCGCCTCGCGTTCCACGGCAGTGTTGCGCCCTTTGCCCCGGGACTTCCGGCCCCCCACCACTAGCCAGCCCCGTTCTGCAGGCGCGGCAGCTGCGGGTTCAGGACGCCGAGGTTTGACCGCGGAAGCCCGTGAGGGTACCACGGTTACTTCGGGCGCAGCTGCCCGTGTGGGCGGAGCGGCGCGAACTAGAGGCGGGAACTCCTCTCGAGGCTGACCCCTCGAGGCTAGTCTCGCCTCTCCATTCTTCCTCTTTCTGCTCTTCTTTTTCTTGTTCTTCTCAGGCTCAACCGGAGCCCGAGAAGAAAGGGTCGCGGAGGTCGACGCTGTGGCCGCTGCTGCGGCGTATGATGTTAGGCGCCCCCCCTGGCACGGCAAGGATGTAGGTGTAGAAGCCGTAAGGGGCGCCGTCTTCTTCTTGTTTTTATCAGCCGCTAGCGGCGGCCTCACTATTGGCTCCGGCGGTAACCTAGCCGCCAGAGCCTCAATTCGCGGACCAAAGACCGCAGCGATGCGGTCAATGATCACGCGGACGATCTCCTCGGGTATAACGCCCGACCGGTCAGCAGACTCTAAAGGAGCCGCAGGGAGCCCGAGTTCCACCCGCATACCAGCCTGCCCTCTTTCGAGTTCGGCCAACCGCGCCTCCAACCGCTGGTTGGTCTCGTCGAGACGTTTGTTGCTAGCCTCGAGGCGTAGATTTTGTGCCTCGAGGCGCCTATTTTGGTTCACTAGACGCTCGAACGAGACCTCCATCTCATGTGCAGCGTCTTTAAGGCAGCGCGCAAAGCTCCCTTTCAAATTCTTGGAGCCCGTGGCCACCGTTTCGACGATGGCCACGCTGCTCATCGCCCGCTTTTCCATTTCGGCCATTGTCGGTGGCCCCTCTGACGGAAGAGCAAGCTGCGCCGTGAGCATGCTAAGGCGCTCTTCGGCAGTCTGCTCGCCCTCTTGCATCCCTCGGATGGTGAGCTCCGACCTCTCCGAACTCGTTAGGTTACTGGAGCGTGGTAAGCTCTGAGTTCGCGGAGGCCGTGACCTTCCTCGTCCTGGTCTCATTGCTGGCACCTTAAACGGTTGCGCAAGAGATGGGTCCGCGTCAACATCCGTCTGCGCCAACTTCCTCTTTGACGACTCGAGCCTTCCGATCGAGGCATCCCTCGAGTCACCGCCACTCTCCTCCGCGGCTGACATCTCCGCAGCCGAGCTGGCCGCTGAGCCGTCTGTCGCCGAGGTTCTTCCTCTCCTTTCATTCCTCTTCGAGGAGTCGGATCTTCTTTTGGCGCCTCGCGGTAGGTGAGGCACCTTTTGTGTGGGGGTCGTATTCAAGGCCGGACCCCCGGCGGCTAAGGCGTCGGTCGCCCCCCCCTGATACAAGGGGCAGACAGGGCCGGTCTGTGTACTCGGCCCTGTGAGGGATTCCCCGGATGCGGAGCACCCGGGACCCTCCAGGGGAATATTAGTCTTTTTCACTTTCGCCATTTTTATATCGTTTTAGGTCCGTCGACCGTGGTGCCGCCCTAGGGACTGGATTCCCTCCAGCCATTCATCCCCTCGCCGGGCGGTGGAACTTAGGATTGGGGTATTTTTTATAGAGGTTGTCTTCCTCGTGATCCGAAGATCCCCGGCCCTGTCAATTCAGGGTTACGGGTTGGGCCGGAACGGTGGTCCCTACGAGAACCGTGCCCACCGCCCGCTATGCGAGCAGCAGGCCCGTCGCCCCTCGGGCTGTTGCAGCCCAAGTCTCCGGGGACGGGGAAGCCATTGTGACCTCGCTGCCCCCACTCCTTCGTCGCCGCTACTCAGCATAAGGCCGAGACGCCGACGGAGCCCAACGGTGGCCAAGCCACTCGTGGTCTCCACTGTTCCCTCTGCTACACAGAGGGATACGCGGAGCCCACCCTCCGCGGCGCGATCATAGAGACCGCCCGCCTGGTGTCGGGATTTGGCCATCAGCACGGGCCGATGTTGCCCAGGGTGCACCGTCCCCGCCAGCTTCCGGACCAGCAGGGCTCTCTAGGAGGTACCCGACCCGCACCCCAGGAATTCATCATATAGAGTCCTTCCTTCTCCAGAAAACCAGCCTAAAGTTGGCCCCGTTGGTTCCGGTGTCCAAACCCAAATTGCCCCACTTGCAGCTCATCTCCGCTCCGCTTGCCTAGCTTCGCATTAAAATCCCCCATGACAACGGTGTAGTGAGTTCTAGAGCCATGTATGGCCGAGGAAATGTCCTCATACACGATCTCTACCGCATCGTCAGGATGTGCCGAGGTCGGTGCGTATACCTGTATGACCTTCAACGAATAACGCTTGGTTATTCTGAGTATAAGGTACGCCACTGGTCGACACACTCTCGATTTTAACAACGTTGTTCACAAGGGACTTGTGGACGATAAACCCAACACCACCTTGGGACTATTGGTCGCCCTCCCGGAAGTAGAGCAAGTTACCGGATTTGAGGGTTAACGTGTCCTCCCCCTCTCTTCGGACTTCAGACAACCCCACTATATCCCGTCGCAACTTGCTCAACTCTTCCTCGAGTTCTATGATCTTCTCGTCAGTCCGCAGTGTCCGTGTGTTGTATGTTGCCAGGTGCATCCGTCGTTTTTTATGGTAGCCGGATCTCTGCCGGAGATTGTTAGCACCCCCTGCCCCACCGTTACCTTGGCTGCTACCGTGGCCGAAGGAATAGCGGGGCTGCCGGGGACTGCGGGCCGTTTTCTCTTTGTCCATTTCATGGGGGGGTTTGCCATAATCGCCACGCTTGGCAGGCGGGTTGGCGATCGCAGTGATGGATGGTGTGTTTTGAACAGAACGTCGCTGCTGCCCAACGTCTGTTGTCCCTTAGTCGCCTTCTACGACACCCACGGGAAGATATGGGGAGGTAGTATTCTTCCTCCGCTACCACACGGCCAAAGGCTTAGAATACAAAGACATATTCCACTCCGACAAACTACCATTGACTTTTACAAATGAAGTAAAGCACTGCATACGAACTAGAAACGAAGACCCGATTTTTATTAGACCATACCGACAACCCCAAGTAATTAACGACGAAATAAATAGACAAGTTGAAAATATGCTAGAAAACGACATCATTCAAAAATCATACTCACCCTGGAGTGCACCCGTGCACCTCGTACCAAAGAAAATGGATGCTAGCAACGAAAAGAAATATAGACTTGTAATTGACTACCGAAAATTGGACGAAATTACTATTGACGACAAGTACCCCTTACCTAACATTACCGAACTATTTGACAAATTAGGACGCAGTTGTTACTTTTCGACTCTTGACCTTGCTAGTGGTTACCATCAGATAGAAGTAGCAGAAGAACACAGACAAAAGACCGCATTCAGTACAAACTCTGGACATTACGAATATTCTCGTATGCCCTTTGGAATTAAGACAGCACTAGCGACTTTTCAAAGGACAATTGACAATGTACTACGTGGACTACAAGGAATTCACTGCTTAGTCTATTTAGATGACATAATTATATATTCATCCAGCTTATAAGAACACATATCTAAATTACGTACCGTTTTCGACAGACTTAGAGAGACTAACCTAAAAGTGCAACTTGACAAATCCGAGTTTTTAAGAAAAGAAGTATTATACCTAGGACATACAATAACGACCGACGGATTAAAACCCAATAACGACAAAATTAAAGCTATCTTAGATTATCCACTACCCCGTACTACTACTGAAATAAAGAGTTTCTTAGGCCTCATTGGATACTATCGAAAATTCATCAAAGATTTTGCCAAAATTACCCAACCAATGACAGCTAGACTGAAGAAAAAACGCTCAATGCCCATTGATGATGAAAAGTATATAGCAGATTTTATTTTATTTTATTTTATTAGGGACAACAAACAGGAGTATTATGATTATTAACAAAAAGTTGGTAAAAAAAACTTAGGTAATAATATTCCCAGCACCGTTATCCACTGATTAAAATATGATATTAGAAGAAGTACAGAGTAGTCCTTAAATATATTTATACTAGAAAGAACTTAGTAACTTAAAAAAAAACTATTTTGTATATAATTAATAATTGCTTAGTAGTAAGTGACTTTTCTAAATTTGCATAATGATATATTTGTCGCAGATACCCTCATGGATCATGGATGGGTGGCCGAGATGTGAAGTATCCGGCCTTTATCATGATCTGACATAGTTTAAGATGAATGTGGGCACTGACTTGGGTACTTGAACGAAAGATAATTTTAATCAAAGTAACTTTATTTTTCTTTTACTAACGACTTCCTACATTATGGAAACAAACACGTGCGTCGACACCGAGCGTAATGCAAGACCGTCCGACGTAGACAGCGCACCATAATAAAGACAGTACTGATTGTCTGAGGCAGTGGTCCGTACCCCGCGACGTCTCAGATATTAATGCCTCTCGATTCAACAGCGCAGCTCCTTATAAAGACTATCGCTGTCAATGGTGCATCCGGTTCACGTTCTACTAGCGCCATCTAGCCGCAGTCTCGCTACATCCGCTCTATCGACGATCGTGTCCAAGCGGAAGGTACTGCGCCGCTTGCGTTTCCGGTGACGATTAATTGGTTCACTAAAATAATCCTTAGATGGCGCTGTCTCTCGCGCCATAACTTCATCAATCCTCGACACGGCCATCCCTGACTAGCACCCGTCCTCGGGTGTAGTACCTGTGGACAAAATATACTCTGAGAGTAAATAAGCTCGGCTATCCTGCCAAAGGTAACAGTTTCTCACTGGTACTTGATTTCTCCTAAATCAAGGGACAATAATCAATTTTCATGACTTCAAATTATTAAGTTTACATACACAGTGCTTTCTGCACAATATTATTTAATGGAAAAGATCCGATCAACAAGGTAATTCTAAGAATTATTTTATTTTTTAACAGTTCTTAAGCAATGTATACTCAACTCATGATTTTTTACCATCACTGTGCACCATCACAGACCGAAATCGCACCAACGATTCCTTGCAGATTCATCGCCACATGCTACATGAGGTGCAGTCAAGACTCTCGCCACATTTCACTTATGAGGTGCAGTCAAGACCCATCGCCACCATGTCAGTCATGAGGTGCAGTCTAAAATCTCATTGAAGAGCTCTGTGCACCAACACAGACAGGAATCGCACCAACGATTCCTTGCAGACCCACCGCGACATGTTCCTCATGTGGTGCAGTCTAAAACTTCGAGTATGAGTATACAAGCTTAGCTTTAGCTTCTTAATCAAATGTGGTGTCGCTACCACTGTCATGACATCTAATTCTCGAGGAACTTGGTGATCGGGGTCTTTCTGACACGATCATGGGGACATTTTTACGTTCGCTTAGAGTAAAGCGCTTTCTCTTTGATCAAATCGATTTTTATCATAATTTGCATTTTACTCAATATTCTGTGTCGCTTTGCTCTCTAATCGTAAATCACTAATCACCAAATTTGTAGGTTACTTTTCACACTACTATAACCGATACCTGTCAAACTGACAATGTTATTTATCCGCTTTCCACTAAGCTTTGACGCAACACAATCTTTGATGAGAGAGCATTCGGCACCCGAATCATAATAAAATGGATACGACTCACAAGTGTTCATTAGCGTACCGCTGATTTGCTTGCATAGCAAACTTCCACACGCCTCTCGTTACTCGCCGCCGCTGCAGGCGTTGCTCCGGAACTGCCTGCGCCTCCTGCCGCGCCAGCTCCTCTGCTGTTGCAACGTGGACACTTCGTTGCCGCATCTGAAACAGATTAAGTCCGACCGCGACCTCGGTCCCGCAGAGCTTGACGCTGAAGTGGCAGCACTGGCTGCCTTGCCTTTCACCTCCCCTTTGGAACGGCAATCGGACGCTCGGTGACTTATTTCACCGCAGTTGTGACATTTCACCGTTGCCGACTGAAACTTCGATCGCTTGAAATCTGGTTCTGAAATCTAAATCTGATTAAATCGACACCTATCAAATTTTGCTACTAATTATGGTGTCCGACTAGCGACACCCTCCCATTATGTCAGAATTCGGGTCATCAGGATCAAACGGAACCAATACCGTCAAAGTATGTGGTGGTGCATTGGATCGGGGTAGTAACACATCAGTTAATTTCGACAGAAATGCTTCTAAACTATTTGAGGGTAGCGGAATATTTTCCTGCTCATTTTGTGATGAAGTGCCTGTGGCGGGGAAATCCTATCCCAATCTACCTTAGCGATGCAAATCAAGGCAATAAATTGGTTATTTCAAGGTTCTCCAAACTTTCATTCTCAACCCACCTTACATCTGGGCTTTTGAGCCTTCATACCAGAGGGACAAAATCGCAAATGTAACAATTTTATCAACTTCAACAGTGACCAAAATTTATGAAGTTCACGTGATAGAAGTTTGTCATATACCAGTCAAAGACACACTATCGTAAAATCGTATACCATACAATTTACCCGAGTAATAAAATGGAAACTGCTCACCGGGATGACGTAAAATTCCAGTTGGTGCGCTTACTACAGATCCACTCACTATTCTTTGACCTGGCTGACCGCAGTACTGTTGCTCGCCTTCCTGCTGTTCCGCTCAGGGTATATAGACGCGTAGTATCCTTGGCCATCACAATGAAAGCAAGTGGTCCCGTTCACTTGATTAATCGCCGCACTATGACTGCCACTTGTGATCTTCAGTTTAGAACAATCTTCATGTAGCTTAATGTCTCCTTTATAGTGACAATGAATCGCCATTATCGGTTATTTCCATCGCGTACAGAAGCACACACATTATCACTACACAGTTTCACGTTAGCTTCACTGTTTTCTCCACGTGGGCTGACTGAGTTACAATCCCAGTTCTGATGTCGCAGATACCCTCATGGATCATGGATGGGTGGCCGAGATGTGAAGTATCCGGCCTTAATCATGATCTGACATAGTTTAAGATGGATGTGGGCACTGACTTGGGTACTTGAACGAAAGATAATTTTAATCAAAGTAACTTTATTTTTCTTTTACTAACGACTTCCTACATTATGGAAACAAACACGTGCGTCGACACCGAGCGTAATGCAAGACCGTCCGACGTAGACAGCGCACCATAATAAAGACAGTACTGATTGTCTGAGGCAGTGGTCCGTACCCCGCGACGTCTCAGATATTAATGCCTCTCGATTCAACAGCGCAGCTCCTTATAAAGACTATCGCTGTCAATGGTGCATCCGGTTCACGTTCTACTAGCGCCATCTAGCCGCAGTCTCGCTACATCCGCTCTATCGACGATCGTGTCCAAGCGGAAGGTACTGCGCCGCTTGCGTTTCCGGTGACGATTTATTGGTTCACTAAAATAATCCTTAGATGGCGCTGTCTCTCGCGCCATAACTTCATCAATCCTCGACATATTAAATAAATCTATGTCAGAGAAGTTATCATTATATGCAGCCATAATGCGTTGTAAAGGGGCACGTTTCCCTGCATTTGTTCTATTTCTATTAGGTGTTACATAAAAGTTTTTGTCCCTCCGGGGGGAAGGTCAAAGACTCAGATGTAAGGTGGGAAAAATCAATAAAAGTCTAGAGAACTTTACAAGACCCAATTTATTTCCTAAGACCTGTTACTATCAGATTACAATATTAGTATACTAAGTCTTTATTGTATGGCAATAAAGGTTTGCCTCGATTGTTCCACAATTACACGCATTCATTTATTAAATTTAATATAAACTTATGTACTCTTAAGGAGTAGATTACAAAATTTTCTTAAGGGTATTGCTTAGCCCTATGTGGGTCCCCGCTACGGGTCCCAGACCTTACCACTACCTACGGGTCAAACCAGCCAGCTAAAGCCTCAATCGGTAGATGCTAGGCGCGTGGGGGTTGGGATAAACCAGTGCTGTGCTCAGTCAATTAAAGTTTATAAGTTAAGGAAAATTATTCTGTTTCAAATCTTAACCCAATCAAAAACCTTCAACCTTCCAATTTAAAATTCACAAATAATAATTAGGGGCGCCAGGGACTATAAGAGTCCCGGATCCCTGGGCCGACGTCGAGGGTACAAGTCTTCAATTCATCCAGAGAAGTGTCGGTCCCGGGGTCCTTGAGTTATATTTAGAAAAAGTCCGGCCTCCCAGTGTGAGAGTCGGGCTTGTAATAAGATGGTTCTTCTCGAACCGTAGTATATCCTGGATCCCAGAGGAACCCGTGGGAGACAATATATCTTGTCTCTAAGTAAGATAAGTACTTAAACGTGGGTAAGCACTTCAATTAAATAAAATATGTAGTATTAAAAATATGAGGGATAAAGAAAACCGTCCCGCCTTAGCCAGATGGCTAGGCGGACTCCGCCACAGCACTGTCAGCTCCGCAGACGGCCGGGGCTGGTCTCGAGGGACGGGTCTCGCGTCCAGGCTCCAAAGGCGCCTCTGGATTCTGGCGGCGAGACGAACCTCTCGAGTGGCCACACCTGAAATCGGCCGCAAGGGGGCTTCTATTACCATGGGGAAATATTAAGCCTTCCAACGGAAGGACAATGGAGGGCCTAGAGGGAAGTCCAAAGGTCAACACTTCAATCGGACAACATGGCGGTCCGCCAACGCGACAATCTTAGCCACGCGGTCCATTCGCACAACCCGGCGCGGCGAGAAAACGTAAAATACCGAGGATTAATCAAAACGCGTGGAGTACTTACTGTGAAAACAATGGCGGAGACGCTTCTCTCTGCTCTGACCGGCCGGCGACGCGTCCGCCTAATTCACCAGCGAATCCGCTGCGACACGCTGATCTGGAAAACAAAACTGATTTCTACCCGATCCAAATAACCGAAGGGGACCCGGAGATCTCTGTTTCAGAGATTTCGGATTATTCTTACCCTCTCACACCCCGATGCTCTCTTTGGGTGTGGCTCTGCGCGTCGTCTCACGTCGACTGAGCGACAAATCACAATGGACGCCCGCGCAGCGATCTCATATCCGGTCATGGCTCCCCAACCAAATCAGATGGAACACTTATAAAAAATCCCCGGAATCGGGCAAAACCATTTGACGCTCCTAGAACAAAGTCACCTACTCAAAGATATTTAAATCGTATTAATCTTCTTTTTAACGTCCTGCCGATCGATTGTGTGCTGGAACAATGGCAAATTGCTAGATTCAAGCTAGCAAATTCTCATCCCAACACCCAAGATAGATTTATTTTCCAACATTATTCAATTTCTTGGGAATTAGACATACGGTAGGCAACCCCACAGATTAACTAGGGATTGCGTGTTCGAAACGACGTTAGAACACAATCCGACTAAAATCACTTTGGGTTATTGTGAAAAGACAATTTAATATTTACTGCTAACAGCAGTAGAATAATTAAGGTTTGATTTTAAATTAACATTTTAATAATTACTCAGCAATTGAATAAAATCAACTAAATAGTGTGGGTCATCACTACCGCATCAAGTTGGACAGGTGGCGCCACTATCTGTAGAAGACTGACGTCCCACCGACTGACGTATTAAAGGTAAACAAACGTTGCTACATAGAAGGAAAAAATAACGTAACATAGGAGCAAAAGGTTTTTGTTTGTATGCATTACGAATTCGTGTTGAGCTGCTTGGAATACGTAGATATATTTGGTTTAACAATTGATTGCAGTCAATATAATTATTGCAGATTTTGTACAACTGTACTGCATCCAAAAACAATCTCCTATGGTTTAACTCGTGCAATGAGAACTTTTTTAGTAGAGTATGATATGAAGATCTGGAATTATATAATCTATAATCAATAGACCGAAGATATTTCTTTTGAACAGCTTCGAGCTGCTCTTTATATTTATGGTAGAAAGGGTTCCAGACCTGCGTAGCATACTCTAGTTGAGGTCTAATAGGTAATTTATAAAGTGTAATATAAGAGCTTGATTTTTTAAAAACTTTGCATGTACGCATTACAAAACCGTATAGTTGAAAGGCTTTTTTTTTTTTTTTTTTTTTTTTTTTATTGCTCTTGGTGGCAAACGAGCTAGCGGCCCACCTGATGGTAAGTGTTGACCGCCGCCCATGGACATTGGCAGTGCCAGGGGCACAGCCAAGCCGTTGCCTACCGTGAAGTGAGTGCTCTTTTTAAACCTCGTTTAAAGGAGGACATGTCGTAGCGCTCGGGAAACACCGCCGCAGGTAGTTCATTCCAGAGTCTGCACGTACGAGGTAGGAATGATCGCTGGAAGCGTACCGTGCTGGACGTTATCGTTTCCAGGTGATATGGATGAACCCTGCTGCGATGTCGAGTTGTACGATGGTAGAAAGGTGACGGTGGTACCATTTCAAACAGTTCCTCGGAGCACTCCCCGTGGAACAGACGGTAGAGCACGCAGAGAGATCCAAAGTCTCTCCGTTGCTCCAACGTCCCCAGTTTGTCCGTGAGATTGGAATCCCCGACGATTCGAACAGCACGTCTTTGGAGGGAGTCAAGTGGATCGAGTTGGTATCTGGGCGCACCTGCCCACAGGTGAGAGCAGTATTCCACGTGCGGCCGAACCTGTGCTTTGTAGAGTGCAAGTCGTTGGCCGGGCGTGAAATACCCCCTGGCTCTGGTCAGAACGCCCATCTTTTTACTCGCCAATTTGGCTTTACCTTCCAGATGACTCCCAAATTGGACCTTGCTGGAAATATCGACACCGAGGATTCCAATATTCTCGGAGACACGAAGGGATACTCCTTGGAACTGAGGCGCTACGACAAAAGGGTCCTTCTTTGCAGTGAACGCGCACACCTGTGTCTTCATGGGGTTGAACTGAACTAAGTTCCTTTCACCCCATTTGGAGACACGCCCTAGAGTGTCCCCGACTTCAGACACAAGGTGTGATCGTCTTTCTACCATTTCGCACCGAGGGATATTCCGATGGCTGGTATATCGCGCATCAACCGTGCTGTCATCCGCATAGCAATGCATGCCGTCTGTGGACAGCAAATCATTGATATGCAGGATGAACAGCGTCGGGGAGAGCACCGAGCCTTGTGGTACGCCAGCATTAATGGTTTTGGTCTCGGAGCAGGAGCCGTCTACGACGACTTTGATGCTCCGACCATCCAAAAAGCTAGCGATCCATCTGCAGAGTCCCTCGGGGATTCCATACGATGGTAGCTTCGTAAGAAGGGCTCTGTGCCAGACCCTGTCAAAGGCCTTAGCGATATCGAGGCTCACGGCAAGTGCCTCGCCCCCGTCCTCCAAGGCTTCTGCCCAGCGGTGTGTTAGATACACAAGAAGATCACCAGCTGAACGACCGTGACGGAAACCGTACTGTCGGTCACTGATCAGCTGGCGATCCTCCAGGTACTGCAGTAGTCGGTGGTTGAGGACTCGCTCCATTACCTTGGAAAGCAGGGATGTTACCGCTATTGGTCTATAGTTTGACGGGTCCGACCGGTCACCTTTTTTGGGGACCGGCGTGACGTGAGCAACCTTCCACGAAGATGGAACCCGTTGGCTAGAGTATGAAAGACGATATAGGCGCGTTAAAACGGGGGTCAACTCAGGGGCGCACGTCTTCAACACCACAGCCGGGATGCCGTCCGGCCCACTCGACTTTCGGACGTCCAAAAGTTTAAGCTCCCTTCTGACCGCACGTTGCGTAATGCGGATTTCAGACAGGGAACTCTCACACCGTGGGATGGTGGATGGTGTGGCTCCTTTGTCGTCTAGGGTCGAGTTTGAGGCAAAGACTTGGCACAGGAGATCGGCCTTGTCTTTTGCGCTATGAGCCAGACTGTCATCGGACTTGCGCAGTGGTGGGAGATTGACTTGGCAGAAGTTGCCTTGCACAGCCTTGGCGAGCGACCAGAAAGCACGGCTCCCAGAGGGATAGCTTGCTAGCCGCTCGCCAGTTCTGGCGATGTGCTCTGCTTTGGCCTTGGCAGTGGCCCTCTTGCTGGATCTACTAGCGGCATTGTAAATCTGCTTCTTCTCCATAGCGCTCGGATCCCGGTGCTTCCTGGCGCTGTTCCACGCCAGGTATGCTGACTGTTTACGGTGCGCAGCCTCCCTACTGGTTTTGTTGAACCAGGGGCGACTGCGGCCGCCTACTGGAATTTTGGCGTTGGGGATGAATAATTCCATCCCCATAAGAACCGTTTCTGTGACGCAGTCAGCGCACGTGTCAGGATCCTCGGAGGCGAAGCAGAGCCGCTTCCATGGGAACGCCGCAAAGAACTCACGGAGCCCGTCCCAATCTGCGGACCTGTATCGCCAGACTCTGCGAAATCCGTTCGCCGGGGAGCGATCAGGTCGCGCAACAGGGGCTGCGCAACGGACAAGGCAGTGATCAGATGACCCAAGAGGGGCATCGACCACCACTCTGTAACCGTGCGGGTGAGTAGTCAGCAGAAGATCCAACAAGGAAGGTTCATGGCTCTCAATATCTGGGATGCGGGTAGGCTGCATCACCAGTTGGGAGAGTCCATATGCCGAGGCCATGCTGAAGACAGCTCGACCGTGGGGGTCGGTGGTCCGGGATCCCAACCACTCCTTATGGTGAGCGTTAAAATCACCGAGGACCACCACCTCCGCGGACGGGCATTGTTCCAGCATTTGGTCAATCCCCTTCTGGACGCTCTCGATTAGCTGAGCCGACCCCGAGTCACTGGCATGGGACCTGTAAAGGCACGCATAGATTCGGGTAAGACCCCCATGGTCTACGCGTAGCCATAACAGTGACAGGTCCCGATGCTCGAGGCCACGAAGGCGGCGACAGCATATATCACTCCGTACGTACACGCACACCCCGGCCTTACGAAGGAAAGAATGCTCTAGCTCGTAGCCGGGGTATTTAAGGTACGAAATATCGTCCGGGGTGGATATCTGCGTCTCCGTTAAAAAGAGCAAGGTAGGCCGCGCCGTCTCTAGGTGGTGATGGACGGCGTCGAGGTTGCTGTGTAGACCCCTGACATTGCAGAAATCCATGCTTGTGGATAGGGTGTCCGCCGAAAGAAACCTTCTCTTTTTATTTGCCTTCATTTAAAAATTTTGTAGAGCCTAGGATACAGAAGGGATGTGACGCAGAGCCCATGCGGCACCCAAAGTAAGAGCAGAGGCTTGGTACGCGGTTGATTCGTGAGTTGAGTGAGGGGCTGACGCGAGGTACGGAAGGGCCCCCGGTGCCCCCCCGCATGCAGTCGCCAGTATCCACTCCGGTTCCTGATCCGGCCCAACGACAACATCGCGGGATTTTCGCCGGTTATCTGGGACAGCCATCCCGGGCAGGAAGAGTTGGAAGTTCCCGGTCGGGTCCCATCGACTATCCGGCAGGTGGCCGGCGGTAGCCATTTCCACCGGGTCTCCCTGGACCACGCGTCAACTCATCACGCTCAACGTACCAGCCACTACTTTTGCCCCGCATGCCTCGAGTATCGCACAGCCTCCGAATCACATGGGAAGAAACGAAGGTAGGAGTAGCGGCTATTCTGCTCTTCAGCCGGAACGCAAAACTGCTTGGCGGCCGAAAAAAGCAGGACGGTGGTACCAATCCGCTCGGACCCAGCAGTATTGAGAGATATCAAATACTGCCGGATCCTTCCACCAGTGATAGGAAGGGGGGTATAGGGAAAGGACACTAATGCTGCGGATCGGAGATGGAGTGCAGCATCAGCGGCTCGAGAAGCCGGGGTCGCATGCCCGAGTCACCTGCGTAGTAACCGGACAGGCTACAGGCAGGATAACGCTCTGACTATAAACTGACTGACTGACTGTTAGTGATATTGGTAATGTGAACATCAAAATGTAACCTATTATCAAAAGTAACGCCAAGATCCTTGATTACAGACACAGTCTTTAGAGGAGAGTTGCAGAGGTTATATGTAGTATGAATATTAATCTTTTTTTTAGAGAATGTGATTGACTTACACTTATTTAAACTTAGCTGTTTGACAGTAGATAGATAATCGATCCAAATCTTGTTGCAATTTTACACTGTCATCACACTGTCACCTTTAAATCGTCTGCGTAAAGTAAAAAATGAGAGTTGCGAAAACATTTACCGATATCGTTTATAAATAGTATAAATAAAAGCGGGCCCAGTATCGAGCCTTGAGGAACTCCGGATGTGACTATCATTTCACTAGAGCTGTACCCATGGACAAAAACACGCTGTGTTCGATTTGTAATATAGGACGAAAACCATCGTAATAAGTTTCCACGAATACCGTTATAAGCTAACTTTTCAAGAAGCATTTTGTGGTCAACCTTATCGAAAGCTTTACAGAAATCAGTATACACGGAATCTATTTGAAGACAGTTGTCAACATTTTCAAATAGGAAGTTGGTATATAGTAAAAGGTTACTAACTGTGGATCGTTTTTTGACGAAGCCGTGTTGTTGAGGGATAATATTATTGTGCAAACCAGGGTAAATTGAGTCATGCACAAGTCATTCCAAAACTTTGGACAATGTAGAAAGTAACGAAATTGGGCGGTAGTTGGACACATAATTTTTGGGGCCACTTTTGTGAATAGGGGTGATATTAGCAGTTTTCCAAATAACAGGTAAGCATCCTTGCCGCAAGCTAAGATTGAAAAGATAATATAATGGTTTGCTTATAGTTTCAGCCGTGTATTTGAGAAAGAATGAAGGGATACCATCAGGCCCTGCACCCTTGTTAACATCCAAAGATTTTAGATGACTCATAATCATGCTTTGAGAGAGTGAAATATCTGTTGAGCTGACATAATCCAACGATGAATTTAGACTCGTATTTACGGAAGCATTATCGCTTTTCTCATAAACAGAGCTGAAGAAATCTAGAAATAATTGACAGGTTCCGTCAGGCGTGTCGGAAGTATTGTCGTTGTACGTCATGTTCATAGGAATACCAGATTTGTTTTTGAAACTATTGATGAAAGACCAGAATCTCTTGACATCCCCCTGTAAACTAGTTTCCACAGAATCTATGTATGAACGAAAACAGCTCGCACTAAGCCTATGAAACCGCGAGCGCAGAACCACAAATTCTTCGTAGTTAGAGATGTTGCCATATTTTTTCCATTTACGCCATGACTTTTCTTTATTTTTAAAAACGTGGATGAGAGGACGAGAGAACCAGATAGGAAATTCATTTGATTTTTTTGGTCTTAAGGGAATATTTTTTTTTATTATTATATTGACAGTTTCGTAAAACGTGGAAGTAGCTTGCTCAATTGGTAGATTTTTTAAAAGTCTGTATTGCATATTTCAGTGTTAATGTTGGTATAATTACCCTCTGTAAATCTGAATGTAGGCGCTGAGCATCGAGCCATGATTTTAAACGACACGTTAAACGTAAGATTGGCAAAAAGAGGTGGGTGGTAGATATCGACTGGCACCAAGGAATTGGGTGGACATTCACATTTGCAAAAGTTATCATTCCTAATAAGTAAGTCTAAGATACGGTCTCGAGAATTTTTAAATTTATTATACTGCTTAGAGCCTGAAATAGATAATATGTTCGATAGTAATGTTAGATGACGTGTGAGAAATCGCTGGCATTAGAGCTGATTGACCGAAGCTCTGCCATTCAAGCGTGGGTATATTGAAATCTCCTAGTATATATATTTTATTAACCATCGGCGATATCAATTCACTTTGGAGTGCATTAAAAAACAATTCATAGGTTAATGCATTTTGACCGGGTGGTATATAAATACCACACACTATATTATTATCCTCCGACTTATTGCATTGGAATTTCAGCAAGACATATTCAATGTTAGGTGGCAAGCTGTGCAGGGAGATATCATATGTATGTTCTGATAAGTATGAGTTCAAATACCCGCGCGTCACATCAAGCTCAGTGCGAACTGCTATCAACACTCCGCCACTGTCTGACTTTCCACAGGCGTTCCTGTCTCTGTCACAGCGGTGTAACCTATAACGGGAATCAAATAATTCGCAGTCCGCAATTTCTGGTACCAATCACGTTTCTGTCAAAACTATAATATCATAGCACGCGGATAATACATTATTAAACAATGTATACAATTTAGTCCTCAAACCTCTGCAATTCTGGTAATATACCGATATTTTACTTAAATCGTTGAATTGTGTATGCAAGAATAATATACGTTTCGATCCAATGATGTTACAAGTAAAAAGGTGTAGATGGGTTATGAGCGGTCAGCAAGCGGCACGTTAAAAGTAGGCTAATTAGCAAACCCGACCTCAGTGTTGCGTCGCTGGCGTCAACAGATGCACGTCAAGAGCCGTGTGTAAAAAGTGCTATAAAACAATTGAAAATGCCGTCTTGTGTTATGAGATATTGCACAAACTACTCTAACAAAACTTCTAAAAGTCAAGGAATCACTTATCATTCGTAACTATCACTATTTCTGTAATATAATTAATATTTTTTACAAATTAAAATGTTATTCGTAAAATCTGGCGGTAAAAATCAATGAGTGGAACAAAAGTATCCTCATTACCAAGTGCAAAAGAGATAGATGTCATTACGCGTCACAGACTTGTCAAAATGTTATGTCTGATTTAATTAATCTATATTGTTTCTAGTGCATGTGACGACGCATCACAACAAATTATATTTGTCTCTATTTAGCACGTGATTATTAAATCATACCGTCCTACTTTCACGACTCATCTAAAGCAGTGTGCATATTGCATATTAAGTTAACTATGTGTGCGTTGGCTTGCCAGTTTTATAGATCGAATGTTGTACAGGTAACGTATCTACACCTTTTATTTGTAACATCATTGTTTCGATCAATATCTTGGCGTCATAAAGAGATAACATAAAACGAGGATTATAATCAACATGCAATAAAAGTTTTCTATAAACGTTGAATAAAAAATATGCAGGCAAATCATATTTTTTAACTTTACATATTAATATATTTAAATGCATTATTAAGTACAATGAAATAAACATACATAGACAAAGTGATTTTAATATAAGTCGTTGGGTAGTTTTAGAAAAAGTTGTAAGCGCACGATTACCAGCTGGATGCATAGAGTAGGTGAAAATTGCGAGACTGCTTGATAGAATAAAATGATAGAAGTTAACATCTGCCAGTATAACCGCAAACAATTTGATAACTTCTCTGTCATGGACGTATAAAAAAAGGCGGACGGAACTCTGGCTAAGACAAAAGTGAGACGCCAAAATGGCGGCAGCTCTGTATGTGTGAGTTAATTTTGGGGTTGCCACAATTTTGCAATTTTGCAATAAAAACATGGTTATAATATAAAAAAAAATTATTCGAAATTGTTATGATTACCTTTAACATCCTAAATGCTGAGTATTTTTTTATAATAATGTCTTTTACTTTGAGAGGTTTTTGAAATTTCCTCTAATTTCGAGATGTGTTGAAAACGATTATAAATTCAAAGAAATGCTTTCATTACCAAACATTTTTTTGTGATAATATATTTATGTTGCCTAACTATAATTTATTGCGCACCTCTTGAGAAGCACTGGTATTAAATGGTACAGTAACAGTTTATTCCTCTGCCACGTGTCTTGACTCAAACAAATATTAAAACAAAATAAAGCACTAGGGATTAAAATAATGTATGAATATTTTTACGATTCGACGGCACGGTTGGCGCAGTGTTTAAGCGATCGACTGCTGCGCAGCATGTCGCGGGTTCGATCCCCGCACGGAAGAAATATTTGTACGACCTACAAGTATTTGTCCCGGGTCTGGGTGTTTTTCTATCTAAGTATAATATGTATGTATTTACAAAAAAAAATATTTAAGTAGTTTATCATCCATCTCGTTACCATAAAACAAGCATTAAGTTGCTTAGCTTGGGACGAGATGGCGTTGTGTAAAATGTCCAAGGATATTTATTATTATTATATACCGACAGAATAGCCACAATGTACATTTAAATTTTGAAAAAATAAGCGGCATAGTTTCATTTTTTTTGTATTATCCATGTCTTGGTAGATTGCTAATTTACCTTTTAAGGTACTTCATAAGTAACAACACGCCGGAGTCCTGCTTTAGTTGTTTATAAGTCATCCGCATCAAAATGTATACTGCAAATGACACTGTATTTGTTTGGAATCCAATCGTTTTCACTATTACAATTTCCACAAGTAATTTTAATTCAATCATTTCTCCATACTTAATTTTCCTTATCTCTTAATCCTTATATCTTAATCCTTAAATCTAGCAAAAGGAATATAAAATAAAATACCCAGTAGTAACTATTAAATAATTAACCATAATAATATATTGATTTTTATAATAAACGAAAAATTGCCCACATTTCGGTTAATTTGCACACGTGAATATTGGCAACACTGAACTTAAAATTAATTGTTTTGTTCTAGCAAATACAAATCGATTTTAATGTATATAATCTGGAAATAAGTGATTGAATTATTCATTTACGTATGAAACGTGATTCCTGGATTGTTTTTCTTTCGGTCACTACGCTTTTTACACCATTTTACCACGCAAGACATGATTTATAGTTTTTATTTTTTCGCCGCATATAGCGTCTTTAAGCATCGATGTTAACGTGCGTAATGGCCGACTAATGTGTGAAAGTGTGCGTGCTGGCCTGTACATATAGCTGATCTGGCCGACTATGATGTCACAGTTTTTAGTTAGCGAGACTCTGTCCGACTTTTTTTATACGTCCATGTTCTCTGTATATTTGTTTAGTTACGGTGGTTAGAAAAATGTATGGTGAGGCTAAGAAGTAGTTAAGTTTTGTTGATGATAGGAGTGATCTTGGATAAATCATTCTCGTTTCGTATGGCGAGGACAGCAGAGGTGTCATTGGCTCGTACAAGAATAGTTCCATGCTTGACCCATGAGTATCGATATCCAAACTGCTTAGCAGTGTCCCTCGTTCTCCGAAATAAAATTTTGTTCTGCAGTGTGAGATGTTCATTGACGTACAGTTTTTGTGGGGTGCCTTGTATTTGTAAGTGCTCAGAAGTAATATTTTTTTCAAGTCGAGCTGCAGATAGAAAGTTGTCACGTATTATTTGACTGAAGAATTGTACTATGATGTTCTTGGGCCGTGCATTCTTAGGATTCATTTGTGGAACACGGTGAAGAGCGACAATGTCTGAATTGGACAGTGAAAGGTGTATAGCTTCAGCAAGGTTTTTAACTATAGACATCAAATTTTCGCCACGCTTCTCAGGAACATTGCTAACTTCAATGTTGCGATTTCGAGACTTTTGCTCCATACTCTCAAGTTTGGCTTGAAGATTAGAAACCTGTGTTTCCAATTGTCCACACTTATCAATTTTAATTTCTGCCGCAGACATTCGAGAATCCATTTCTTTTGTTTTGCCGGCAAGGTCATCATATTTGCAGCTGACATATTCAATAGACTTTTTAACATGTTCGAAGTCCGCTGCCAGCTGGGAAAATTTTTCGTCCTGTCTTGAGAACCAAGATTCCATCATGTTAAACATCTAACTTTGGAATGCTTGAAATTCAGACCGTAGATTAGACTGTAGTTCCTCTGTCTTAGGCATTCCATTGCGAAAGGTGACATAAGAGGGGGGCGACGCGGCGTCAATAAGCGATCCATCAACGCTCATTTCTCCCAGCTTACGATGATTGGCTTCATGCGAGTCAGAAATGGTATCATAAATTTTGGGATCTTAAGTTGTAATTATCTGTTTTTGCAAGTACTCTGTACAACTTCACAAGTACGCACGGTCGAGCGAAGTTCAAACGCACACACGTAAACAATGAATAGCGAGGTGCGGAGACAACGAGCGGGACCGCAGCGCGCGCTAACGCTTTTCAGAAATGTAAAGAAATTCTGCCCCCATATTACAATATCCAGATCCAGAAAAACCTTATATCTTAACTACAGACGCTTCAGAATTCGCTCTTGGAGCAGTCCTTTCCTTAGCATGGCTTAACTCTCTTAAAGAAACAAATAGTAGATTAACACGTTGGCGACTAAGATTAGCTGAATACAACTTTGAAATTGTCCATAAAAGTGGAAAATGCAATGGTAACGCAGACGCCTTATCAAGAATCCGAACGAACGCCTTAGGTAACGATGACAACACCTCAACTAAAGTTAACATTGACAAAGACGAAGACAGAAATTAATACATAAAACAAGTAACATAAGAAATTGAAAATTTAGGTAGAATCCAAAAGAAAACCCTAGGCCGACCAAATGAACCAACACCCTTATCTTCAGACGATGAAGAGGCAATAGTTATCTCAGATACAGATTCAGATAAAAATGTTAAATGTCGTTCCCCTTATTCAATACCTGTAGCCGCTTGTAAGGGCTTCTGGAATAAAACTTCTAACTGCTTCGAAGAAATTAATGATTTAATAGTGAAAGAAAGAAAGAAAGAAAAATAATTTATTCGGCGCAATCTTAAATACACTACTACACAATAACTATAATTACTTAAAACTCTAATCTAGATTGCGCTGAAACGGCGCTGGTTCAGCATAAGCCAGACGGGGTGCCTGGCGCTGGTTTTCAACCAGACCTCTAAATGCCGAGCGGATGGAAAACCAATTTACAAAAATTAAAATTAACAAAATATATGATATTACTCATCAAAAGATACCATAGGTAACACTAATTCGTACACATCCAAACATAGTAAACTTGTTTTTTTAATAAATAAAACATGTGAAACATACGAATAGGGTTGCCAACTATACTGGTTTAAAAAGTACTATACTGTTTTTCAGTAAATTATACTTATACTGTCCAACCAAAAATAGATTACACAAAATACTGTTTTCAGCATCAAAATGCAAACACAATTATTAAGTGTTATACTTAGACGCTCACACATTGTTTTTTTCAGTAATTAATGAACAAGTGGCAGGAGGATACAAAAATACCATTAATTAATTTAATAAAAAAAAAAAAACAGTTATAGTTGTGGTGAGCCATATGAAGTTTTTTTAAGAAAAAAATAAAAATAATTGTAAATTAGTAAGTTGTGTAATAAATAATATGTATTTAAAACAAAGTAGTGGTGTTAACTCAACGAATTACAAGCAACAAGTGAAGTCAAAAAGCCGGTGCAAACATAAGAAAAAATAAGTAATTAGCTATTAAATTAATTGACGCATTGCTCTCGCTTTAGTATCAGGCGCTTCAACATGCCCCCGGGCGTTGAAAGCAACGGTTTCAACCAGAAGAATCCGGAGACACAGGCAAAGGGCAAATTTTATTAAAGGCTCTTCGAATAAGTCCGCTTGATGTCCGGATATCCGCAACACGAACAATGCCGTCTGTCCCAGGGTAGACAGCCTCAACACGTCCAAGTTTCCACTTCAAGGGTGGAAGGTTATCTTCCTTTATCACCACCAAGGAATCCAGATTCAATGCATCCTTGCAGGAACGCCATTTGGTTCGCATTTGCAAATCTGAAACATACATCTTGCTCCATCTGCACCAGAAGTGCTGTCGGAGTTGCTCAATACGTTGGAAAGGAGACAGATGGGTTTCAGAATCCTCCCGGTAGTCAGGCTGCGGTAAGGACGTTAGAGGTCGTCCAATCAAAAAATGTCCTGGCGTGAGCGACGTATAATCTGCAGGTTCTGAAGACACCGGCGTGAGTGGACGGGAATTTAGGACGGCTTCGATTTTCGTTAGGACGGTGTAAAGCTCCTCAAAAGATAAATTACAATTGCCCAACACTCGCTGAAGGTGATATTTTGTTGATTTTACACCTGCCTCCCAAAGCCCACCAAAATGCGGAGTATAAGTGGGTATAAAATGGAACCTTATTCCCTCATGGAAAGGAGACAGATGGGTTTCAGAATCCTCCCGGTAGTCAGGCTGCGGTAAGGACGTTAGAGGTCGTCCAAACAAAAAATGTCCTGGCGTGAGCGACGTATAATCTGCAGGTTCTGAAGACATCGGCGTGAGTGGACGGGAATTTAGGACGGCTTCGATTTTCGTTAGGACGGTGTAAAGCTCCTCAAAAGATAAATTACAATTGCCCAACACTCTCTGAAGGTGATATTTTGTTGATTTTACACCTGCCTCCCAAAGCCCACCAAAATGCGGAGTATAAGTGGGTATAAAATGGAACCTTATTCCCTCATTAGCTGCAATTTCACCTAAAGATAAGCTGTGTGATTTCAAAACTTCTTATGGTCATTGTATGCACCAGTAAATGAGGCACCGTTGTCGGAATAAATATCGAACGGTTTTCCTCTCCGAGAAATAAATCGGTGCAATGCCAGTAGGTAACTATTACCTACAAGTAGTCAAATCGCCTACAAGTTCCAAATGAATGGCTTTAGTGGTAAAACAATAAAAATTGCAATGTATACCTTGACTAGCCTGCATCCACGACCCTGACGATTAGCACAAAGGATTAGGCCTGCGTAATCTACCTTTCATACCTTGACAGAGTACACATTTGTGATAGCAAGACTTTGCCAAGTTACGACCACCTATATGCCAATAAGATTCCCCAAGGGAAGCTAATAATGTGGACCAGCATGCATTAAACGCTTGTGTTCAAAATTTAATAATAATTGTGTAAATTTATGAGTGGACTGTATTAAAATAGGGTGTTTATTATCATAATCATAATTAGAAATATCGAGACGTCCTTCTACTCGAATTAAATTATTACAATCTAAATAAACATAAAATTTTAGAAGGGCGCTCGTTTGAGGTAACCTCTTTTTATTTAAAAGTAAATCATGCTCAGGAAATGGCTCACTTTAAGCTTGGTAAATGATCACATTGAGTTCATTTTGTAACTCCTCCTGAGACAAATAATCAGACACAGAATACTGTTTCCTACATAATTTAATGAACCTTAACACATAAGCTAAAGAGCGCACAAGCCGTAGATAGTTAGAATATCTATTAAAATCGATTAAAGATGCATTATCAGAATTATTATCAGCTGAAATTAAAACTACATTAGGTCGAGTCTCCGGTAACATTTCTCTAATGACCAACTTACTTTGAACAGGCCATTCCGTCGAGTTTAATGACAAAAAATCTGTTCCAAACCACCACAGCTTCGAGTCCTGCAGCGTACTAATGTCAGTACCACGAGATATTAGATCTGCTGGATTCTTGTCTGTTGGCACGTGTTTCCAGATACAGTTGCCTGTCTTATCCAAAATTTCGGCAACGCGATTGCGTACAAATGCCTGAAGTTTGGTAGGGGTCATCTGTAACCAACCCAACACGATAGTTGAGTCAGTCCAACAGTAGACTCGCTCAACTTTCATTCGAAGTGAGTTCTTTACCTTATCGTAAAGACGAGCACCAGTTACTGCGCCACACAATTCCAAACGTGGAATCGTGGTCGGCTTTATTGGAGCAACTCGACTCTTGGCTATTAACAAACGACTTATGTAATTACCTGTATCGTTAACAGTGCGAATATAGACGCAAGCACCGTAAGCGGATTCAGACGCATCGGTGAAAACATGCATTTCTACCTGGCGATAAAAGTTACAAACAACAATTCGCGGTATACGATAACTATTTAGAAGAGGTAAGGACTTAACTATGACATCCCAATGTTCGCTAGGCAATGGTTGATCCCACGACAATTTGTCTAACCACATCCTTTGCAAAAGTATTTTCATGGTAACAACGATAGGAGACAGCAGACCTAAGGGATCAAAAATACGTGCTATAACAGATAACAAATCGCGCTTAGTGTGCCCAGCTGAGGACAAAGTGAGACTAATGGGGAACCCTAACTCATCGGAACCGATATACCAGCTAAGGCCAAGCAACCTGTCAGGCTCGTCCGATCCAATATTTAAGTTATATGACACAGGAACATCATCAGAAAGCAACTGCGGGTCATTGGATTTCCATTTTCTCAATGGCATCCCTGCGGATGCAAGTGCCCTAGTAACTTCAGTACGAATGAATTTCACGTTCTCAAAATCATCCCCCCCTGTCAATAGGTCATCAACATAGAAATCATATCGTATGATATCTGAGATTTTAGGATCCCTACATTCAAGTCCTATTTGCTTAAGGCAACGCGTCGCGAGAAACGGTGCACTGGCAGTTCCGTACGTAACAGTGTTTAATTCATAAATATCAACTGAGTTGCTGCTATTGCTGCGCCAAACAATCCGTTATAAGTGCCTATCTGACGGATGAACCTCTATTTTTCTGTACATCTTCTCCACATCTGCAGATAAGACATACTTGTGGAATCTGAACCGAAGAAGTATAGATAATAAATCATCCTGCACCGTAGGTCCAACCATTTGAAGGTCGTTGAAGGACACTCCTGTTGAAGTTGGACAACTAGCGTTAAAAACAACTCGAAGTTTGGTCGTAGTACTCGACTCACGTAATATGCCGTGGTGTGGTATCTAGTATATAAAATAAGCGAACCCTAAATTAAATTTATTTAATTTTGTCATATGACCGAGAGACTCATATTCAGACATAAATTCATAATACATTTGGCTAAAATCAGACTTACTCTTTAATCTACGCTCTAATGACTGTAAACAATGAGTAGCTCTTTTAAAGGAATCTCCTAAAACTGATGGGTCCTTTTTCAAAGGTATACGAACGCAAAAACGGCCATCAGACAAACGTGTCGTATTTTTAATAAAATGTTCCTCACATAGTCTTTCTTCTGGCATGTAGGAACTAGAAGATTTACCGTTTAATTCTTCTAACTGCCAAAACTTTGTCAAGTCAGACTTAAGGTTCTCTAAAGTGTGATCATTATCGGAAACAGTTTTAATAAAGTTACATTTTAAATTACGAGACACTAAAGAATTATAATTATGGTCAATTGGACCGGAAACTATCCATCCTAGACGGGTTTCGCATAAAATAGGTTTACCAGTGCCTAACTTTAGTCTTTGTGATCCTAAAAGTTCCCAAAATAAGTCTGCACCGATCAGAATATCGATGTCAGAGGGCTGATAAAAAGTAGGATCAGCTAGAACAATATTAGATGGGATATTAAAACCTGAAATATCTATATCATGACTCGGCACGTTACTCGTAATAAATGGTAAAACAAAACAATTAAGTTGGAAAGCGAACGTTTCATTTAATGACGCCGCCTGGACGCGACATGTTTTACCTACGTGCGAAGCGATATTATTAATTCCAAGAATCGATCTATTCACCTGGCTAGTTATTAGATTTAGTTGTCTGCATAACCGGTCTGTTATGAATGACGACGTGCTACCGTTATCAAGGATTGCGCGAACGAGATGCACACAGCCATTACGATCCCGCACCTTGATAAGGACAGTCGACAACAACACATCCCTCTGGTTGTGACCATGAGATGACGAAATGTTAGCCGATAATGCAACATTATGTACATTCGTGCTAACAGATGGCGTGGAAGACAAAGCAGACGGAGTATTAGGATTTACATTTTCCCGAGTCTTAGATTTGTGAATAAGTGTGTGGTGCCTACGTTTGCAATGTTTACAACCTTGTTTTTTGCACCTGTTAGCGAAGTGACCTGAACGAAAGCAATTATAACAAATTCTATAAGTGGGTAGTAAGTCGAGCCGATCATTAACACTTAATGAAAGAAACTGTGGACAGTTATTTAAATAATGTTCATTACTATTACACTTTGGACATACTTTACTAGCAAAATCAGAACAGGAATTATTAGAAGACTGTGTAGCAACCATGGACTTGATTTTAGTACCTAACTTGGTTGAAATTTGGGAATGATTATTGCGAGACAATTCTAGTGATTCGATAACATCGGCACGACTACGAAGGAAGTGCATAAAAGTATCGAATGTAATCGAGCTGTTCTTGTCTATCCTGCCTTTGCATTCTTCCCATTCACGGTACGTTTTTTGATCAAGTTTGCTAGTGACAAGATATATCAACAATGTATCCCACTGCTTAACGGGTTCTCCTAACGTCTCTAAAGCTCGTAAGTTCCTATTTAACTGATCAATTAAACATTTTAAAGCAACAGAAGATTCCTTAGATCGTATCTCAATGTTAAATAACGATGATACATGATTTTGAATGAGTAATCTTTTGTTGTCGAATCTGTCACATAATAATTTCCATGCTACCAAATAATTACTGGATGAAAACTCAACCGACTTAATTACCACTGCTGCAGCTCCCTCAAATAATGAAATTTGTTCACTTCGTCAATGTCATCGTTAGAATGAATTAGACTAGTAAAGGTATCACGAAATTCTAACCAATTACTGTACATTCCGCTAAATTTTGGTAATTTAATTGTAGGCAATTTAACTGGCTTGTACATACTGGCATGAGTGCTTTTACAGCTCTCCATCGATTTACTATCCCGATTAAAATCAGCAACAATATTTTGGGCTCTCGACAAGGCTTTATAATAAAGAGATTCGAATTCAGAACGCTCAGAATACAGTAATTTTGCATCATCTGCAAGGCATTCCAGACGCAACTGTACCTCATCATACTGGTCGTATAATAACTCCATCTTGCCAATGCGCAACTGCAGCTCAGAGACATCAATTCTGTCTATCTTTTTACTTTCCAGGGAGTCCAGGTGGTTCATAAAGAAAGTCAAGCGACCTTTCAAGCTTCCGCGCTTCGTCTTTTTCCTCGGACATTTTGGGAGTTGGGAGTCAAGTGCAGTCAGCCTGGAATTTATAGCGTTAACAATTTATTAAAATGTATCTGTATATATTGTAAATGATTTGTAGCTTAATACTGTACAAATTATAGGGATATAAGCCAAAATACATAAATTCCAGTACAATTTGCCTATTAATGTTCAATTATACCTACACACAAGTTATAGTGTAACTCTAATACAATTATGCAAACTAAAATGATAAAAATCATATAGAACCACAATTTGTTGAAATCACAAACATACTTAAAAACATGAATAACTTTAAATTGACTTGAATTAATACCAAACACTCAAAATTAAGTTGTGTCGAGATACCTACTGGCAGTTAACAATCCCTGCTAAATTATGTGAATTAGTTACAGCAATAATAGAAATTAAGTTAAAATATGAAGCTAATAAAAGCTAACTATACTATTATAAGTATGATTTAAACTTAACTTCAGCTGTTGAGCCAAATACTAATCACAATTTGACCAGTAGTAAAAAATTCAAAATGACCGTTAGTTAGATTAAATTTTAACAACGATTACGGTACATTAGAGACACTAACCTTTTGCATTATTCGCTACGAATACTACCAGAGTGTTGGGTAACGATATTAATTATTTAAATGCTTTACACCGTAAATCCTCGAAGCTTATTCCAATTCCGATGGGAAACTTTCAACTTCCTCGTGGATGTTATTCAAAAGTCCTCTCATCGTTTCTTCGACTTAATGGCTGGTTTCTTCAAACATGCGGCTCGTTATGGGCCATGTAGCCGCCTGTAAGGGCTTATGGAATACAACTTCTAACTGCTTCGAAGAAATTAATGATTTAATAGTGGTGTTAACTCAACGAATTACAAGCAACAAGTGAAGTCAAAAAGCCGGTGCACACATAAGAAAAAATAAGTTATTAGCTATTAAATTAATTGACGCATTGCTCTCGCTTTAGTATCAGCCGCTTCAACAATACCATGCCCTTCTAGTTCAACTTTGATAGCCGACAATTCATCTACCGATACGGCACATTCTTGTCAAGATACTGAATCCAAAGGTATCCCTATTTTACAAGAAGCCATTGATACAAAGCCTAACCAAATCTTAGTATTCTCATGGTCAATCGATAGACTATCAGTCAAAAATCTATCCAGACCAAAGCAAACAATTCTAAAAGTTCATTTACCCCTTAATCATCCCGATCTTATTAAACAATTTTTAAAAGAATATATTCGAAATAATAAAAAATATTTCATTTACTTTGAAGACGATAAACATAGAGAACATTATTTAAATTTTTAATTTAATTTTTATTTTATACTTTTTATAGGTACATACTTATTATAATGTAGATTTTGTTAAATTGCACGTGATGCGCTTTCATTTGAGACCCCACTCGATTATATTTGCAGACATTCGGTTATTCTTCCCCACTTTCACCCCTCATAACTTTTAAACGGCTCACCCGATTTTCATCAAACATGTCTAAGAACACTCGCCCGTAACTTTCATACAAAAAAAAACTTTATTGAAATCCGTACGATAAAACCGTATGCATTTCTCCAAAATTTCTTCCATTTCATTAACCGATAAATAATTTTGTAATTCCCTTTTCTTCCTTATCATTAAAAATCTTTTGCAATAGAACTCGCTTCAATTTAGATAGACTTGAAAATCTTTCCCAAATAGGATCTTGATGTATACGCGTTTGAATATTCGACTGGTGCGGGCCGGCCAGTAATAAACGAGCAGTTACACCGAGTGAATGTGTTTCCTTTATCTACATATCAGTGGCGAACGTTGGACGCGGATTACCCTCAAAGAAAAAAAATCGTCATGGCATCGTCGTTTTTGGGAAGTTTATCCACCTTCGACCATAAAAACAATGAATGGACGATTTTTAAGGCAAAGATTACACAGTTTGCGAAAATAAATGAAGTAAAGGAGGACAAAAAAGGCGGATTACTTCTGACACATTTGTGTGACGAGACGTACCGGCTGGCGCGGGATCTTGCATTTCCGCGCGAATTGGAAACGTTGTCCTACTCGGAGCTCGTTTTATTGCTCGACGGCCATTTCAAGCCCAAACGAGTTTCTTTTGTGGAGAAGGCGAAGTTTTATGGGGCGAATCGGAGTCCGGGCGAAACCTTAGGAGAATGGGCGGCGCGATTAAGAGGTCTGGCATGTTACTGCGGCTTCGGCACCGCCTTGGAAACGAATCTGTTGGATCGTTTCGTCCTCGGCCTGGGCTCAGGTCCCGAACGCGACAAGCTCTTTGAGAAGGATCCGATCACACTCACGTTGGCCCGAGCGATCGAATTGGCAGAACAGGCGGCATGCGCTAAGCAAGCGAAAGCGGTGATGTCTACCGCTGAAGCTGTCGTCGTGAAGGAGGAACCGGTTTACCAGGCGAAGTTCCAGGTCAGTCGCGGCGGACCCGCTTCACGAAAGGACGGCAGCGGCGGCGGTGACAATAGTTCAGCTGGGTCATCGCGTTGTACCGTTTGTGGGATGAAAAATCATTCTAGTGATAAGTGCAAATATCGGGCATATAAGTGTCAAAAATGTGGAAAAAAAGGTCACCTCAAGCGCGTATGTGATAGTGCTTGGCGGTTAGACGCCTTAAATTAAACTTGCGCTGGTAGAATTTACTTGGGCAATCGATAATTGTGCACGACTCACCGATACTGGAGCTGGCAGACCTGTTTTCATCCCCGGGGACCCACACGGTATACTTCACTTTGTTTAGACAGATTTATTCATTTGTTTTAAGAGGCGCGCGCGCTCCCGTTATGGCGGTTTTTTCTCGACTGCTCGCTCGTTGGGGGTGGGGGCGCTGTTTCTCACGCATCACGTGACCGCGCGTTTCGTTCACAGCAAATTCGTACGGTTCGAAAGCCCAAGATTTTATTTTTAAAGTAAAATCGTACATAAACCCCCCACCGGAAATCTACCTCAGATTTCCCAGTTAACACACTAGGTAAAGTGTGTTAACTGGGAATAGTATAGAACTGTATAGCAGAGTGAACTGTATATATTTGTAATTAATGTAAACATTCTAAGATGTTTTGTGTTTTTGATTGATGTTGTTAAGGTTTAAATTTATTTCGTAGCTAAAGCTTATAATTAAATTAATACTTATAATATTGAGAGATAAGTTAGATATTAAGTGAATTATTGCGATTCGGAATCTATTGGAAGAGGACTTAGTTTGACAACAGGTCTAGTCAATTCATTATGTTGTGTACGGACTTTAGCGACACGTACAACACCGTCGGATCCAGGGAAAAGTTCTGTAACACGGCCGAGGTGCCACTGTAACGGTGGTGATTCGGAATTAATTAAAACGAGCTCTCCTACACTGAGATTGCGACATTTGCTAGTCCACTTTTGTCTTTGTTGAAGTGTGTGGAGATAATCGGTTTTCCATAGTTTCCAAAATTGTTGAGATATTTGCTGAATTAATTTCCATCGTGTGATACTATGAATTGGCGCATCGGAGATGTCATACTCAGGTACAGCGAGAAGTTCTCGACCCACCAAAAAGTGCCCGGGTGTGAGCGCCTCAAATTCAGAGGGATCAGTCGACATGCATGTAAGAGGCCGAGAGTTTAGTACGGCCTCAGCTCGGGTAAATAGCGTAGACAGTTCCTCGAACGATAAAGTCCTAGTACCTATGACGCTTCACCACGCTATCACCGATTTGATTCCGCTTTCATACATTCCACCGAAATGGCTTCCGGCCGGTGGGTTAAATTTCCAGACGACAGACCTTCGATTGAATCCGATGGAAATGTCATTCATGTTATCAGAGAAAAATTGTTTAACCTCAGCTAAATGACGACTAGCCGACACAAAATTCTTGGCATTATCCGAAATAATAGTATGACAAAGACCGCGTCGAGCCGTAAACCTATCGAACGCTGCCAGAAAGCATTCAGCAGTGAGAGCACTCAAGACCTCTGTATTTATTTATTTATTTACACTTCTGCACAAGTAATGTAGAAAGGCGGACTTAATGCCTTAGGCATTTTCTGCCAGTCTACCTCTGTATGCACGGCCCGAGTCGAAAAACATACAAAAAGTAAAAGATATGATTTCAATGCAACACTATTACGTCTTTTGCTTTCTTTGGTGAGGAACAGGCCTCCGATATCGAGACCCACGGTATGAAAAACGTGAGTAGCCTCTGTCCTGAATTTAGGCAATTCACCCATTATTGGCTGCAGGACTTTAGGTTCGACCTTGAAACACTGCAAACACTTGGAAAACCGAGAGCGTATAACCCGACGAGCCGAAATGATCCAATATTTTTGGCTGATTTAACTTTGAAGTGTACGCGGGCCTACATGCAGGTACGTTTTATGAAAATAATCTACGAGTATATTTGTGAAGTGGCATTTATTGGGAAGTAATAGTGGATGCTTTTTATGATACGGTAAACTCGACTGGGTCAACCTACCCCCCACCCTGAGAAGACCTAGGGGGTCGATAAAGGGTGCTAACTTTTTTAGAGATTTATCGCAGTTACCATATTTTTTAAATAATGCAATATCTTTAGCAAAATGTTCATTTTGAACTGCTTTTATTAATAAGTCATGAGCCTTGCGTAAATCGGATAGCGATGGTAAACCCGTCTTGTGAGTGTTTGGGGATTGTTTACAATTTCTGATGAACTGATAACAACGAGCAAAAATGTTTTGCAACTTTATGAAACTCGAATATTTATTGATAAATGTGTAAATATAATTGACATCGGTGTTCGATAAATTAGAAAAGACCGGCGTATCGCAATTATTTTTTAATTCTGGCACTTCTATTGACGTGAAATGCTCTATGGGCTTAATTGGCCATTTATCAACGGGCATTGAAATCCAATTTGGGCCATTAAACCACTCCTTCGAAGCAAGCAATGCAGAAGGCAAAGCTCGTCGCGAACAAATATCAGCGGGATTATACTCACCACTGACGTGATACCAACATTGACTGGGGACACTTTCTATAATTTTGGCTACGCGCGTAGCAATTAATGTTTTTTAAGTTATAGCTAGGTGTATTCAGCCATCCAAAAACGACAGACGAGTCAGTAAACAAAAATATGTCGTTAATAGTTATGCGATCGCTCAAAATAGAATTTGAACAATTTAACCAATAGGTGAGCGGAAATCAATTCGAGTCGCGGAATGGAAATAGTTTTAGAGGTGCGACTTTGGATTTAGCTATAATAAGGCTGACTTTAGAGTCACGGTTGTCATTGAAACTACGTAAATAAATAACAGCTGCAATTCCCAAGGTAGAAGCATCACAGAACCCTAACAGTTGATAAAAAGTGTGCTTTGTAACTGTAGCTTGCCGTCCATGTCTAACTTCTGCCAGCATTGGAAGCTCTGAGACATATTTTAACCATTGTCTTTCGAGATCGGGCGAAAGAACTTCGTCCCAGCCAAGCTTTTGCAGCCACAATCTTTGCATGAAGCATTTTGCATAAAATACACAAGGCGCGACGAAACCTAAAGGATCGAATTGACGACCGAGTTGAGATAACACGTTGCGTTTTGTGATGCCTTTCGTATATGGAAGAGGATTTATTGAGAAAGAGAACACATCATCGGCGGGTCTCCATTGCAGACCTAGAATTTTAATAGATAGATCAGTGTCATCTTTGAAATCAAGTGGCGTTTCGCAATAGTCAGCAGGCATTCTTTCTAGCAGTTGCGACGAGTTGCTGGCCCACTTTCGCAGTGTGAACCCTCCTCCCTGTAACAAGCCTAGTAGCTCGTCTTGGAGCTGTACTGCTTCTTCATGGGTAGCAACGGACCACAGCAGGTCGTCAACAAAGAAGCCTTTCTTGAGAACTCGACTCGCTACAGGAAATTTATCAGCATCATCATCCGCCAGCTGATGAAGTTCACTCTGATTGCTAAATATGGACTACTAGCAATTCCATAGGTTATAGTGTTTAACTCATATATTTGTATAGGTTGGTCTTGCGAATCACGCCACGAGATATGTTGAAACTTTCGTTGAGTATGATTAAGGTTAATCATTCGAAACGAGAACTCATCCCTGTGATTTCGAGATCTTTTTGTGCTTAGAGACATTAATAGTAACTTTATTAGTTTTATGATACATTGTTAACCCATAAATAAATCTTGTAAATTTTGTAACTGTTTTATTTTTCATTTTCTTTTTTACCCGCCGTCAGGCGGGCGTAACAAGTGGCGCCCCCGTATTAAAGGCAAGCACAGGGAGGTTTAATGGTCTTGTGGTGTCGGTGTTTTTCCGTTCCAGGTGGTAAGCCTTTGCGGACGAGGCTGAACGGGGAGGTACCACCGACCCGTTTCTCCTTATAGGGGAGCGGGTAGCCGACTATTGTCGTCTGGTTCCGCCGGGTAGTCATTTACACCAAAGATTACCCAATTGCGCGTGTACTGCACAGTGGGCATATGATTTTTTTAATATTTTTTTTAATTTATTGGTTTCTGTTTTTGTGTGTGCAATTGCATTTTATCTTTTTGTCAATTGTGGCGTAACTGACTTTTCTTCAGGTTTCTTTTTTTTTATTTTTCTTTTCGGCATTTATTGCTTTTATTTATTTTTTCGTTATTGCAAACTATTGTGTTGCAATTTTTTTGTTGCTCTGAAAGACAATAGCGGTTACGTACATAGTTGTATTACGTCTAAATTTTTAAGTTACCCACAACCGCGTCACATTCCGCCGCGTAGTAATAGCAGTCACAAATTTTTTTATTCAGAACATTATAATTATATTGAGCCATTCTGACTTCCAATAAATTTTGTATCTTATTTTATCTAGACATGGACCGTTCCATTAAATATTTTCGTTTGACCAAACTGGCGTTTCTAGTGTACGCTAGGGAAACCGTATCATGCGGGTTGCATTATTCTACAGATGTAGACCCAAGTGATCTGGTGTTCTCGCCACGCGATGAATACGCGGAAAACCTAGGCTGTTTGGCGAAAATATTCGATAAAGTCCAGCTATCTCTGTATAACAGCCATGTCAAAAGCTCGCGACATTACAACTTACGCAGGAAAACTGTAGACTTTAATGTAGAAGAAGTTCTAGTCAATAACCATGATAGTTCTTTTTTTTAGACATTAGGATTAAAATAAATTTTAAAAATTGAAAATTGAAATTTAATTTATTGAATTAAAGTAACTTTATCTTGACTGTGATACCATTTATTTATTTAATTTTTTTTTATGAAATGGCTTTAATAACTTATCACGATTTTCAAATATTTTATTATTATATCTTGTGGTCGCGTTTAACTTTTCTTTCATTAGTATTTTCTTTTCGTGGTACATTGTCATATGCGCACGGGTTCTGTTTCGTCCGTTTTCGTTTAATTTTTTTTTTGGTTTTTAATCAACTTTATATATTACTTTTCATAAATTTTCTTCTTTTGTAGTTTGTTTTATATTTACGTGGTTTATACACCTTTTAACTATAGTTTTGTTTCGTGGGTTCGACCCAAATTTTATTTTTTGTTAATTATTATATTAACTATTTTTTCTATCTAGTTCAACATTATTAAGTTCCATTAGTGATTACGTTTGTCTCTAGCCAATTAAATAAGCCTACACGAATTTTGATGTTTGATTGGGAGTTGTTTAGTGTTGTATGACTTCGGTATAGGTCTGCACACGTTTTGTTTATTTGCGTTTTGCAAATTTTTAGCGGAGTATGACAGTTTCTTGGTATAGGTCTACTCGTCTGCTGTTTCTTTTCGTTTCGGCGGGTCGTGACCGGAACGGATTCGCTAGAGACGGGCATACTCGCAATGTGGCTTAGTATATTTGTTTAATAAATTGTTAATTTATTCGACATGTTCGTTTTCGATTTTTGTTTTATACGTTGTGTTGAATTATTGTATTAATTTTACTTTTATGTAAAGTTTCGCGCTTCGGCCTTGATTGTGTTGTCTTTGATGAATTAAAGTAAGCCTACACGGATATTGTCGTTTAGCTGGGAGATTGTTTTTGCGTTTGCGCTTTGTGGCGGGTTAGGTGCCTTGTATAGGCCTAATTCGTTATTTTTTTTTTTTTTTGTTTTGTTGGCGTTTTGCGCATTTATAGGGTTTGACCCTGGCATGGGTCTCATGCGTATTGTTATGCGCGTAAAGAGCGGATGGTAACTCTTTAAATAAGCCTACACCGATTTTATTTTTCTCGTTGCAACGTTTCGTGATTGCAACAAATTCATCAAAGACCAGCGTATATCTTAGGGCCGATTCGTTAGAATGTCTCATGTAGCAATATTCTCCCTTTTTAGTAGCTCATTGTCAGGCAGTACTGTTCTTGAGTCCAATCTTTTGATAGATTCGTACTCTAGTTGTGTGGTAGTCTGTTGATTTAGAAATTTCCTCAGACAACTGTGACAGGTCGTATGCTAGGTCGCGTGTTAGGTATTTGGTAGTGGATGAATGAATGTAAGACAGTTACTAGGCGGTTCTAGACTTATTAGGCGCTTACCGCAGCGGATTTTACTACGTAAAATCCTTTCTCTGGGAGAGGGGGTATTGTTACATTGTAACAAGATAAAATATAATATGAAATTTTCATACCAAATATTTTTACAACAGACAACCAAACCAACGTTTTATTACTATCAAACTGAATCCGCGCGCATTAACTAGTGTTGGCATCGTTCATAACCATATATGGTGATCTTCGCGTCCGAAGGCGAAAACTTTCTAGAACAACGGATTGGTAACGCCCACAATGCATAGGTGCATAGAAAGTTCGAAAACAAAGGATAAAACTTAGCAAATAACAGGGGAATAATTCTATTTCCTTCATTAGTATATCGTCTTCTCCTTCCTACAAAATCGTACGATGAACCAGACAATAGTGTGGGGCGTGTCCTCCCACCAACAAGGAAACCCCTCCACATGCCACTTCAAAAAAAAAAACAAGGGCAGTTAATAAATAGCGGGAGCGGTAGTTAGGAGCCCCATTACTGAAAAAACTACTAGTCATACTTCTGATCATCCCCCTTGGTAAGTCTGATTCAATATTGCTGGTTGCTATTGTCTGTTTTCTTGCCTGTGTTAATTTTGTCTCAACGGTAATTCGCTATGGCTGGATATATTTCATAATAGTGGCTTAGCTACGTTACGAAATGTGATTGCGGGTGTATTAAAATTATATTTGCATCCAGTTAGTCGCTCCGATAAGCTTTAACAACGTTCTACCCGCGGTATTTTTTGTCACTAGCATAATACATATTAGTACGAATCTATTCTGCCGCCGTGAGAAACCAATGGAATATTGTTGGATATATTTAAATGCCATTGTGTAGTTCACGCGCAAATAGTCAACGTCGGTGGCCATACATACGTATGCATTGTGATTTATTAATTTTCGTTATTAATACAGCCGTTGAAAAGTGTTAATGTCATTGTATGCATTGTTTAAAACTGGTAGTTTTTCATAATTAAATGTAGTGTAAAGATAACGATTTTGCTGTGTGTTCTTAATAAATTGGCCACCGAGATAATTTTATACAAGGTAGGACATAATGGTCATAGTCACTTCGTAATAGTTTTTCATAGAAATAATTATATTTGATTCCTAACTATTTCCTAGTTCGCGTAGTTTTGTAAAAGTTTACTAGTTGTGTAAAACTGTTGTAACATATTTCCTTTGCAATAATTATTTGCTAGCTTAGCATCATATTTCTATGTACCGGCGTGCTAAAAATCAAGGTCAGTGCTTCGCTAGTTAATTTGTGACGACTACCCGTTTGCTAATATGTCGATTGTATTCTTTTGATTCTTATGAAATTGTGATCGTCCGGTATTTAATATTTGAGATGTTCTTTTATTAATTGTTTATTTTATCATTGGATTGTTTCTTGTACCGGGCTTGGACATCACAATTTCATATTATATAATTTTGTTGTTTCACGAAAGACGCCGACGCCCACTCCGGGTTTCACCTAGTGCCTGGGTGTCGGATCTTTCGCGCTAAGGGGTCATTCCGACGCGTTCCAGGAAACTGGGGGACCTCTGTACGGGCTGGGATTCTCCGGAAGAGTAAAAGACCGCCGTACGTTTGGAGGCTTTTCATGCTGCCGACGGCCACGAGGCTGAACGCACTCCGCGCTGAGATGTACACAGCCGCACACCACCTATGAGCTGAGGTCTACGTGCCACACGTCCCCGTCCGAAACGCGTTACGGATGCGCGTCCTACGCCCGGAAGTGACCCAACCGGCTAATGCCAAATAGTCGGATGAGATAAGTCCCCAGCGTATTTAGGTTTTTTTACTGACCACAAGCTTCCCTGTGCCGAGAACTCATCCCTGTGATTTCGAGATCTTTTCGTGCTTAGAGACATTAATTTTTGGTGATACATTGTAAACCCAGAAATAAATCTTGTAAATTTTGTAATTGTTTTTTTTTCCTTTTCTTTGTTACCCGCCGTCAGGCGGACGTAACAAGTAAATGAAATATTTTTTATTATTTCGAATATATTCTTTTAAAAATTGTTTAATAAGATCGGGATGATTAAGGGGTAAATGAACTTTTAGAATTGTTTGCTTTGGTCTGGATAGATTTTTGACTGATAGTCTATCGATTGACCATGAGAATACTAAGATTTGGTTAGCGTTCAATACTATGGAAGTCCAAAACGAAGTTGAAGGGCTCGTCTTTGGTGTTGTCAGAGTTCCTGACTCGACAGCGCCAAACAGCTTTTGCAACGGCACGTAAACTTTTTGGAGTCAAGAACGGGTGGACTATGGACGGCACCATCTTCATAAAGCTTCCTAATGGAAAACGGGACCGGGTTTTTGATTATGAGCAGGTCATGGCACTGGGTGCTGAGTACGGGAAGTCGCTGGAGTCAAATATTGAGCAAGTTCCCGTCGCTAAGGCTAAACCGGCTCCCTTGCTGGTATCTTCTAGGCCGAAGAGAGCTCAGAAGCTTAAGTAATATTTTATTCTCTTTTCGTGCTACTGACGTATTCCTATAACTTTTGTTTACATTGTTATTTCCAATATTTTGTTATTGACAACTATAACTGACGCATGACATAAGTGTCATGTTTCATCATGCCACATGTGTCATGCGTCAGTTTACTGTCAGTTTGCGTTCAGATAGACGCTTGAAGCGTTAATATATTTAATTCTTTTTTGTAAACAGTCGACCGGCAGGTTAAGTTACAATCTATTTAGTGTATTCATCATTTGGTCTGTTTATTGTATTGTATTGTTTTGTTATTTATTAATATATCTTTAATTTCTTTTATTTATATATATACATTTAAATATATTATATATTATTTAGTTATGTCTGATGACGATTCCTTTCATTCGGCATGTAATGACTCTTGATTTCTTAGATAGTTCTTTCGGTGTCAATAACTACCTTATTAACGAATTCCATAGTTTTCCCAATCATTTTAACGTTTGCCATGTGAATGCACAAAGCATACCCCAGCATCACTCGGAGATGCTGGATCTGTTTGATAATGCTCGAGTGCACGCTATCCTTGTATCTGAAAGTTGGCTCAAACCCGAACTCCCTTCTACCTCTTTTAGTCTACCGGGCTTTATTCTAATTCGCAATGACCGCACGGGGAAAAGGGCCGGGGGGGTTGCGATTTATCTTCGGAGCGACATCCCCCACAAAATTTTATTCTCTTCTCCGTCTCCTTATAGTGGAAATCCCGAATATTTGCTACTTGAAATTAATGTCAAAGGGGTCAACGCTGTTCTTGGAGTTATCTACTGTCCTCCGTCAATCGACTACTTCTCCACCCTGGATACTCTTTTTGAGTCAATTTCTACTGACTACAAACATCTCATAATTATGGGCGATTTCAACACCGACCTTGCAAAGATTTCCCCCAGGTCACGTCGGTTGAGATTGATTCTTGACACCTCTTAATTTAAACCCTACTCATCATAACCTGGATGCTGATGACTCTTGGCTTGATATCATACTGACGTCATCTGTTGAATTTGTTGCCAATTATGGTCAGGTTGCGACTCCAGGTCTTTCACGGCATGATTTGATTTACCTGTCGTACAAAATTAAACCACCTAAGCAACGGCCTGCCCTTGTCTACTTGCGCAATTTTGCCAGAATTGATAAAGTCAAACTTAAAACATAGACTGGGCAAATGTGTATCAGGCATCCTCAGTGGACGAAAAGGTAGCTCTCATCAATATTTCTGTGCAGCAGCTTTTCGACACTCACGCTCCACTGAGGCCAGTACGGTTGAGGCGGCCTCCAGCCCCTTGGATTACTAAGGGTGTCCGGATGGCTATGCGACGTAGAGATAGGGCTTTTAGGAGACATAGAAGAGATCGTAGTGAAGAGCACTGGCGCTTGTATAAGACAGCTAGAAATCGTTGTAATCAAATGGTGAGAGCTGCCAAACGCCGATACATTTGTGAAAATGTTCTTGAGTCTTCTTCGGCTGATATATGGAAGTTTCTCAAAACCCTTGGCATATGCAAATCTCCCAGTAATTTTATTCCTTCCAACTTATCGTTGAACACTCTTAACTACCACTTTTCCTCGTCAGTCTCGGTTCCCGATTGGGTGAAATCAGAGACTGTACGCTACATAACTTCCATGCCAACCTTACCCCTAGATTTTTCCTTCTCCCCCGTGACATCAGACGAGATTCTCAAAACGTTCAGCTCTATTAAGTCTAAGGCAGTAGGATGTGACGGTAGTAGGGTGATGATATCCCTTATTATGGACAGCTTACTTCCCATTTTTACTCACGTAGTCAATTTCTCTCTGCAGACTGGACAATATCCCCATCTTTGGCGTAAAGCTCTCATAATCCCACTTCCTAAAGTCACCAATCCAAGTCTTGTTAATCATTACAGGCCGATTTCAATACTTCCTTTTCAATCTAAAATCCTAGAATCAATTGCCTTTAAACAATTTTCAAATCACGTGTACAGCAAATCTCTTCTCTCGCCTTACCAGTCTGGATTCCGCCCAGGGCACAGCACAAGTACGGCTTTACTCAAAATTACTGAAGATGTTAGGGCAGGCATGGAGGACTCAAAGTTAACGGTGCTAGTTTTAATTGACTTCTCCAACGCTTTTAACGCCGTTGACCATGATATCCTTCTTGCCCTCCTTTCCCAGACGGGGATCTCGTCTTGTGCACGGGAATGGTTTTCCTCTTATCTTCGTGGTCGCCAGCAAGCGATACGAGTGGGCCAGGAGTTATCTGACTGGTGCAACTTAGCTTCTGGGGTGCCACAAGGCGGTATATTATCTCCTCTCTTGTTTTCACTGTTTATAAATTCTGTCACTAGTTTACTTAAATGCTCTTACCATCTGTATGCCGACGATTTACAACTGTACTCTCAAGCTAATTTTGACAATCTGAATACTTGTATTATGAAAATAAACACCGATATTAGCACTATCGCTGAGTGGTCTCACAAATTTGGCCTAGACGTTAATGTCAGCAAATGCCAAGCTGTTCTTATTGGTAGTCCATTTTTTTTGCGTAACATAGACCTTAATCTTCTTTCTCCAATTAGTTTTGACAACATATCAATTGCTCTAACTTCACATGTGAAAGATCTAGGCCTATACATTGACGACCGACTAAACTGGAACAATCATGTAAGTCATATTAGTAAGAGTGTCACCTCTATACTACGATCTCTCTATAGGTTCAAGAACTTTCTCCCATCTAGTACCAAAACCTTGTTAGTTCAGGCTATTGTGCTCCCGGTGATTGATTATGCAGATGTTTGTAGCTCAGACCTATCTCAAGATCTTCTCAATAAATTGGATCGTCTTCTCAACAATTGTATTCGCTTCATTTTTGGTCTGAGTAAATATGATCATATTTCCTCCTTCCGAACTCAGCTTAATTGGCTTCCCATTCGTCAGAGACGATCCCTCAGATATCTCTGCCTGCTCTTTTCTATAATTAACGATCCTCGAACTCCAGATTACCTAAAAAGTTACTTTCAAGTCTTGGGTGGGTCCCACTCTCGAGACCTTCGCTCCGCTGACAACTTGGTCCTTGAAATTCCTTCGCACCGTACCGGTTTCTTTTCTGATTCGTTCGCTGTTACAGCGATAAAACTCTGGAACGCGCTACCTCTTGACATTAGGAAATCCCAAAATAAATTGTCCTTCAAGCGTAAAGTTAAACACCACTTGTTACAACCACTGCTTCAAATTTAATTTTAAACCCTGTTTCACGCCTTTCCGAATTACATGTTTGTATCATCAAGATATATTATATATATGACGGCGCATCACAAAGCTGTCAGTGTCAAGAGTGAATTGAACTGTCAAAGTCACTCTAGCGGAGCGTCGTGTCGATGGTAGCGAGGCGGCCATCTTGAAGGCACTTGAGTACAGACGGCCGCCAGCGCACCACGTTTGCGACGAATCGCTATAAATCTTGTCGATTAGTGAATATTTTATTATAATTAGTGTTGATTGCTTTCTCTCGGATGATTAGTGATGATTATTTGGTGAAATTTATAATTATTCAAGGAAATTATAATTATTGAAGAAAATTGGCTTGTGCTTTCGACTCCTCGCCCACGTGTTCATGATGAACCCTGATGATGGCCCTCCTGCGGTTTTATCAGAAGTGGGATCGAACGAATCTCGAAATGAAGAGAAGATACCCGAAATATCATACGCCGAAAAACTTTTGAGTAGCATGGAAAAGTTGCTCGCCCGAGTTTTAGCTGTGCAAGCGCCAGTGGTGAGTAATAACCGTTCACCACTTTTGAAATTCGACCCTGATGACACAGAATCAGACATCGATGATTGGTGTAAAGTTACGGAAGTAATCGTGAAAAATAAACGTCTGGAAGGAGTTGACTTACTTGTAGCCTTAACTGGTGCGCTAAAAGGCCGCGCGGAAGCATGTATGACAAAGCTAAATTTGGATGAAATCACTTGGGAGTCTGTCAAAGAAATTTTAATCGCAAGATTTTCGAAACCCAAGCTTATTCAAGATCACTTTGACGACGTCTTGCGATTCCAAATAGGAGCTAAAGAGACGGCGTCTGAGTCCGCCCTTCCTTTATGGAATCTTATAGAGAAGATACCTAAATCAACGATGTGTGAAGAAGTGATCACTGGATTTGTGATATCGGTATTGTGTCAGAAGGACAACTTGATACGTCGTGAACTCAACACACAGACGGTCACGGGTCGTGCCCAATTGTCCCGAATCCTTGGTGGAATAACAATGAAAAGACGTTTAGATGCTGAGGCCCCAGAACCTGAAGCGAAACGAGCTCGTTTGGCTGAAAAATTTCCTGGAAAATGTCATTACTGCGGGTTGTCTGGACATCGTATAGCGGAGTGCAGAAAAAGACGTAATGATGCTGATCCGAAAACTCAAGAGGCTTCAAGCTCATCACGTTCTACGGAGAAGAGACCAGCTGTGACCTGCTACGTGTGTGGCCAGTCTGGTCACGTGGCGACTGTCTGTCCGGACAGAAAGAGTAATAGTGGAGCAGCGGTCAAGGAAGTTCACCGTTGCGAGCACCGTCCATCCAGAGGTGCCCTGAGGACATCATCCGGTGAGACCGTTTCCTTTTTGTTCGATAGTGGATCATCCTGTTCTCTCTTAAAAGAGAGTTTTTGTGAAAAACTCGAGGGCACTGTGCGTGAAAGTCTTGTTTATCTCAGCGGCATAGGCGGTAATGATGTAAAGTGTACTACTCAGGTTCAAAGTCAAGTGACAATCGACGAACTTACAATAAACCTGCTTTTTCATGTAGTCCCCGATACTCATATTTCTGATCCTATAATTATTGGAAGGGATATTTTTGACCTAGGCATATGCGTTAAAATTGATAACGATAATCTTGTGTTCTTTTCGAAAGAACAAAGTCATTATTGTGACTTTAAGTCAAACAAGTTAGACTTGTCAAAAATTGACACTGATTTGGAGGGAAACGCTAAAGAATCGCTTATGTCTATTTTAAATAAATATTCCGACTATTTCGCTGACGGTATTCCATCTCGACGGGTCTTAACTGGGAAATGTGAAGTTAATTTAATGGATCCGACTAAAATCGTACAACGATGTCCGTATAGGTTAGCGCCGGCCGAAAGACTAATAGTTAAAGATAAAGTTCAACAATTGCTCGATGCAGGGGTAATTCGGGAAAGCTCTTCCCCTTTTGCTAGCCCAATATTATTAGTTCAGAAAAAGGATAACTCATACAGGTTGTGCGTCGACTACCGAGAGTTGAACTCCAACACACAGCCTGAACATTATCCTTTGCCTCGTATTGAGGAACACATAGATCAGCTTGCCGGGGCTAGTTGTTAGACATGGCGTCCGGGTTCCACGGAATAGTGATGCACCCTGATTCTGTGGAGAGAACAGCATTTGTCACACCTGATGGGCAATATGAATACCTGGCCATGCCTTTCGGTTTGCGAAACGCTCCATCTGTTTATCAGAGATGCATCACTCGGGCCTAAAGGGACCCATTACATGGACCCAAAAGCATGAACAAATACGCAATACTATAATAGGCATCCTAACATCCGAACCGGTATTAACCATTTTTGACCCCGAGCTACCGGTAGAATTACATACCGACGCTAGTTGCGAGGGTTATGGGGCGATTCTCATTCAAAAGAAAAATAATCTACCCCATGTAGTAGAGTATTACAGCCGACGTACATCGGATGCTGAGTCGCGGTATCATTCATATGAACTGGATACCCTAGCCGTTGTACGTGCGGTAGAGCACTTCCGACATTATCTTTACGGTAGAAGTTTTGTTGTTTATACGGACTGCAACTCGTTAAAGGCCTCAAAGTCAAAAAAAGATCTTACGCCTCGCGTCCATAGATGGTGGGCTTTCTTGCAGGCATACGATTTTGATATCGTGTATCGTGAAGGGCGGGGCATGGAACACGCTGACTATTTCTCGCGAAATCCTCTCCCTAATAACGCTGACATTGCTAGCACGACTCCTGAGAATTCACAGACGAGGAAAGTTCAATATATCGAGCTCCACCAAGACTGGCTCTCTGTTGAACAGAAACGCGACCATGAAATACAAGACCTTATCACGAAACACAATGATAACGGTTTCCCTGATTCAGTGGCGCCGACTTATGATGTTAGGGAAGGTGTACTATACAGAAAAATCTCCCGAAATAAAACTGTTTCGTGGTTGCCAGTAGTTCCACGGTCTTTAATTTGGACATTAATTAATCATATTCATAGTGAGATCCAACATCTGGGAAAGGACAAAACGTTAGATAAACTTTATGAACAATATTGGTTTCCCCAGATGTCGAAATGCGTGCGTAAGTTTATCGATTCATGTATCATTTGCAAAGCATCGAAAGGTCCATCAGGAGCTCAACCTGTCCAACTTCACCCTGTCCCTAAAGTGTCTGTGCCATGGCACACTATCCACGTTGACTTTACGGGTAAGCTTAGCGGCAAGAGCGACCGAAAGGAATATTGCTCAGTGATTGTTGACGGTTTTACTAAATATATCCTACTGGAGCATGCTTCTTCTCTTGACGCCAAAAACGCGATAAATGCGATTCATAAAGCTGTTTGTCTTTTTGGGGCACCTAAGCGAATAATTGCTGACCAAGGTCGCTGCTATGTCAGCACCGACTTTAAGAATTTCTGCACTGAACATAAAATCGAACTACACTTCATTGCGACGGGCTCGAGTAGGGCAAACGGGCAAGTCGAAAGGGTTATGCGTACTCTCAAAAGTCTGTTAACCATTGTTGAAAATGACCCTAATAAAACATGTCGTGACGAACTAGGAAATATCCAACTCGCACTCAACAGTACCAGATCTACCGTAACTAAATACTCACCCACGGAGCTTATGTTTGGGATTCGCAGTCAGTCACTAGGTATGTCTAGATTAAATTCGGAAGTTCACGGTCAGCAAGAACGTTTAGATTTAGATACTATACGCCAAGATGCGTCGGCTAATATTGAAAAAGCTGCAAAATCTGAAACAAGCCGTTTTAATAAAGGCCGTGCAACTATAAAACCATTCTCTAAGGGCGATTTCGTGTTCCTTAAAAACAGTGAACGAAACCAAACTAAATTAGATAGGAAGTTTAAGGGCCCATTTGTTATAACAGCGGTATTAGATAACGATCGGTATGAATTAAGGAGCTTAGGTGGTTCTCATCGAATATATAAGTACGCCCACGAGAATTTACGCTCAGTGCCCCCGGGGCACGATGGCTTACTTGAAATAACGACCAATCTCTTGAACTACCATGAGGCCGAGACGGCGCCAGATGATGTAGTCTCAGTATCTGATCCCGTTGACACGTTAAGTTTGAATGACTGTGAAACCTTGACAGTGTGCTCGGATACTATATCTGCTAATTCGCGTACTATAACAGCTGGGTCAGACACTCTTAGTTTAAACTCAGATCCGGAGACATGGGACGATCAGAGTGAAATAGATACCCATCAAGAAGTTGTGTCGCCATAGGTACGTTATTATGTCAGGTATTCATCCAGAGGTAAAGTTTCTAGTTTAGCCTAGCCAAGTAGTGTCGTCCGGGCCAGACCTGGAAAGGTTGGTTGAAAGGATGCACTAGCCTGGTCTAGATGTAAGGTGTATTGTGTGTGTGTGTGGCTGACTGGTCGAAGGGACGGAGTCGTCCGGGCCAACACCGTGGGGGTTGGTTGAAGGTACACTCTCGTCCGGTCCAAGTCAAGGTCAAAGAGACTTGCGGTTAGTGACTGGTCGAAAGGACAGTGCAATCCGGGTCAAACCTCCGACGGTTTGATTGAAGGGATACACTCGTCCAGTCCAGGTCGTAACGTTCTATTCGTGATCTTGGCAATTATACCCTTAGAATAAAGCTACTTGTAGGATGGACGAGCGGATGTCTAAGTTATTGGGACTTCCTTTGATTCCAGAAACCTACAGACGCCCGAGGACGGTCGAATGTCAGTCCGGCCGTGACGGCGCATCACAAAGCTGTCAGTGTCAAGAGTGAATTGAACTGTCAAAGTCACTCTAGCGGAGCGTCGTGTCGATGGTAGCGAGGCGGCCATCTTGAAGGCACTTGAGTACAGACGGCCGCCAGCGCACCACGTTTGCGACGAACCGCTATAAATCTTGTCGATCAGTGAATATTTTATTATAATTAGTGTTGATTGCTTTCTCTCGGATGATTAGTGATGATTATTTGGTGAAATTTATAATTATTCAAGGAAATTATAATTATTGAAGAAAATTGGCTTGTGCTTTCGACTCCTCGCCCACGTGTTCATGATGAACCCTGATGATGGCCCTCCTGCGGTTTTATATATATGTTGGAGATAGCGACGGCTGAGCGATAGAGTCTTCATCATCTTGACTTGGTACGAGGTTTATTACTTGTAACTTTATAATTCACAATATTAACCACAGTATAAATAACAATGTTCAGTTAACACACTTAGATAGACAAACCGACAGGTTCGCAACGGAGAAGTGTCTCGGTCCGTGTCCCAACGTCGACTGACTGATCGAGCCAACCTCACTTTCCATTACGACTCTGTCCACGTGCCGCCATTGCAAAACAACTGACGTCACCGCGTCTGCCGCACTACTGTGTCAACAATCAATTGAGAAACTTAATAAAACGATATCGTTATCCACGACATATATATATATATGTATATTATGTTAATTATGTATTTTATGTTAATTTAAACATATATATATATATATATTTTTGCCTTAATGGTATATATTATTTTTGTAAGATAATTCTAGCTTGTGTTTATGTCTTTTATTCTCTCTCACGAACCCGAACGTAGACTGGTAGAGAATGCCGCAGGGCATTAAGTCCGCCTTATGTACCATTATTATGTACATGAAGAATAAATAAATAAATATTCAGTGTATTAGACACATAGATCAAATAATAAGATATAGAGGAAATGAAAATAATTCTGTTATCGAGCCTAAACATGTATACACTGATATCTTTACACCTGAATATCCAATACCGGTCCCGGTGGTCACCGATACAGTACACGGAATGGATGACGGGCCCAGGCAACCCGAGTCCGAGTATGTTGCGGAGGAGTGGCGTGATTGTGAGGGTGAAGAGGGTGAGCGAGGGACTCTGGACGATGTCGAGCCTGTTACGGAGGTGGCGGCTAGCGCTGAGATTGAGGCGCCGGCGCTGGCGTGCGCTCGCCTACCAGACTCATCGGAAACTTCGCTCACGCCTACACGCCCCAAGCGAGACAAAAGTAAGGTAGATTATAAGAAATACTTTTAGAATTATAATTATTAATATTAGGACCATAAATTGTATACAGGTCTCGTTAAGCTCTTAATTAATGCTAATAACTTGTCACCAGGTTCTTCAAATAAAGCCTGGAGGAATGATGTATACGCGTTTGAATATTCGACTGGTGTGGGTCGCCGGCCAGTAATAAACGAGCAGTTACACCGAGTGAATGTGTTTCCTTTATCTACATATTAGATCTTCATTGTACAGATTAGATGAAGTAACGTGACTCAAAACTTTCATCTCTAAATCAGTTTCAGGTACCTCTTCGTTAAGCTTCGTTACTTCTTTTGATTTTAGCCAATCAGGTCCTGTCCACCACATTTTACATTCAGGTAAGTCACCCGCCGTGACACCTCTTGTTGCTATATCCGCAGGATTTTCAGCAGACGGTACATGTTTCCACTGGCTGCTTTCAAGGACGATTCATCATTTGTTTACACATTCTTTTGAGATGCCCTTGCACACCGCACTGTTTACACTTGTATCGCGCAAACCGACAAAACGATGCAGTATGCCCCGTATAACCACAGGCAGTACATCCGCCATCTTGAGAACGTCCACCGGCCGAGCCTGCCAGCCAGCGGCGCTGGCGTATGCGGCCGTCGCTTCCCGCCGCAGCTGGTGCGCGCGTCTCCAACGAACGACCCAGACCAACCTGCATGATTTGCTGTGGCGATTTATATTCTTGATCTCGCAACAACTCTTGAGCTCCCATACGGGCACTGCGTACGCTTTCGGCGATATTGAGCGCTTCGGCCAAGGTTAAATCAGATATTTCTTTAGAAAAAAGTTTGTCCCTTTCCGGTCCAGGTTGCATACCCAGCACGAAACGATCCCGCAGTTGCTCATCGAGATGCGTTGCCACGAAGCCACAATGGATTGCTAGTCCACGGACTCGCGCTGACCACTCTGCTAAACCCTCACCAACAAGCTGTTGAGCACTATGAAATTTATATCTTTCCGCAAATGTACACTTCTTCGGTTTGAAATGGCCATCCAGCAATTTCACTACTTCCTTGTAGCCTAATATACCGACTTGTTGCGGTAAGGCTAAATCACGAACCAATTTGTATGAAGATTCAGCGAAATTGCTCAATAAAATGGCGCGTCGTTTAGTGCCGGCTTTATCTGAGTCGTCACCAATTTCATTAGCAGAAAACCACTGCTCCAGCCGTTCTTTATACACCGGCCAATCTTGCACTTCATGGTTGAAGGTCGTTACGGTGCCGACACTTATTTTCGCCATTCTTCCAATCACGCTTCAATTTTTTTTTAACTCGTCGCCAGTTGTTAAGTCCGTTGAGGGCTTTTTCAAAGTTAAACACACCAGCTGATTCAATCTCGTATATTCGACTGCACGCAGGCAGCCGTATATGGAAAAGTACAACTACCGCCCGCCAATTGATATTTGTCGAGTATTGACCCTACCTACTAATACCAATATAACCAATAATATAACAGATCCGGAGGATCTCTTCTGTTCTGTTTGCCACAAATGTTCGCCATCTGTTTGGGTTGGATTGTAACCATGACAATACCACCATAGAATCAGTGTAAGCATAGACGTCATTGATTGGTATACTTAGTGCAACAATAACATCTTTCACCAATTCGGCCAATAGCATTGCGGCGCACAGTTCTAGTCTGGGGATACTTAATTGTTTTACAGGTGCGACCTTCGTGCGGGACGCCACCATCACGACGTGGACTTCATCGTGTTCATCTACAACCTTCAGGTAAGTGACCGCAGCGTATGACGACGATGAAGCATCCGAGAAACCGTGTAGCTGGATGGTCTTACAGCGGGAACCCATATGGAACCAACGTGGGAGTTCAATAGCTTGCAGGTAAGATAACTCTTTTCTATATTGTATCCACTCTTTGGCTAAATCATTAGGAGCTTCTTCATCCCAATCCAACTTACGAAGCCATAGCTTTTGTATCATCACCTTTGCTACTATGACGACAGGCGACAACTATCCAAACGGGTCGAACAATCGCGTTACGTCAGACAGAATGGTTCTCTTCGTTATGGGATACTTTAGCTCAGGTAAGTTTACTGTCACTTTAAATGTATCATCTTTTCTGACCCATTTTAGTCCCAAAATTTTTACAATCATATCTAATTTTATCTCTAACTGATCTGTAGTAATTTCCTTTCCATCTTGGACAAACTTTAAAACTTCATCCGAATTGCTTGCCCATTTTTGCATTTTAAATCCACCTTTATTAAGTATTTCTTTTAGATTTTTGCACAGCTTCTTAGTGTCGTTTACAGTCTCTTGGCCTGTCATTAAATCATCCATATAAAATGATTGTTTTATTACATTCGCAGCTTCTGAACACCCGTGACCTTCGTCATTAGCCAGCTGTTGAAGAGTTCTGACAGCAAGAAAAGGTGCTGCAGCTGTACCCAACGTGACTGTGGTCAATTTAAAGGTTTTTATAGCTTCATCTTCATTGTTTCGCCAGAGAATACATTGTAATATAGTGTGTTCTTCGGTCATTTTTACCCTGCGGTACATCTTAATAACGTCGCTTATGACACATATTTTATGTTTTCTCCAACTTATTATAAGGCTGCGCAGGTCACCTTGTAAAACGGGTCCAACCAGCATGCACTCGTTCAAAGAATGTCCATTAGTGCCTTTAGCGGATGCGTCAAAGACGACTCGTAACTTCGTGGTCTCTTTGTCTTCACGGAGCACAGCACGATGAGGAAGGTAATTTATCTGCCTATCAGTCTGGTCCGTACATTCTTCTAGATGCCCCATTGTTAAATATTCTTCAATAACCATTTTATATTGCTTCTTAAATTCTTCATTTCTTTGAAATTTCCTTTCTAGCTGGTGAAATCTTCTAAGTGCTACTTCTTTAGTATATCCTATTCTTTCTAGTGTTTCTTCTTTACTTTGTTTTAGCGGTAGTTGTACCACATATTTTCCTTCTTCGTCTCTTATGGTTGTATTTTTGTAGATTGATTCACATTCTTCTTCTTCTTTTGTTAACACTTTCTTCTTTGTGTAAGAATCTGTTTCAATCTCCCAAAATCTTCTTAAAATGTCTTGCTCTTCTTTTACAAAAAAGTTTGTAATAACTTCTTCACTTTGATATTTCCCTTTAGTTTGACCCGATAACACCCATCCTAGGCATGTTTGTTGGGCTACTAAACCACTTTGCAATTGCAATAGCCCTTCTTTTATTATTCTTGCATAAACATCCACACCGAGAAGAAGGTCAATTTTTCCAGGTACGCCAAACGTAGGATCAGCTAAAGCCAAAGTTTGTAACTCTGCCTTGTCTAACCTTATTGGGTTTGTGGGTAGATTTGATGAAATCGACTTCATGACATAGGCTTGGACTTCGATGAACTTCTTCGACTTCGACTTGATCCGTAAAAGTACTTTATGCTTGATAGATTGTTTTTCTTCGCCGATACCGGACACAATACTACTGGCTTCTATTTTCTTCAACCCTAATGCATCTACTGTTCTAGCTGTGATAAATGATGCTTCAGAGCCCTGGTCAATAAGGGCACGGCAGACGTGGGATTCTCCGTTGCTTGATATAACATCTACCAATGCTGTGGCTAACAATACTTGTTGACCGGTCTCTTCTTTACTAGAATAGTGTGCGGCGAACTTTACTTCAGTAGCGTCTTCCGTTTGAGATGATGCAGGTGCCTCGAGCGAAGTCTTCTCTTCAGTTGATCTTGAACGGTGTTGATGTAAGAGAGAGAGTGATGCTTCATCTTACAGATTCTACATGACGTCTTTTGTCTGCATTGAGATACAATATGGTTCGCTATGAGGCAGTTGAAACATAACTTGTTCTTAAGTGTGTCTGTCTTCAACCGATAAATCACCGAAATTCTTACAAGTATGGATGTGGTGGTCGCCCTTACATAAGGCACAAACGTATGCACTTGACTTGCAGAACCTTGCATTTTTGACTTCCCTGGTGGCGGCCAGAAATGACTTGGGTTTGTTTAAATTAACATCCTTCGTAATTTCAGATGATACCAACTCCAGAGTGCGGAATTTAGCTTCTAAAAATCTTTGCAATGAGGCCCATTGAGGTAAGTCACTGGGGTTGTCTGTATATGCGTATTCTTCCCATTCTTTATGAGTCAGAACGTCTAACTTTTGAACGACCAGGAACACGATTAGTGGGTCCCACGATTCCGTTGTCATTCCTAAATTCTTCAAGCCATGAAGGCACTCTGTAGTTGTGTCCAGTAATAACTTAATCGAAACAGCGGTTTGTTTAACTAACGTCTAATAATTAAAAAAGTCGTTTTAGAAAGGTAGTCGATATTAGTATTTTATTGCCGTAACGACCTTTGATCATCTCCCAAGCTTGCACGTAGATAGATAGATAGATAAACTCTTTATTGTACACAAGAGAAATAGACAGAACACAATAATATGCAACAATTTGTAAGTACAAGTGGCGGTCTTATCGCTGATTGCGATTTCTTACAGACAACCTTGGGATGGACATTATTAAGAACCTAAGAAAGGGTAGTAAGGTACAATAATATATCTATGATTAAATAAATAAAGTAGTGCAGTATAAAAAGGGAAAAAGGAATAGTTGATAGATTAAATATACTATATAGTATAAATGATTGTATATAATTATAATAGATACATACAAATAGTACTTATATATTCATATAATATATACATAAATAAATACATACCAAAATACTAACAAGTGATAGGAAATGTGCCAAGTGTTTGTGACAGGTGAGTTATAAAAAGTGTTCTATTACCAGTTTTTTAAAAACAGGGAATGATTCTATACACCTTATAGAAAGTGGCAAAGAATTCCGCAAACTTACAGCCCGCGCAGAGAACTATTGACCATAAAAGTTAGTGGTGTGGAAAGGAATTTTTAGTACCAAGTTTTCTGATGACCTTAGAGATCGTAAATGAGTGGTATGAAGAAATTCGAATCGCTCTTTGAGGTATTGCGGGGTAGAAGGATTAAACAATATGTTGTACAGTAGGTTATTGATATGAGTATCCCGGCGACGGCGAATGGGAAGCCACTTGAGCTTAGTGCGAAATTCTGAAACATGATCATATTTACGTAAACCAAATATAAATCTTATACAGACATTTTGGAGTCGCTCAAGCTTGTCTAGTTGGGCTCACAGAACACATATACTCCTATCGGAGAAGAATGCCAACTTCATACAAAACTGAGAAAAGGGCTGCCGCTAGCTCCCTCTTAAGTCAGCCCCTAGAAATATTAGTCAACAGCGGATGCAAAGGCGGGAGATTCAAATGAGGGGTTTGAAATTTCGTATATAGGAACCTACCTACCCATTTTTCTTGTAAATTTCTTACAAGTCTTTAAAACATTAGAAATAAAACTAGGATTACACAATATTTTCTTTATTTTCAGTAAAACATGGTGTTAATTCTATTTTAAATAACATACATTAAATTAACGGCACGGGTCTTGAGTGGTGGCAGTTATTCAGGTAAATTATCCTAGCAGAAATAAATGAATAAACTGATGAGAATTCGAAACAATTTAACGTTGTCTTCCACTGGTGAACACCCACATTTGAAACATTTTCTTTTGTTTTTTTTGTCCGACATTTTATGACAAAAAAAGTCTTAGCTCAAATAAAAGTTACTGATACTTATACCAGATTAGAGTCACTTTCTCAAAACCATAAATCACTGCACTTTTAAACACTTAAACGGAGGTTAAGAAGATCAACTCGACGTTTTGGTGAATTAAAATTGCAAAGAATATCGACGACAACGTACCGAAACAAATTCAATGGCTGCCGACAATAATGACAATTGCTCCATCCAACACAAACAAACATGGCCTCTTGTACCATACCATATTATAAAAAAAAAATGTTGATTTTTGCTATGGCAACACACAAATTCAGCCCCCGTAGGTATCTTTATTCCTCTGAACAAAGTTGACAGGGCCTGGTTGGGCTTCAGTGAGATCTGGATAGCTGGCATCGGCATAGTCGAGAATCGGAAGAAGGAGAGACTGAGCCAGCGCAATTTTGGTAGTAGTAGGAAGAAAGTTGCGGATTCTACGCAAGGATCCAGCAGTAGCAAATAGTTTGCGACTTACTTCCTGCAACTGAGGGTTCCAGGAAAGATTTTGGTCAATGTAGATGCCTAGATTTTTTACAACATCGGCAAACGGGATGTGTGTTCCACCAAAGAAGACCTGGGGCACGTTGGACCAGTTGATTCTGGAAATCATCTGTGGACTAGCCACTTGCATCGAACAAGCAAGCAATAGAATTAGTGTGAACGCATTCACAGCGCCGCGGATGCGCGCGCATTGTCAGTTGACATTCGGTTATTATTGCTAGCTTGTGAATTTGCATGGTTTGCTTTTCTGCCTAATGCTTATAATTATTATTTCTGTTGCTGTTTTCTAATGCCCGTTTTAATGTGGAGTTTATCTTATCTGGTTGTATTAAGTTGTGAATGTGATTTTCAATAATATTTCAATGTGTGTGGACCGATGAATAAACTGATGTGAGTACGGCCGTGAAAACTTTTATTTGTTATTATCTTCGAGTCCCCCACATAGTGGTGACCCCGACGTGAACATATGTATTTTTGAAGACCAATCTATATTCATTTTACTGTCTAAAAAGCCTAAAATCCGTTACGATGTCGAAATCAAAGAGTGCAACGTCATGCCCCGTTGACACTGAGGCAAGTGACTTGCCTGGGAACTTGTACAAAGTTGGTGTACGTATTCCACCATTTTGGCCGGAGAAGCCGGCGCTCTGGTTTGCTCAGATAGAGGGACAGTTCATTCTTTCTGGCATTAATTCGGACACAACAAAATTTTATTATGTCATTTCACAACTTGACCATCAATTTGCAACTGAAGTCGAGGATATTATTACTAATCCTCCAGCTGAGAACAAGTATGCGAAGCTGAAGAATGAGTTGATCAAGCGTCTTTCTGCCTCTCAAGAAAAAAAAGTTAAGCAGTTGCTTACACACGAGGAGTTGGGAGACAGAAAACCGTCTCAGTTTTTAAGACATCTGCAAACACTCGCAGGTCCTGCAGTACCGCAGGAATTTTTGCGAACCTTATGGGCAAGTCGTTTGCCTAGCAACATACAGACGGTTATTGCTACACAATCAAGCTTACCCTTAGACTCAGTCGCCGATATTGCGGATAAAGTCTATGAAATTGCTCCTTCTTCTACGCAAATAGCAGCAGCCAGCACTAGCAATCATGCGATACATAGCAGCGCTTTTGATGAGATGGCTAGTCAAATAGCAGCTTTGACGAAGCAAGTTGCTGCATTATCTGCTCTAACTCGCCGCAATCAGAGCCGACCGCCTCGTTCATCATCGCGCAATAGGTCTGCTCAACGAAGCCGTAGCCACTCTGGACACCGTGGCCGTATCTGCTGGTATCACCACAAGTTCGGACCCAAAGCAGCTAAATGTATCAAGCCCTGTACCTATAACTCGGGAAACGCACAGGGCAGTCATCAGTAGCGGCTACAGACTGCCCTCTTGTTCCAGGCCGCCTCTTTATAACGGACAAGCGTACGAAGATGCAGTTCCTCGTGGACACTGGTTCCGACCTGTGTGTCTTCCCGCATTCTTTACTTAAAGAGAAACGTGCCAAGTCAAATTATACCCTAGTTGCTGCTAATGGCACACCTATTGCTACTTATGGTTTTGTACATTTACTTCTCAACTTAGGCTTAAGACGCGAATTTACATGGAGATTTGTTGTTGCTGACGTAAGCAAAAGTATTATTGGTGTCGATTTTTTGTCTGCATTTAACTTATTAGTAGATTGTAGAAACCACCGATTACTGGACAATGTTACGTCACTTTCAACGTCCGCTTACCCTGTGCAGAACTCTGAATCGATCTCTTCAGTTAAAATTGCTACAGGTGATTCTAGGTACCATAACATTTTGAAAGATTTTCCAGATTTAACCAGACCAGCTGGAGTACCTCGTGTAGTTACTCACAATACTCTGCATTTTATTAAAACAACATCGGGACCTCCAGTTTCATGTTGTCCTCGTCGCCTAGCACCTGAGAAGTTGAAGATAGCTCAGTCTGAATTTCAAGCTATGTTAAACAATAGCATAGCTAGACCATCTAGCAGTCCGTGGTCTTCGCCACTACATCTTGTCCCTAAAAAGGATAATACTTGGCGACCGTGTGGTGACTATCGAGCACTAAACGCTCGTACTGTACCTGACCGTTACCCAATTCGACATATACACGATTTTAGTCATAGTCTCGTTGGGTGTACTGTATTTTCCACTCTTGATTTAGTCAAAGCCTACCATCACATTCCAGTGTCTGAGAGTGATATACCAAAGACCGCCATCACCACGCCTTTCGGTTTATACGAATTTCCTTTCATGAGTTTTGGGTTGCGAAATGCAGCACAAACATTTCAAAGATTTCTAGATGAAGTCACTAGGGGGTTAGATTATTGCTATCCTTATTTAGATGACATATTGCTGTTCTCTCGCGATGCGCAGACTCATGAGACTCACCTACGTGAGTTATGCACCAGGCTCACCAAGTATGGAATCTTATTAAACACTGCAAAGTGTGTTTTAGGAGCTTCAGAGGTAACCTTTTTAGGATACAAAATATCTCCTGAAGGTACTCGTCCTCTTGATACTAAGGTAGACGCCATACTTAACTTTCCAGAACCTAAAACTATCAAAGAGTTGCGCAGATTCTTAGGCATGCTCAATTTTTATCATAGATTCATACCTGACGCTGCTCAAATTCAAGCACCGCTCAACGAATTGCTTACAGGTTTAGTTAAAAGTTCAGACCCTGTTACAATGACACCTGAACTACAGAAAGCCTTTCAGACTTCAAAAACTAGTCTCTGTGATGCTACATTATTGGCACATCCTGATTGCCAAGCAGAACTAGCTCTTGTTACTGATGCTTCTGATGTTAGTATTGGTGCGGCATTGCAACAGCGTAGGAATGGTCATTGGGAACCTTTAGGATTTTTCTCCCGAAAACTATCTTCACCGCAGAAGAAATACAGTCCTTATGACCGGGAACTTCTAGCCATTTATGAAGGCATTAAGTACTTCCGGTATATGTTAGAAGCTAGGCATTTTAAGATTTTTACCGATCATAAGCCTATAACCTTCTGCTTCAAAAACCGCAAGGATAACTGCTCTCCAAGGCAATTTAGATACCTTGACTTTATTGCTCAATTCACCACGGATATCCACCATATTTCAGGTAAGGATAACATGGTGGCTGACGCTTTGTCTAGGGTTGCCGAGGTTGCAGCTTCGATAGACTTCGAAGAGCTGGCGTCGTCTCAAGCCAAATGCGACGAATTGGCTAAATTGATCGCAGATAGCTCTTCATTGACACTGAAGAAAATCAAACTTCCTGGTACAAAGGCATTAATATTTTGTGATATTAGCATTACGGCAGAAACTGTTGCCAAAGCATTGCTTTCTGGATGGATTGCCAGATTTGGTTGTCCCAGTAGCATTACCACTGATAGAGGTAGGCAGTTTGAGTCTTGCTTATTTAAAGAACTTAACAAGATTCTAGGCTCTAAACATCAAATGACCACTGCGTATCATCCTGCAGCTAATGGCATTATAGAGAGATTTCATAGGCAACTTAAAGCAGCCATTATGTGCCATGGTAACACAACCAACTGGACTGAAACCTTGCCGTTAGTTCTTTTAGGAATCCGTAATGCGTGGAAAGACGACATACAAACGACTTCCTCGGAACTCGTATATGGCGAAGTCTTGCGACTTCCTGGTGAATTTTTCCATTCAGCTCCCGTCGATGATTCCGTCGACATGACAAGTTTCTCTTCTCGGTTGCGATCTTACTTTTCTAAATTGCAGCCTAAGCCAGCTGCAAACCATTCTAGTAAAACAACTTTTATTTTTAAAGATTTAAAAACCGCTGATTTTGTTTTCTTACGCCAAGATGGCGTCCGTAGTTCATTGCAGTTGCCGTACACTGGTCCGTACAGAGTTCTTCACAGAGGAGATAAGTTTTTCAAAATTTTAATAAAAGACAAGGAAATGACTGTCTCAATCGACCGTATAAAACCAGCTTACATACTTAATAGTAATTCTGACACAAGCGTAGGTAACACAAATTTACAATTAAATAATACTGATGATGATAGAAATATTGTTAATCAACACCGTATCACCACACGATCCGGTCGTGTCGTTAAATTTCCAAATTACTTACGCCTGTAGTAACAGTCTCAGCAGGGGAGTGATGTGGACTAGCCACTTGCATCGAACAAGCAAGCAATAGAATTAGTGTGAACGCATTCACAGCGCCGCGGATGCGCGCGCATTGTCAGTTGACATTCGGTTATTATTGCTAGCTTGTGAATTTGCATGGTTTGCTTTTCTGCCTAATGCTTATAATTATTATTTCTGTTGCTGTTTTCTAATGCCCGTTTTAATGTGGAGTTTATCTTATCTGGTTGTATTAAGTTGTGAATGTGATTTTCAATAATATTTCAATGTGTGTGGACCGATGAATAAACTGATGTGAGTACGGCCGTGAAAACTTTTATTTGTTATTATCTTCGAGTCCCCCACACATCCTTGAGCTGCCGACAACAATGACTTGGGTTTTAGCTGGATTGACCTTTAATCCATATGATGTACTCCATTCAGCTATTGCGCGTAGATCGTTATTTATACAATTGATGGCTGTTGGCAAGCTCTCCAGAGTAGCTTGCGTATATATCTGGAGGTCATCAGCATATAGGTGGTAGGAAGAAGCGAGATTCTTAGGGATGGTATTTATATATAACGCGAAAAGTAATGGAGATAGCACGCCACCCTGTGGGACGCCAGCAGTTGTATTACACCAGGAGGAGAATACATCATCTATGCAAATGCGCTGCCGGCGGCAACTTTGAAACCAGCGGATGGCCGTTGGAGATACATTGAGTGAACGCATAACACCCAATAATACATCAAAATCCACGGTAGTGAATGCATTACTGAAATCTAATAAAGATAGCACCGTAACTCTCCCCTCATCCATACCCCGGCGAATGTCATCAGTGATCTTTATTAGAGCAGTAGCTGTACTATGACCAGGATGGAAACCGGACTGCAGAGGATTGAGGAGATGATTATTGCAGAGGAAAGAATTTGTGAACTGTTTGTGAACAAGACGTTCTAAGATTTTGGAAAGAAAGGGTAGGATTGAAATGGGGCGGAACTCGGAAAAGGTCCTTGGGTTATTTTTCTTTGGCAGTGGAATAATATGGGCTTCTTTCCACAAGGATGGGAAACTGCCACTGGTTAGGGAGAAGTTAAGAACATGGGAAATTATGGGGAGGATCTGATCAAGGATCGGAATGATCATATTACGGCTTATACAGTCACTACCAACAGCTTTCGATGTAATGGACAAAATTGTCCTCTCGATGTCACAAGCAGCCACCTGACTTAAAGGAAATGGTGAGAAGTCAGGAGTTGAAACTGATGAAATGTATTGAATGGTGCTCTCTTTGGCTCTTTGGCTGTTCCATTGAAATTGGATGAAGATGAGAAATGTTGATTTAAGGAATGAATATCTAAATTAGTATTTACGGAATTTTGGCGTAGTTTTCCAACCCCCATTGACTTTAGAAACTTCCAGACCTTACTTGGATCTTCATTTTGAACGTAGTCATGAAAGTATTGGCGTTGTGCTTTCCTACACACCTTGCTGCAGTGATTCCGTACTAATACATATTTCTCCATCTGTTGGGCGACATTTATACTTAGTTTTGGCTCGCGCCTTTTTAGCCATGAGAGATTTGATGTCGTTATTGAGCCAAGGTGCTGGTAAATGTCCGACTTTGATTGCCCGGATTGGTGAAGAAATTTCGACTTAGCCTTGGGGGGGGGGGGGCAGATTTCATATGATAGAAAGATTAAATCATGATAAGAAAAAGCATCAGCTGGGCACTGGCCATACTTAGAGACGAGATCGCGAGAAGACACGAACATTAAATCTAAAAGAGAGGGATTGGCGTTGGGAAAATTGTGAGTGGCGTTTAATGGTAGAAGGAACATATTGCTGGAGTGCACGATAGAACGTAAAGAAGAAGACCGCGAGTCATTTTTAAGGAGACAGGTGTTAAAATCACCCATAATGATTGTTTGACTGTAAGACGGAGTCAGGTATTCGGTTTATACGCATTGAGGGACAGTAATAGACACCCAGAAGGACTTTGGTGTGTTTTAATTCTATTTCTAAAAATAGATGTTCACCTCCATTACTTGGTGGTGGTTGAGGCGATGTGCTTATAACTGTGAAAGGAATATAAACTCAAACTCAAATAATTTATTTCAATTGAACCTATTTACTGGTGTTTTTGAAAAGTCAAAAGTGAAGTTAGGAATCTAGTTGCATGTTCCAAAAAGTAGATCCTATGGAGAAGAACAGGGCAAGAAACTCCATGGACACTCTTTTTATCATATTTTCTGTTACAAGCATCTGATTGGGTTACATTGATTTCGTGTTTATTTATAGTAAGCTAAGATGTGAGGACAATGTAACATATTGCACAACAGAAGTGTCCAGGAGATCAATATAAAGCTATGTAGGTATGTCAATAGCAGTTAAGGGATGACCGGCCCCAACTGGCGGCACCCGATCACGAGCATGACGCATGTGCCAGCCATCCCCCAGCTCAACCATATCGAGATCGCAAATAAATAGCGACACCACCTACACCACCTCCAGTGCGGTCATTTCGTACCAGAGTAAACCCAGGGAGCGTATAACACGAGGACGGTAAACATGTCTTAAGCCAAGATTCTGAAACAAGAATTGCATGGATATTCTTACAGTCAAAACTCACCAGCATATCCGAAAAATGGGCCGGGATACTTTGGGCGTTTATGTGAACTACATTCAGATTCTTTGGTACATCAGAAAACTGAAAATTAATATTATCAGCAAGGTTTGGAGAGCTAGCAAAGCTGTCACCATCAATTTCAGCAGAAAAGAAGTCGTCCGAGCTACTGATGTCAGTGTCATGTTCCGACATCAGGTGATAAAATAATAATAATAATAAAATGATGTCTTAGGTTTTCACGATCTTTACACATTGCAGGAAATGATGGCTTCACGGTTATGATCGTTTTATTTTATTTTATTCCCAACGTTTCAGACACTTTGCAGTGTCCGTGGTCGCGGGACGACTGGACACTGCAAAGTGTCTGAAACGTTGGGAATAAAATAAAATAAAACGATCATAACCGTGAAGCCATCATTTCCTGCAATAATAATAAAATACAAAAATAAATAAATATACAAATATATATACTAAATGTAACACTGTTGTACTGTGTAACACTGTTGAGGGGGACGCGTGTATATGCATTGCCCACCCGCCAGTTGAGTGTCCGAGAAAGATTAAAACTAACAAAATAATAAAAAAACAAAAAGAAAACGACATAGTAATTAAAACTAGTTACTAGCAGACACTTAGCACTGGTCACAATTAAGGCATAATGACGATCAAAAACTATTCCATAACTAGGTAACTGAAAAACGGGGATATTTCATACATGCGAAGCCGGGTCGTCAGTTTCCTATATCTGTACCTCAGAGGTATATAATATTAACTCCATTTTCTTTGAAATCTGTTTCTTTACACCAAAAAAATCGTTGGAGCAAGCTCTATTTAATGGTATAAAGCATTAAGTCATACGATGTCAAGATACGAAAATACTGATTGGTATTTGATATTAAATTCACAAATTCCATTGTGGCATAGGATCTTAAAGGATCTTAGGGCTGTTTACTTCTAAACATCGCGTAAACTTAATGCCGTTTACTGCACATAATGTCTTTTGCCTACAATACGACGCGCCGCCGCGCGCACGCTGTCGCCCGAATCAGTGCAATTGCAGTGCGTGATAAAGGAGGTAAAAAATATTTTAAAAATAGTAATACGAAATGTTTTCACGGGGAAAGTTACTGTGTAGTTTACTAAATGCTAAAGAACAAGAAAATATAACATCAACAAGTGGTACGTACAGTTTTAGTATTATTTATTTAAGTATAATCTTTGTTTATAACTCGAGCCAAAATACACTGAGAGGTACACAATTGTATCTCCAAACATGCGTCGTGATAAATTGATCCTTATTGAGAAGTTATAAATTCTATTATCGATTGGAAAAGACATAATAAATTGCTACTAAAATTTTGTTCTAACTTACGTTGAATTTAGATAATGTGATTTTTTAATTATTTATCTATACATTGAATGAAATTCATGTCCCCTTAATTTTAAAGTATATACTGTACACTGTACATAAAATAGTTATACGAGTATATTTTCTAGCGTCCAAGAATGAAACTATCAGAAATCTTTCTGAAAATTCAAGCCATAGCCAAGACATTGATTACGTTGTACTGGCTAAACCTGAAGGAATTAATTTTATTGAGGATTAGGATGACACTGGTACGTATAGATCTTTTTGTACTTCTTTAATTTTTTTCAACTATGTCACATATTAATCTTTCGCGATGCTTACTATAAATAAAATAAAAACTAACAGGAATTAACCTGCTTAAGAGGTATGCAGGTATACATGCTTTTGAATATTGGCTTGGCCACAGGCTGACTGATTTAGCAATGTTCGCCCTCCATCGACGGGCCCGCGAGGTAGAAAATTTTTTATCGACCCATAATTTTTTGTTTCCTCACCTACCGTCACATACCACACTCACATTGTCCTTATGTTGTTGTTCAGCACAAAAGTGAAGTTTTATGTTGGCCGGTGTACTTGGTCGAAACGTTCAAAATATTGAAAGGCGTGTAGTAAGCGCGTTATGTCCTGTTGGTTTTTATTTATATTGTACATTTTTAAATATTTGAAATCCAATATGTTAGTCGGTTGTTAAAATATTTTATTATTATTTTTCTAGGATCGAAGAATCAATCAGTAAACCTTAGCCTTGTGCCAGATTCGCCTAAAGGATGTACTGTTGAATTTTGTTCTCATATTGATGGGCAACCATCAAATACGTCTTTGTTGACTGATATTTCAAACAATATTGCAACACCATCAAGTTTTTACAATCATGAAACCTTAGTTACGGATTCTGGGGATGATTTTTCACCATCAGACGAAGAATTAAACCAGTTTGTGTCTGCAGATTAAAATGTGGTGATAGAATCAATCAAAATTCAAGACTTTGTATATTTCAGAAATACTACAGTAAAGAGATGACTTGGGATTTGAAAAGACAGTTTACTTTGTCTAATGTTTCTGAAGTTAAGACTGCCAGATCTAAACGTCGGGATTTCGAACAACCACCTAAAAGATCTTTCACATTGTATTATTCATTTCTGGTTAATGGACAACGTGAAAAGGTCTGCAAGAAGTTCTTTTTAAATATCCTAGCTATTTCAGAAACTGTTGTAAGAAATGCTGTAAAAAAATCAAGCAATGGATTCGTCCAACAAGATTTTTTTTTCTTGTGGGTAGTTATAACATCAACAGTAATTTTAATTGAGCTCTTATATTTATTTCAATTAAATACATATTATTAAAGTATTTACATTTACTTATGCAGTAAATCAAGCTACTAACTCACTACTTCTCGTTTTGCAAATCACTTCCACTCTACCTTTACTTTTCATCACTTTGTTTCCACTCAAGAACTATGGACGGGAAACTTGAAGCTGGATTGGCCGAATTAGAGAAGGTTTTTAGTTCTCGCATGCGTGATTATGACTGCAAACTTCAGGCTGCTACTTCAGCTGGGACCTCCACTCACCCAGATCTGCCATCACTCTCAAGGGACTTCACAGAATTTAAACACTTCATGTGGCAAAGTTTCACGGCCCTGAAGGCCCAAATTGAAATCTTGTCTCTGGGTTTGGATCGACATGAAATGGCAATGCGTCGGAAGGTGCTTCTACTGCACGGTGTCCCGGAAAAAGCCAACGAAAAAGTGACCGATGTATGTCTAAAAATATTCAACACTAAATTGAAAGTCGACGACATAGCACCACATAACATCTCCGTCTGCCATCGCCTCGGGAACACCCAGGGTAAAACTCGTCCAATATTAGTGAGGTTTAGAGACATCGAATCGCGCCATACAGTATGGGACACCAAGACGTCACTGAAAGGTACTGGCATAACGGTGTCTGAATTCTTGACTCGGCCCAGGCACCGGGTTTTTGTTGCAGCACGTAACCACTTCGGGATCAAAAATTGCTGGTCGTCCGAGGGGCGCATTATAATTGCTACACCTGACAAAGTTCGTCACAAAGTTGAGTCTTTTGGTGAGCTGGAACCGCTCATTAGACGTTATCCAATTGCCGCTTTGGCCAGCCCGACCACTGCTACAGCATCATCCACTATCGAGGCTGCGAAGACCTCTGCTAAAGTCCAACGGAAGACAAGAAGACCATAATAGTTTATGTGTGTTCACCTAGCTCATCTTGTTTTTACGTCCTTGTTTACATTTTTCACCGCGGGGTACTTCACTTCAGTATCACGTCATATATCGCTGTCAAACTAGTTACTGATGACTGATGTGCATTGACGTTGCACTCATGGCAATCTTTAATGTGTGCCGCGGTTTTTGCCTGTACTTAATTATGTTTCATATTGTTTTGCTTGCCTGGAAGGCTCCTTTGTTTTTCTTTCTTTGATCGTGAACGTTTTTATTAATATTGCATTCTTTTTTTTTTATATTACTTTCAACAGTACAGTGAGTTAGAGCTTATTTAATATTAAGCATTACATAAGTACTCGTAGTTTTAAAGTTTTTTTATATAGTTTATAATTATATATTATATTTATTATTTTTGTATATATCTAAATATTTTTGCTGTGTATATGTCATGTCAAACCTATGCACCGATCTTGATACTTTCGAATCTTGCACATCCTCGTCTGATAGTTTCGTCAGTGCGGACAGCGTTGCTTCGGAATTATCCTCCGATGAAGACATTTCATCTATATTTTCCAAACTGCCTAGTAACCTTAATATAGTACATATTAATGTTCAAAGCGTTCCTGCACATTACCATGATCTTCTGGCATACTTTGGTAACTGCCGTCTTGATGCCATCCTCATGTCTGAATCGTTTCTCAAACCATCCCTTGTTTCTGCTCACTATGTTCTGCCCGGCTTCGTACTTATACGTAATGATCGCACTGGAAAGGGTGGCGGTGGCGTCGCCATTTACCTACGTGTTAATATACCCTACAAAGTGATCAGCGTTTCACCCTCCCAGTACAGCGGTTCCTCTGAGCATCTCTTCCTTGAAATTACGTTACGTCACTCTAAATTGTTACTTGGTGTCTATTACTGCCCCAATCTTAATATTAGCTATTTTGATTCATTTGATTCCCTTTTCAATGATTATGCCTCTCTTTACACCCATATAGTAATTATGGGTGATTTTAATACATGCCTTTTAAAAAATGATGTCCGGTCTCGTAAACTTACTTCTGTATTAAGCTCCTATAATCTTCACATTTTAGGCCTTGCTGCCACTCACCATTCCCCCCACTGTGTCCCCTCTCTATTAGATCTTATCATTGTGTCTTCTCCCAGTCTGGCTTCTACTTATGGGCAGCTCACTGCTCCTTTCTCTTACCACGATCTTATCTTCTTATCTTGCGATATTCGCCCTCCCAAAAGACAAGTGCAATCTCTCCTTCTTCGGAATTATAGGGATATTGATTTGGAGATATTACAGCGTGATGCTTCCGAGATTGATTGGAACCCCTTATTTAGCTCCACCTGTACTGATGAGAAGGTGCAATACTTCAACAATAGGTTGATACAGCTGTATGACAGGCATGCCCCTTTACGCAGAGTTAAATTAAAACACGTTCCAGCTCCTTGGCTGACACCTGCAATAAAAGAAACAATGGCACGACGGGATAATGCTAAGAAAAAGTGTAAACGCTGTCCTACAGAAATTAATATAAGTCGTTTCAAAATTCTCCGTAACCGCTGTAGTCGTATGTGTAGGGACGCTAAGAGGCGCCATTTTCATTCCTCTCTTTCCAACCGCAAAGCTACTGAAGTTTGGCAATTTTTGAAATCCAAATCCAATGGTATTGGAAAATCCTCTAATCATGACTGTCTCAACCTCGATCTGAACTCTCTGAACCAACATTTCTCTCTTCCTCCTGTAACGCTTGATACAGAGACAAAATGTAACACTCTTCAGGCTTTGTCAAATAACCCACTTCCCAACTGCCCCCCCTTCACTTTTAGCACCATCACTCCTGATGATGCTCAAAAATCACTAACCGCCATCTCTTCTACTGCCATTGGTAGCGATAACTTGTGCTCGAGGATGCTTACTCCTATTTTGACTGTTGTACTCCCCATCCTTACTCATATTTTCAACCATTCTTTGTCATCTAGCTCCTTCCCTGTATGTTGGAAAAAAGCATATATAATTCCTTTACCCAAAAGTTCTAGCCCTACCCTTCCTTGTCATTATCGACCTATTTCTATCCTTCCTTTCCTCTCTAAGGTACTTGAGCACATTGTTCATCGTCAACTCTCACATTATTTACTTCACAATAATCTTCTTAGCCCCTTCCAATCGGGATTTCGTGCTGGACACAGTACAGTTACCGCTCTTCTCAAAATTACTGACGACATCCGATGGGCTATGGAGAATAAATCTCTCACTCTATTAATACTGCTTGACTTCAGTAGCGCTTTCAACTCGGTTAACTTTGATATTCTTCTCAGTACCCTTCAATCTCTTAATAAATAAATAAATAAATATCCTTGGACATTTCACACAACGCCATCTCGTCCCAAGTTAAGCAACTTAATGCTTGTGTTATGATAACGAGATGGATGATAAACTACTTATATACATATTTTTTTTGTAAATACATACATATTATAGATAGAAATGACACCCAGACTCCGAGCCAGTGCCTCTGGTTTAGACAAAGACACTGGCCCGACCCCGGAATCGAACCCGGGACCCGTTGATCCAAAGGCGGCACATCTGACCACTAGACCAACGAGTTAATGTTTCTCTTCCTTGCATTAATTGGTTTGACTCGTATCTCCGAGGCCGCTCGCAGTGCGTAACTGATAATGAGGTATTATCTGATTGGTTTCCTTTAACCGCGGGCGTGCCTCAAGGCGGCGTCCTATCTCCTTTACTATTCTCAGTATATATAAACTCTGTTACCAGGGTGATATCTTCTCATTTTCATCTCTACGCAGACGACTTACAAATTTACCGCCATTTCTTGAAAGATGAAGCTGCAGTCGCTATATCTGCCTTGAATAATGACTTGATCAATATTAGTGGCTGGGCTAAATGCTTTGGTTTGCCCATAAATCCTACCAAATCGCAGGCAATCATTGTGGGCAGCAGATACTATACTTCACTCCTAGACATGACCTCCCTTCCAGATGTGGTACTTGATGGTTCTATTATTGCGTTTGCCGATACTGCCAAAAATCTAGGTGTTCTATTGGATCCTAACTTGACTTGGAGCACACACATCAGTAGCATCAGCAGTAAGGTGTATTTTACTTTTCATTCGCTGAAATATCTCCAAAACTTTTTGCCTATTGAAACCAAAATTCTTCTTGTACAAACCCTTATTTTGCCCATAATTGACTACGCAGACAGCTGTTACCTTGATGCCAACGAGGAGCTCCTAAATAAGCTTGAGCGATTGCAAAATTTGTGTATTAGATTCATTTATTCTTTAAAAAAATACGACCACGTAACTCACTTTCGCAAAATACTCAAGTGGCTCCCTATCCGCCTTCGCAGGAATTCTCGAATACTTTGTGTTCTATATAAAATCCTCTACAACCCTACATCTCCTTCCTATTTACGCGAACGCTTCGCCTTCAACCACCCTGTTGATTTTCCTTGCAGAAGTCACCTTCGCTCTCTCCTTCAATTTCCTTCCCACACCACTGACTTCTATTCCTTCTCCTTTTCTGTGCACGCTGTTCGACTATGGAATTCTCTCCCAGCTGATATTAGAAATTCTGATTCTATTTTCATTTTTAAAAGACGAGTCAAAGAATTTTATCTCTCCTTGACCTAATTCTTTATTATATGTATGTATTTTAGTTTGTATGTATTATATATGATGTTGTATGTATTATATATGATATTATACAACTCTATTTAATGTATACCTATATATATATGTCGGAGATAGCGACGGCTGAGCGATAGAGTCGTCATCATCTTGACTTGGTACGAGGTTTATTACTTGTAACTTTATAATTCACAATATTAACCACAGTATAAATAACAATGTTCAGTTAACACACTTAGATAGACAAACCGACAGGTTCGCAACGGAGAAGTGTCTCGGTCCGTGTCCCAACGTCGACTGACTGATCGAGCCAACCTCACTTTCCATTACGACTCTGTCCACGTGCCGCCATTGCAAAACAACTGACGTCACCGCGTTTGCCGCACTACTGTGTTAACAATCAATTGAGAAACTTAATAAAACGATATCGTTATCCACGACACGGCCAGCCTGACGAAGCACACGTCCTCGTGTGTACTTGTAACAAAATAACCAACTGAGGCACATTTTCACGTTCGGCCAACCTGACGGTAATGTTCCGTAATCGTATCTTAAGAATCAAGTTAACAGAGATCACGTTAGCATACAAATAATTTTAACAACTTTAACACGAAAGATTCCTCTAAGCCCATAATCTTTAAATCTCAATACTGATACTTTAAAACAGTAGGTTTAAAGTAATAATTACACAACACATGGCCCAGCTGTCCCAGCAGCTAGTGACAATTCACATGTCACCCATATCGTCATCGCTCCAAGCGATACGACCAACACTTTAACTAGAGTTCACGACTCCCAGTACACAGGACCATACAAATAGTCTCTCTCGAGACCCGGGTCCCCGCCACACCACTAGCTGCCCATCGCGCTCTGTACAACTCCCAGAGTTGCAGTTACGACTACAGACTAGTGCGTGTATTGCGACCTAGCCAAGGTATGTGTTCTTTTTTACTGTTGGAGGCAACCTCCTCACCATCTTCATCAGACAAATTTAACTCAACGGGCACACTGCTTAGTGGAATCTCCTTATACAGTCGTGAGCGTATTTTTATGTTCTATTACCGGTCAAAGATTTCAGCAAATAACGATCATCATCAAGTAACTCCACAATTTTTAACGGTCCCTTGTATTTCGCGTCTAATTTAGTTTGGTTTCTCTTCGTTCTGAATTTAAACTAAATTACCAACATCAAACTTTACCACTTTAACTTGTAGTTTTATCAAATTTTACTTTTTCGTAACTGGCACTATTTTCTATGTATGTGGCCGCTTGCTCTCTTACTAATGTCTACTGCCGGTCCGGAATCATTCAAAGTTAATAGGTTAAATGGTCTAGCTAAAGGTCCTATCAGAAACTCGAGTGGACTCGCTTGTATTACACGGTGGACAGAGGAATTCAAAACTAATTGCACGTCTTCTAACGCTTCATGCCGGGACCTATCAGACGCTTCTATCGCGGTCAGCATACTTTTTAACGCGCTCATTGTTCTTTCTACTTGGCAATTAGCGCGACTTGAACCCGTAGCTATCAAACGTAATGAAACTGACAAAAAAACTTTGAATTCTTTGTTGGCAAAGCATCGTCCCAGATCTGCAATTACTTACTGGAGCTCCAACTAAAGACGCTTGATTTAAGGGATTTAATTGTGCTAGCCAAATCTATTCTCAGGGTATGATACAAGGGAACAAATTTTGTGACCGCATCAATTAAAACTGACGTACTCCTTGCAATCGCTTTTCCACTTAATTTGCCAGTTAAGTCAACGTGCACAGTATGCCACGGGATACTAATCTTAGGAATTGGATGAAGTCCCGCTTGTGGGGGACCTGATTGCGATTGAGATAGTTTACAAGTAATACAACCATAGACAAACTTACGAACGCACTTAGCCATGTGCTCGAACCAATAGTGATCAACCCTGTATATTTGGCCACCTCGCCCTTTATAGTTCACAGAGCCACCTCGCCCTTGACTGTATATTTGGCCACCTCGCCCTTTATAGTTCATAGAGCCACCTCGCCCTTGACTGTATATTTGGACTAACTGCTACAACAGTCAACATATTTTTGAGGGTGCTCATAACTCTTTCCACTTGGCTTCGGCGCAACACAATGTTTGATGAGAGAGCACTCTGCACCAGAATCAGAATAAAATGGATACGACTCACAAGCGTTCATCAGCGCACCGCTGGGATTGCTAACATAGCAAGCTTCCACATCCTCTCGTTACTCGCCGCCGCCGCAGGCGCCGCTCCGAACCGCCTGCGCCTACCGCCGCGCCAGCTCCTCCGCTGTTGCCACGTTGTTGCCACGTGGACATCTCGCTGCCAAATGTCCGGCGCTGCCGCACCTGAAACAGACTAAGTCCGACCGCGGCCGCGGCCCCGCAGAGCCTGACGCTGAAGTGTGCAGTGGCAGCACTAGCTGCCTTGCCTTTCACCGCCCATTTGATGCTCGGTGACCCATTCCACCGCAATTGTGACATTCCACAGTTGCCGACCGAAAACCCGATCGCTTGAAATCTGGATCTGCTGTCCTATCGCCTCACGTTTAGGCTACCTTACCGATGCAAATCAAGGCATACAATGGCTCCATAATCTTGGAAAACTTTGCTATAAACTGGCGAAAATACGACGCCAGACCGATGAACCGTCAAGCTAAACAAGCACAGCAATCTAAACTTCGTATCGCAAGTAATTAACAGGTAAACACGCAAAAGAACCTCAAATAATATTTTCTTACACCGGTCAAAATCACACTATCGTAAATTCGTATACCATACAATATACCCGAGTAATAAAATGGAAACTGCTCACCGGAGTGACGTAAAATTGCAGCTGGTGCGCTTACTACAGATCCACTCACTATTCTTTGACCTGGCTGACCACAGTACTGTTGCTCGCCTTCCTGCTGCTCCGCTCAGGGCAGTTAGACGCGTAGTGTCCTTGTCCATCACAATGAAAGCAAGTGATCCCCACTTGGTTAATCGCCGCACTATGACTGCCGCTTGTGATCTTCAGTTCAGAACAATCTTCATGTAGCTTAATGTCTCCTTTATAGTGACAATGAATCGCCATTATCGGTTATTTCCATCGCGTACAGAAGTACACACATTATCACTACACTGTTTTCTCCACGTGGGCTGACTGAGTTACATACCACTTCTGATGTCGGAGATAGCGACGGCTGAGCGATAGAGTCGTCATCATCTTGACTTGGTACGAGGTTTATTACTTGTAACTTTATAATTCACAATATTAACCACAGTATAAATAACAATGTTCAGTTAACACACTTAGATAGACAAACCGACAGGTTCGCAACGGAGAAGTGTCTCGGTCCGTGTCCCAACGTCGACTGACTGATCGAGCCAACCTCACTTTCCATTACGACTCTGTCCACGTGCCGCCATTGCAAAACAACTGACGTCACCGCGTTTGCCGCACTACTGTGTTAACAATCAATTGAGAAACTTAATAAAACGATATCGTTATCCACGACATATATATCTTTACATATATATCTATGTTTGTATACACTACACCCCAATATGTTTTATTTCAATGTATCCATTCCTGGGCCTGCTGGAAGAGATTTCTTTAGAAATAAGCTGTGCCCTTGTACAAATGTGTCCTAGATTTCCATGTGTTCAACCTACGTTCTGTATGTGTACATAAATTGTTAAATAAATAAATAAATAAAATAGACGAGGAAGACATCAGCCATCTAATAAGATTTCAGAGGCCATTAAAAATTCAATACGAAGACACATAGAAAACGTACCGAAATATGAGAGTCATTATTCTAGAAATAGAACTGAAAGATTGTATCTTGGCAGCCATCTGAATATTGAAAAGTTATATTCTTTATATGTAGAATTGTGTACTCAAGAGGCTGTCCCAAAAGAAAATATTGCAAAGGCGTGGCTGTATAGGTACATTTTTAATACCGAATATAATTTAGGCTTCAACCCTCCAGCTAATGATACTTGCGACGACTGTGATGCCTTTGTTATTAAATACAAGAATGTTACAGATGAAACTGAAAAATCCACCATAAAAGCTGACCACGACAAACATCTTCAGGAAGCTAAATCAAGGTACAACATGAAAGGTTTTGATAAAGTTGATGCTATTGAAAGTCATGGTACTAAGAGAATGCTGACAATAGATTTACAAAAATGCCTGCCCACACCTTTATTGACGAATAGCCAAAGTTTCTATCATAGAAAGCTGTGGACTTTTAATTTTACTCTTATGGACTCGGTTCCTAAAGACAGCTGGTGTTTTATGTGGGATGAGACTGTAGCAGGTCGAGGTGGTAATGAAATGGCGTCAGGAATAGCCAAATTTTTTGAACAATTGGACGATTCTGTGAAAGAGGTGACAATCTGGAGCGATAACTGTGCTGGCCAGAATAAAAATGTGTCTATAATTATGGTTTATTTATGGATATTATCCCAAAAACCACAATTGCAGAAAATAAACCACAAATATTTACTTAAAGGACACACTCATATGGAGGTAGACGTAGTACACTCTGTTATAGAACGTAAAAAAAAAAATCTTCAGTTTCCCATTGTAACTCCTTGGGATTGGCAGCAATTTATAAAGAACTGTTCTAACGGTGCCAAAATAAAAGTGGTTAATATGGAAACCTTTGATTTCAAGGACTTTGCCGCATTTTGTGGAACATCAGCTCCTTTCGTCCATCGAAAGAAGTCCGCCGAGGGAAATTCTGTGCCGTATTCAGCCATAGTCTGGATGCAGTTTCGAAAAACTGAGAAGGGTTCAATGTTTTATAAAACATCATTTCAACAAGAAACCTTTGAAGAAGTAAATTTGATTCGAAACAGAAGAAGAGATTTAATAATGCCTACCCCTGAGCCAGTTCGCACGACCCTAAAACCCATTTCAAAGATGAAATATGCTGACCTACAAAAATCATTGCAATGGATACCCTCGATGTTTCATGGGTATTACAAAAATCTTCCATGTGCCGATGTCCCAGATCTACCAGAGGCCTTTGACTAAACTTTTGTTAATTTTCACCATTTATAATAAATAACTATTTTTTTTGTAAGTAAGTATTAAAATTACCACATTATAGATATTTTTATGTTTTATTTGTCCTATAATACTTACTGACTGTCTTTTTACAGAATATTATTATGAGTTTAAAACATTAAGTACAAATTACATTGAAATGTGTAAAGTAGTATGTTATCTTAATGTTTATTTATCAAAGTTATTCTTTACTTTAATTCGCAGTATACAATCTCAAGTGCATTAAATCATAATTGCCATAGTTTTAAAAAAATATCATATTATTTAACGTAAATTGCTTTAAAAATAATAAATAACACCGTTTATTTCATGCCAATACCTCAAATACTTGCTGAGCTATGTTGCGTTAAAGTTTGTTGATGCGTATTTTTATGTCTACTGCAAGATTTATGTTTTGACACATAATGCTATTTACCTCTGAGGTACAGATATGTTCTATACAAACAGCTGCAAATAATAATAAACAAACTTAAATGCGATATTAGAAAGTTATCATAATAAGGATCAGATGCCTGGGCTAATGGAATATTGCGAGACGCGGGCGGGGGGATGTTACCTGATCGCATACATTAAAACTGCATGTCTCAGTGCGGCTGTCCTCAGTTCTTACATTACATAAACGCGGACACAGTATTGAAACGCGCGCAAGTTTAATAGACATAACCTAGTGTGTTATTGTGCAGTGATAACAAGAAGGACATAAAAAAATAAGTAATGTTACGTCCGTGGGTAATGAAATGCCGATTACAACGAAGAATGATTTTTATTCACAAAAATCACGATACAACACACAATAACTCACAACTAGAAACACTCACAAGTAGATACACACTGATACAATCACTAGCACTTGCTATCGCCCGATAGTTCGCACTCGTAACGCAGTTAAAACGATAACTGTTCTGTTGCGCGGGTCGACCGTCCTTATATTGTAAATCTATTCGAATATTCCCGATTACTCGAGATTATTCCCACGCTAATTACCTGCTGAGACGTAAACAACATGCCATAAAACCATAAAAATGCAACCGTTAAAATGCCGACAAAGGATTGCACAAACAGTCGTTATTGTTATCACACAAAAGAAACTAAACAATTGCTCGTTGTAAAAATTAAAGAGGTTGTAAAACCATTAGCCGTTGTTTACGCCCAAGTCCTTCGCGGAAGTCCGAGCCAGAACTTTCGGCACAAAATGCGTTTCTAGAATGATCTCATCTGCGGCGTAACAATGCCCCCCTCTTAGGCATGCTCGTCCCGAGCATCATTAGAGCCGTGATACTGCGCCAATCTATCGACATGGACTACCTTTGGTCTTCCTCTTAGTCCCTTCTTGATGCGGTAGGTCACGTCATTTATCCTTTTTATCACAGTATAAGGTCCTTCCCATCGAGGCTGAAGTTTCGGTGACTTCCCTTTGTGTCGAAGCGGGTTGTGGAGCCAAACCAGTGATCCTTCTTCGAATCCTTTGGTATTTGCATTGCGGTCGTATCTGGTCTTCATCTTGATACTGGTATTCATGCTGTTCACGCGTACTCGCTTATGCACTTCATCCAATTGATCTTGAAGGTCACTTACGAAGTCCGTACTGGTTTAGGTTTGTCAGGCGGCACACCAGTTATTGCATCCACTGGAAGTCTCATCTCTCTACCAAAATTCACCCTTGCTGGGGTATGTCCCGTACTATCGTGGACTGCAGATCGGTAAGACATCAGAAAAAGGGGAATATACCGGTCCCAATCCTTCTGATGGTCATCAACTACTTTGGCCAGATGATTTTCCAGGGTTTGGTTGAACCTTTCAACCATACCGTCCGATTGAGGATGTGCAGGTGTTGTACGTGTCTTGTAGACTCCTAGGAGAGCGCACATCTCTTGGAACAACGCTGACTCAAAGTTTCGGCCTTGATCAGAATGGATCTCCAAAGGTGCTCCATAGCGACATATTACTTCGTGCACTAGTTTCTTTGCCACTGTCGACGCCTCTTGGTTGGGTATTGCGAATACTTCAGGCCACTTGGTAAAGTAATCCTGTATCACCAATATGTATTTGTTGCCGTCATTTGTCACGGGGAAAGGTCCGGCAACGTCGATGGCAATGCGTTCCCATGGGGCCCCGACGTTGTATAGTTTGAGCTTGCCCCTGCTTCTAGTCTGCGGCCCTTTGACTGACGCACACGCTGTGCATTTCCGACACCATTCTTCTATGTCCTCTCTACAATTGAGCCAGTAATACCGCTGTCTCACCTTCAGCAGAGTTTTCTTGACTCCCAGGTGTCCACCGGAAACCCCATCGTGTATCTGCCGCAGAATTGGAGTAACTTCAGAACGTGGCACTATGATTTGCCATGTTACCTCTTTGCCATCGTTGGATTCCCATTTCCTGCAAAGGACGTCATTTTCCATGGCCAAACTGTCCCATTGCGCCCAGTAGCACTTCGTGACGGGGCTGTAAGACGATACTTCGTTCCACTGTGGCCGAACTCCATTACGTTTCCACTCCAGTAGCGGTCTGATATCATCATCATTTTCCTGCGACTTCCTCAGGCTATCCTCGGCCCTAATAACTTTTACGTTTTCATGTGCCTCTTTGCGCTCGCAGTGTTTGCAATTCTCATCACATGGACGTCGCGAGAGGGCATCGGCATTGTTATGTCCTTTTCCACTGCGATGCTCCGTTACAAAATTGAATTCTTGTAGTTGCTCAATCCATCTAGCGACTTGGCCCTCTGGATTTTTGAATTGCAGCAACCACTTCAATGCAGCATGATCAGTCCTTAGAGTAAACTGTCTTCCTATGAGGTACTTATGGAAGTGTTGCAAAGTTTTTACCACAGCCAACAGCTCTCGTCGAGTAACACAATAATTCCTTTCAGGTTTCGACAGTGCTTTACTGAAATAAGCTATCACAACTTGTCGATCATCTTGCACCTGTGATAGCACTCCACCAATTCCAGTATTGCTGGCATCTGTGTCGACAACAAAACTTCCTTCTCTACTCGGGTACCCCAGTATAGGTGCTTCGCATAAGCGTTGTTTCAGCTCATTGAATGATGACTCACAATACTTGTCCCAAATGAAGCTCCGCTTTTCCTCCGTCAGCTGGTGTAACGGTTTTGCTATATCAGAAAACCCCTTAACAAATCGTCTGTAGTAAGTGCATAACCCTAGGAATGCACGCACTTCTGTTTTGTTCCGTGGGACAGGCCAGTCCTGCACAGCTTTTATCTTTTCAGGATCAGTTCTCACTCCGTTGGCAGAGATAACGTGTCCTAGGTAGCTGACCTCTCTCTTGAACAGGGCACACTTCTTTGGGCTTAGTTTTAAGTTGGCCCCACGTATTCTGTCGAAGACTTTCTCCATATTCCGAAGATGTTCTTTGAATGTGCGCCCCATTATCACCACGTCGTCCAAATACACCAGACAGACTTCTCCAAGAAGGCCCACCATGACTCTTTCCATAAGGCGTTCAAAAGTGGCTGGAGCATTACATAAGCCGAATGGCATAACATTAAACTGCCACAAACCGTTGCCAATTCCTGTAGTAAAGGCGGTCTTCTCTTTATCCTGTTCCTGGATTTCCACCTGCCAGTAGCCACTTTTCAAATCGATGGTGGAGAACCACTTCATACCGCTGAGCATGTCCAGCGTATCATCTATCCTGGGTAAAGGGTAACTGTCCTTCTTCGTGACATTGTTTAACATTCTGTAGTCCACACAGAATCTTGTACTGCCGTCCTTCTTCTTTACCAAGACAACTGGAGAAGACCATGGGCTCGTAGAAGGCTCAATTATTCCAGTATCAGCCATGTCCTTTATCATTTCTGCTACTTCAGCTTCCTTAGACCAGGGTATGCGGCGCGGTCTCTGTTTTATTGGTCTAGCGTCACCCGTATCTATTTGGTGTTTCACGAGTCCTGTTCTTCCGCAATCATTACCCGTTGCAAAGATGTCCCGATACCGTAGCAGTAGATCTTTGGCTTGCTGTAGTTCTATTGTTGATAAATTGTCCTTTGAATTTTCTAAGATTTGATGGATATGCTCTTCATCAATTTTCACAGCTCCTGGTTTTACTAGAGCTGACTTAATTTGACGAAGATAATTCACTTCCTCACATTTCCCGATGACGGTATTTTTCTTCAAATGGACCTCTTCTTTCCCGAGGTTTATAATTCTAACTTTGGCTTTTCCTTTCGTCATAACCAATGTCCTTGCAGTGATGAGCTCCGGGTGCCGGCCGGCGTCTTCAATAATCACACATCTCTGTTGTTTAACTCTCTCAGGGAATTTCACGTCAACTAGAGTCTCTGTTCTCGGAGCTAATGTGATATTCTTCAAACAATAAAGGTTACATGAGGTAACCCCTCGCAGGAACACTTCTTGGTCAGGGAACTTCAACACTCCTTTAGCGATGTCCAAGGCACACTGATTACTCCGTAAGAAGTCCAAGCCCAATATGCAATCGTCGGTTATGTTTGCAATCAAAACTGAATGGCTGTAAACTTGATCACCAATGTTTAGCTCTACATCTGTTTCACCGAGGACAGATACTGGCTGGCCGGTTGCTGTCTGAAGTCGGCAGGGTGGGGATTGATTCTCCCACAAGATGGTGCGTTTCAGCAACTCAGGTCGCACTATGGTTCGTGAAGCTCCGGTGTCGACAGTAAAATTACAACATTGTTGATTTAGAGTTCCCTCGACGATCAAACTGTTCCCATTGCAAACTTGATTAACGGTGATGGTTGGGGCCCTATGTTGACCAGCCAGCACCCGCCCCGCGGCCCTGGCGACTATTAGTTTAACGCCTCCTCATCGACTTGGGTTTCAGAGTCCACACCTCTCTTTCCTTTCCTGGGGCAGTCGGTACGTATGTGACCTTTTTCTCCACAGCCGTAGCAGGTTAACACGTACCGATGTTTTGCCGGAGGAGGACGAGCCACCATCTCACGGTAACGTGGCGGGGTTGAAGGCGCAGTAATCACTTCGCGAATCCGATGCGTTCGTGTGTCCTGTCGCACAGCTTCCACTTCTAGAGCGTGAGCCATCGCACTCTTCAGGGTTTGATGGTGCCCTAGACGCACTGCAGCCCTTACTTCGGTATCCCGTAAACCGTCGATGAAGGCTTGCACCAGATACACTTCCACAGTATCCGGTGTCATCGACACGTAGGCACGCCGGACTAGTCGTTCAACTTCGACTCCCCACTGTTGGATGCTCTCGCTTATCTTTTGCGTCCTTTCACGGAGTTGTGCACGGAAGACGTGTTCTAGGTGCTTATCCCCATAACGAGTGTCCAAGCCTTCCATGAGGCGTTCCAGCGATCTTCCATCTGCAGGTAGATTCTCCAAAACCAGGAGAGCGTCGCCCCGAAGAGCTAGGGTCAATGCCGCAAAAGATTGTTCTTCATCCCATCGGTTAGTCTTCACCAACGTCTCGAACTGATATTTGAAGGCAGTCCATGATGACGTGCCGTCAAAACGTGGTACATCCAATTTAGCGCCTGCCGGAGCGATCATAGGGATGGATTCACGTGCCTCGAGTTTGACAATCTTTTTCTTCAGATCGTGGAGGCTATCGTCGTGCCCGTCAATTCTTGCCTCCAAACAGTCGGTTTTATTAGCTACTTCCTTGACCTCCAACGTGAGGGTTTTCACACGTTCTCCTAATGTCGCTATCCCCTGGTCTATCTTCTGAGCGACGAGGTCTTGGAGCTTGCGCTGGCTTTCTTCCTGTTCGCGGCGGGCAGCTTCCTGTTCGCGGCGGGCAGCTTCCATACTGGCTTGCATAGCGGCTAGAACCGCAGCCAGGCTGCTTTCAGAGGAAGTATTTGCGGCGACTCCTGATGCTACCGTACCAGACTGATTCTCCACTTCCAGGGGTTGGCGCGCAGCATCCATCTCAGCTTGTCTCCTCGTCCTTGGTCGCGTGTCGTCGTCTCGTTGTAGGAGCGGCATCCCACTTCTGACACCAGTTGTTACGTCCGTGGGTAATGAAATGCCGATTACAACGAAGAATGATTTTTATTCACAAAAATCACGATACAACACACAATAACTCACAACTAGAAACACTCACAAGTAGATACACACTGATACAATCACTAGCACTTGCTATCGCCCGATAGTTCGCACTCGTAACGCAGTTAAAACGATAACTGTTCTGTTGCGCGGGTCGACCGTCCTTATATTGTAAATCTATTCGAATATTCCCGATTACTCGAGATTATTCCCACGCTAATTACCTGCTGAGACGTAAACAACATGCCATAAAACCATAAAAATGCAACCGTTAAAATGCCGACAAAGGATTGCACAAACAGTCGTTATTGTTATCACACAAAAGAAACTAAACAATTGCTCGTTGTAAAAATTAAAGAGGTTGTAAAACCATTAGCCGTTGTTTACGCCCAAGTCCTTCGCGGAAGTCCGAGCCAGAACTTTCGGCACAAAATGCGTTTCTAGAATGATCTCATCTGCGGCGTAACAATAATATAAGAGGACAGTGCTAAGTGACTGATACGTACAGTAAATATGGGCAAACTCATATTATTTTCTGGTGGCTGCGGCGCGTTTTGGTTTGGGTTTTAATGCCGCTGCCGTACGCGTCGTTACCGCATGCGAAGATACCTCGGGCTCCTTGCATGCCCCGATCTTTTCGATATCACTAAGCGTGACGACTTCAGTTCGAGAACCGTCCGGGGTCTGCGCAAAGATTCGACCTTGAAGGCTCCAGCATTTGGTCACGCCCACTCGCTCCCGCAGTCTCCGAAAGATGTCATGCTTCAGCTGTGTCAGGAATTCGGAGACGGTTACACCAGATCCTTTGAATTTTGTTTTGGAGAACCCGGCTTGCGACTTCCTGGAATTTCACACGTAATTACAATCCGTAATTTGTATTCGCCGTAATAATGCTTCTGCCTCTCCCGTCACAATCACAACACTCGTCTTTAAATAATGTAACTTCTGCACATTTGATAACGTTGTATTGTTATGTACGAGTGTAGTAAACAAATCTTCATATGCGGGGAATTCTTCATACTTGCCGGAAAAAGATGGTAACTGGATACGTGGCAATTTGATGCTCGAAAGCCCAGAGGTGGCACCAGAATCATTTAAAGTTATTTCCATGTTGGTAGGTCGTGCTTTGTGCAATAAGTCCAACAAATCAGATTTTATACATAAATAAAGATCTTCATATTTAAAGAATTCCTCATTGAGAAAGTATGGTAAAACTCCGCGTTGTTCACGAGGCGTACACTTGGTAAAATCCCGATGAGTATTTGTAAAGTTAATCCAATATTCTTCTACACATTCTAGGCGCGTTGATATAACCTTCTGTTAACCGGGCTTTAGGATATTTCTTGAGATTAGTTTGTGTTTTTTGCTATATATTAGCCGTATCTTCCAAATTGCTCAGTAATACAGTTTGTTCTTGAGTCATTGCAGTCATTTTCGATGTTTATTCGCGTACACAACACTAAAATCTTCTTTATAACGACGTTATAAAATAATGTTCTTCAAATGTGCAAATACTTTACTTCGATGCGTAAAGAAGTTGCTTATCTCTCGGCTGAAATGCGTCGTCTTTTGTTCTCGGCGGCTGGCCGGAGTTTCGTTATTCAATTTGCTTTTTAATAATTAATCCGGCGCGTTTGGACCATGTTTACTAGGTCATAAGGTTCAATTTTGTTTGGGTTGAATAGCTGTGATTTAAAAGACGTCCTTCCTTGATGAATTTATTTGCACCACTGCTTAATACAGAAAACATTCAATAGCGTAAACAGATACTACCTCCGCCTGTTTGAAATCATTAAGAAATTTAGGCGTGAACACAGAGTCATGGGACATTATTATTAGCTACTTGGTAATGTCTAAGCTAGACTATGAGACGCGAAAACAATGGGAAATAGAAGTTTGTCACAATAAGTCAGATGACTTACCTACTTGGGAGCAACTAATTAACTTTCTAGAATCAATATTCAGAGCACTTGAGATGTTAGATGGCAACAAACCCATTGCAAAATCTTATACTACTCATCATCATCATCATCATCATTTCAGCCAAAAGACCTCCACTGCTGGACATAGGCCTCCCCCAAGGATCTCCACAAAGGCCGGTCCTGGGCCGCCCGCATCCACTGCTTTCCGGCGACCTTAACCAGGTCGTCGGTCCGCCGTGTGGGAGGCCTACCAGCACTGCGCCTTCCGGAACGCGGTCGCCACTCGAGGACTTTTCTGCCCCATCGGGCGTCGGTCCTGCGAGCTATGTGCCCTGCCCACTGCCACTTAAGTTTGGCAATCCGGTGGGCTATGTCGGTGACCCTGGTTTTCCTGCGTATCTCCTCATTTCTGATTCGATCTCGCAGGGGAAACTCCGAGCATAGCCCTCTCCATTGCCCTTTGGGTGACTTTGAGCCTTCTGATGGAGCCCATAGTGAGCGACCACGTCTCTGTTCCATATGTCATCACTGGCAACACACATTGGTTGAAGACTTTTGTCTTCAGACACTGCGGTATTGTGGACGAGAAGATCTTTCGCAGCTTCCCGAACGCTGCCCAGCCGAGTTGGATCCGACGATTGACCTCTTTCTCGAAGTTGGACTTACCTAACTGGACAGTGTGTCCCAGGTAAATGTAATGGTCAACAACTTCGAGGGTAGAACCTCCTGTTAACATCGGAGGTTCTACCCTCGAACAGGAGTACAGGAGTGGCTTGAACATGGATATTAGACATGATCTTCGTCTTCTCCATGTTCATCTTAAGGCCGACTCGTTCGGAGGCTCGACAGAGGCCATCGAGCATCGTATTGAGGCCCTCCATGGTCTCAGCCATTACGACTATGTCGTCAGCGAATCGAAGGTGAGTGATGTACTCGCCGTTCACGTTAATGCCCAGCCCTTTCCAGTCCAGAACCTTGAAAACATCTACCAGTGCAGCGGAGAACAGTTTCGGAGAGATAACGTCTCCCTGTCTAACACCTCGCTGCAACTGGATCGGTTTCGAAGTCTGGTCCTGGAGTCGGACTGACATGGTGGCGTTTTCATACAAGCACTTCAAAGCTTCGATGTACCGATAGTCGACTTGGCACCTCTGGAGAGCCTGCAATACTGCCCACGTCTCTATCGAATCGAAGGCTTTCTCGTAGTCCACGAACGCCAGACAAAGGGGCAGGTTTTACTCCTCGGTCTTCTGTATAACCTGCCGTAGCGTTAAAATATGGTCTACGGTACTGAAGCCTTTTCGGAAACCGGCTTGTTCGGGAGGCTGGGAAGCGTCGAGCCTGCATGCGAGACGATTCGTGATGACCCTCGAGAACAACTTGTAGACATGGCTCAGAAGTGAGATGGGGTCTGTAGTTCTTCAATAAGGTGTTATCTCCCTTCTTGAAGAACAGCACCACCACACTTCTGTCCCATGCCTTAGGCGTTCGTCCTTCGAGTATGACGGAATTGAATAACTTCTGAAGGGCCCTAAGGATCGGTTCTTCACCCGCCTTCAGAAGTTCTGCGGTAATTCCGTCATCACCCGCCGCCTTGTTGTTCTTAAGTTGCTCGAGAGCCATCCCGATCTCACACAGGCTGACGTCCGGGAGGTCTTCTGTGAAGTGCCGGGTTAATCTAGCTCGTGGGTCGTTTGCTAGATTTATGACGGGTTCCTGTGTAGACGTGTACAGTTGTCCATAGAAACTCTCGACCTCACCCAAAATCTCGGATTTCGACGTGACGATCCTGCCGTCATCAGTCTTCAGCCTGACGAGCTGGCTTTGCCCAATAGACAGATCCCTGGCGAAAACCTTGGAGCCCCTGTTGCGTTCAATAGCCTCTTCAACACGATTCGTGTTGAATCGGCGTATATCACGCTTCAGGGACTTTGATATCTGTCTATTGAGCATCCGAAGCTGCGTCGCATCATCTGAAGACTGCAGGACCATTTTCCATCGTTCGTCCAAGGACCATTTTCCGTCGTTCGTCCATGAGTTTGAGGGTGAGGTCCGAGAGTTTCTTGGCCATTTTCTGGCGTTCGGTCTTACAGAACTTCGACCCAACTTTGCGGACAGTCTCCACGAACCCGTCATTATTATCGTCCACGTCAACTCCTAGGCTAATAAAGCGGTTCTGCAGTTCGAGCTGGAAGCTTTCCGGGTTTTGAATCTGAACAGGCACGGGACGCAGCGTAGACCTCACCATGCGCGACCTTTCAAGCTTGACGTCGATATTCAATGTGCCTCTTACTAAGCGGTGATCGCTTCCGGTTCTAACCATATTGGTCACGGAGACATCATTGAATATATGCTTTTCCGTCGACATGATGAAGTCTATCTCGTTTTTTGTGGTGCCATCCGGACTCAACCAGGTCTATTTCCTCTGTTCTGGTTTTTTGTAGAAGGAAATCATCATATAGAGTCCCTCCTCCAGAAAACCAGCCAAAGTCTGGCCCCGTTGGTTCCGGTGTCCAAAGCCAAATTGCCCCACTTGCAGCTCATCTCCGCTCCGCTTGCCCAGTTTCGCGTCAAAATCCCCCATGACAACGGTGTAGTGCGTTCTAGAGCCATGTATGGCCGAGGAAATGTCCTCATACATTATCTCCACCGCTTCGTCGGGGTGTGCCGAGGTCGGTGCATATACCTGTATGACCTTCAACGAATAACGCTTGATGATTTCTTAGGTTTTCGCGATTATAACACATTGAAATTAAACACTTTTTAACGGATTTATCGCGTGTATATTACATTATTTAATTCCCGACGTTTCGAATGCTTTGCAGCAGTCGTGGTCGCGGGAGAGACTAGATTACAGTTGTCTTCAAAAGTACAAAGAAACAGTTAAAATCTACCGCCTATAATTTTGTTTTATTGATAACGTTCCATGTGCACGCAGAAATCGCTCACGGTGTCCAGAGGTCTTGCAGATGAGTATTTTGCTTGAGATTTGATCAATTTAATGACTGGATCCCAGGCAGGTGGTACTTGCCAACCATCCTCTCTATTGAAATTTGGATGTTTTTTAATCTCAATAGCCTCGCGGATCATTCTTGGAATGTAATGATTTTCCTTGGCAAGGATTTGAGGTCTATCAAAGTGAATGTAGTGGTTGGTCTTGTTGAATGTGTGCTCACAAACTGCAGACTTGGTCGAGCGTCTGTTTTTCATATCAGCTATATGTTCTTTTATGCGGATACCGACACTTCTCTTTGTTTGCCCAATGTATGATAATCCACACTCACAGTCAAGTTTATACACACCAGCATCTTGTAGGGGGATGTTAGACTTCACTGGTCTTAAAAGTTGGCTGATCTTCCTGTGTGGCTTGAAATAAGTTTTTATTGAAGCACGTTTCAGAATATTTCCAACTTTATCAGTGATACCCTTGATATATGGCAAGACAGCAGGTAGTCGCTCAACTGTAGGTGCTTTGGGCTGGCTTCTGTGACGCATACGTGGGAGTTTAAGGTTGTTGCTCCGCAGGACAGATTTGACATGCAGAAGCTCCTCCTCCAGATGGTTGCTATCACAGATGCCCCGTGCTCTCTGTAACAAAGATTTGCCTACGGTAGCTAACTGACATGGATGGTGGTGTGAATTGCCATTGAGATACTTGTCTGTATGGGTAGGTTTCCTACATACAGTATGGCCTAATGAGTTGTCAGGATTCCTGGTGATTAATATGTCAAGAAAGGCTAATGAATTGCTACTCTCTGGTTCCATAGTAAACTGAATCTTATTGTTAATGGAATTTAGATGTTCAAGAAAAGCAGGTAATTGGTTATGGGATAGAATGGCAAAACTATCATCAACATACCGTTTGAAAATCTTCGGTGTAGCCAATGCAGTGGAGAGGGCACTCTCCTCAAAATCCTCCATATATATGTCAGCGACCACAGGGGATACTGGAGAGCCCATGGCCACACCATCGATTTGCAGATAATATTTACTATCCCAATATAAATAGCCGGATGTGAGGCAATGTTCCAATAATTCTGCATATTCCAAAGGCAGATCATATTCAATTAGCTTCCTCTTGACAACTTCAATGCAGTCATGTAGTGGGAGATTTGTGAATAATGACTGTACATCAAAACTGACCATGATCTCTTCATCTGCCAGGTGTAGATTTTCAATCTGGCTTATGAAGTGGTAAGAATCCTTGACATAGGTATTAGTATGACCCCGAAGCTGAGATAGAAACTTGGCCAGATGTTGTGCCAGTTTGTAGGTGGGCGAGTCTATCTGGCTTACGATGGGGCGCAGAGGATAACCAGGCTTATGTATTTTAGGTAGTCCTAAACTGTATAGGCGGTTTTATGCACGAGGGAATGAGTGCCTTTGCGTCTAATTCAAGCGAGTCGGAGTATTTAGTAATTAATTGTTTGGTTTTAGTAACAATTTTATTCGTTGGGTCTTTTTTCACTAGTTTGTAGGTGTTTTCATCCGACAAAAGTTCTTGAATTTTGAGGTTATATTCCGCTGTGTCCATTATCACAGTGGAGTTACCTTTATCTGCTCGGAGTATGATGACGTCTGGGTTCTTGCGTAGGGTGTTCAGAGCAAGGTATTGGTCGCGAGGAAGGTTCGGTTTGGGCGGTTTGCTGTGTCTTAGAATCGAGGAGACATCTTGCCTCCAAATCTTCCTTTTTTATATTGTTTTTCGCCAGTACGTTTTCCACAGAACAGATGATGTCTTCATACGGCACTTTCTTCGGCGTAATCGCGTAATTGAGTCCATTTTCTAGAGCTTTGATAGCGGTGGAATTTATTGTTGTTTGTTTAGTCAGGTTGACAACTGATGTTTTTTCGGGGACGTCGCGATTAGGTTGCGGAACCGAGGCTTTTGATACCAATTTATCAAAAAAACTGATTCTAAAACAATTACTTCATCATTTCGATATACATAAATTATTGCATAGTGAGCAATACGGTTTTACTAAAGGTCGCTCTACGATCAATGCAGGTGCTGCGCTCTTAAAACATATTTATGATGCTTGGGAGAACGCGCAAGATGCTATAGGTGTTTTTTGTGACCTATCGAAAGCTTTCGACTGTGTGCATCACGAAACCCTGATTAGAAAGCTTCAACACTATGGCGTTAAAAACAATGCTCTCAATTTATTAGCATCGTACCTGAGTGATAGAATTCAGTTCGTCGACATTAACGGAGTTAAGTCTGCTGGATCGCCTGTGTCCATGGGCGTGCCACAAGGGTCCACCCTTGGTCCCTTCTTATTTCTTGTATATATTAATGACCTTGCATTTTTTATTAATGACATCTGCGATATCGTGCTTTTCGCTGATGATACATCTCTTGTATTTAAAGTTGACCGAAAAAACGTTAATTACGACGACGTGAATAGCGCGCTTAGTCAGGTATCATACTGGTTCACAACAAACAATCTGCTACTAAATTCTGTGAAAACTAAATGTATTCGATTTGTAACACCGAATACCAAGATAACAGATACAAAACTAGTTTTGGATGATAAACAAGTAGACATAGTAGATTCAACCAAGTTTCTAGGCATCACTCTTGATCGTAAGCTGCAGTGGAAGCCTCACATTGCCACTCTTACGGGAAAGCTTAGTTCAGCCGCCTATGCTGTTAGACAGGTTAGGAGACTCACTGACGAAGATACGGCAAGACTAGTTTACTTTGGTTACTTCCATAGCGTTATATCGTATGGGATCTTACTCTGGGGTAATGCTGCCGATATAAAAAACATATTTATTCTACAGAAGCGCGCGTTACGTTCAATTTATAATTTAGGACCTAGGGAATCGCTGAGAGAACGCTTTAAAGAGATAGGCATTTTAACTGTAGCGTCACAGTACATTTTTTGAAATCTCATTTTTGTTAAACAAAATTATAATAGCTTTAAAAAAAATAGTGACGTCTGGTCCTCCAATATCCAGACCAGAAATAGGCGTAAGCTAGTTACACCATTCCACCGGCTACAAAAAGCACATGGTTCTTTTGTAGGTCTCGGAATTCGCCTGTTCAATAAATTACCGGAAACTGTCTTGGATTGGTCGTTCGAGAAATTTAAAGGTTACATTAAGTCCCGTCTAATTAAAAAAGCGTACTATCAAGTTAATGATTATCTATCAGATATTGACGCATGGGAGTAACGTCGGCTGTGTTATGGTCTATCTCTGATCTTTCAGCCATTTTATTAGTGAAGTTTGTAAACAGTATGTGAGTGCAGTTTCAGCACGCACCATGTAATTTGTGTGTAATTTCACTATTTTTTATTTTAAAGTTTTAATAGGCTACATGATTATGCGTGTTATTGCTTTCACAAATCTGTAAGACTTGTTTGTACCACCATCATTGTAACCCTTTTATTTAAAAGAGCAACCACAGAGTTTCTTGCCGGCTCTTCTCTGTGGAATGGCGTTCCGAACCGGTGGTAAAAACTAGATGATTAGTTATTTTTATATTTCTCTTAAATTTAATACTTTTTTTTTGACTATTTGAAAGCATTCGCAAGAATTTATTCGAATAAAAAAACATTTTGATTTTGATTTTGATTATGATCTTCTCGTCAGTCCGCAGTGTCCGTGTGTTGTATGTTGCCAGGTGCAGCCGTCGTTTTGTATGGTAGCCGGATCTCTGCCGGAGATTGTTCGCACCCCCTGCCCCACCATTACCTTGGCTGCTACCGTGGCCGAAGGAATAGCGGGGCTGCCGGGGACTGGGGGCCGTTTTTTTAATTGTGTGCACCATTGGGGGGGTTTGCCATAATCGCCACGCTTGGCAGGCGGGTTGGCGATCGTAGTATCGGGTGGCCGATGCTTGACAGAACGTCGCTGCTGCCCAACGTCTGTTGTCCCTTAGTCGCCTTCTATGACACCCACGGGAAGATATGGGGTGGTAGTATTCTTACTCCGCTACCACACGGATTTATACTACTACTACAACAAAACAAATGCCAAAATCAAAGTATACAGCATTACATGCATCTATTCAAGAAGACAAAAAAGGTAAAATGAAAGTCTGCACACTATGCTCCAACCAGCATCTGCTTCATCAGTGTAAAGAGTTTATAAGCAAGTCTCCCCAAGAGAGATCTGAGTATATACAAATCAAGGGACTATGCTTCAACTGTTTGTCATCGAATCATACAGTAAGAGGCTGTCACCAAGCGACATGCTGTCGTCGGTGTGGCAGAAGACATCATACACTGCTACATTTTGAGAGGACATTAGTTCCTGAACCCATTACTACAGTGGAACCTGTCTTGGCCCAAGCGACCCATGGAACCCGAGCGAGTCCAGAGTCAGAGAGGAGAGTTATAGCTAAGAGTTATTTAATTTAAAAAAAAAAAAAAGTTATACGAGTGCTTATAGACCAAGGTTCCGAATCTTCATTTGTCACCGAAAATATAGCACAATCTTTAGGCCTTAAACGAGTTCCTGTGACAGGTCTAGTATCTGGTGTCGGTGATGCCCAGCTGCGATCAAAAAGTATGGTAACATTTTATCTTGAATCACTTAATAACTCTGAATATTCTGTACAAGTATTAACTTGTAAATGCCTTTGTTTTAAGTTCTCTTACCTCTTTCTTACCATCCACTAAAACTTCAATTGTAGATTGGCCAGAGATAAATGAATTACCTCTCGCTGATCCTCACTATGGTTTGCCTAAGAAAATTGATGTTATTTTGGGTGTTGATATTTACAGTGACATCATCTTAGGCGATCTTTTGAAGCATCCATCTAACAATGGTCCGATCGCCCAGAAGACACAATTAGGTTGGGTCTTGTCTGGCAGAGTAATTCATCATCAATATGTGACCCCACGGGTCATGCACATAAAGATGAGAGAAGACGATCTTTTGAGACAGTTTTGGGAGATAGAAAGAGAACCGGATGTAATCGGAAACAGGTTATTGACTCGAGAAGAGAAGAAATGTGAAGAACTTTATGAGAAGACTACTAATACTACTTTACGAGAGATCTTCTGAAGGACAGTATGTGGTAAGGTTACCCTTTCGAGAAGAAGAGCCCAAATGTATTCATGGGAAATCAAGGGAAATTGCACTCAGGAGATCAGGAGAGAAAAAAGCTACAGAGGAATGAAAAACTAAAGGAAGATTACAAAAAGGTTATAGAAGATTATGTAAGTCACAATCATATGATTTTAATACAAGAAGAAAATATTACCAATCTTCGCGCGGTATATCTTCCCCATCATGCAGTCATAAGAGAAGATAAGGATACCACGAAGGTTCGCATAGTTTTTGATGCGTCATACAAAGGTGTAAATGATGTAACAAGACTTGCGCCATATTTTGATGAGATGGAGAAGGCATCCCTATTGCATAGTAGCTGACTTAGTGCAAATGTATCGACAGGTTCTTGTACATGAAAGTGATGTTGACTATCAGAGGATTCTGTGGCGACCACATCCGAATTAGCCTATTCGTCATTACAAATTATTGAGACTCACTTTTGGGACATCATGTGCTTCATACTTGGTTGTGAAAAGTCTTCAACAATTGGCATGAGATGAGCAAGATAAGTATCCATTGGCTTCGACAGTAACTTTGCAGGACTACTATATGGATGACTTGCGGACTGGTTGTGTAAGTGAAGAGGAAACAATAGAGATATTTAACCAACTGAGCATGTTGATGAATGCAGGCGGATTTCAGCTACAAAAATGGTATAGCGACAGCCAACAATTGTTAAACCATATCGAAAATGAGAGAAAAAAGTCTGATCAGTCAGTTTTGTTCAAGGTAAATAATATGATAAAGGTCCTGGGAATAGCATGGAACAAAAATACGGACAATTTCGAGTATACATATAATTTAGGAGAAGTTGAAGATTTTGTTACAAAACGACAAGTGTTATCAGATGTAGCGAGACTATATGACCCATTCGGTTGGATTGCTCCGGTGATAGTCACAGGTAAAGCATTTATTCAAAGGTTGTGGAAATCTGGACTGAATTGGGATGATCAATTAACATCACAATTGTTAACAGAGTGGATCAAATTCAGGCGAGATCTAGGCAATGTGAAGAGTATATCAATCTCAAGATGGCTAAATACAAGAAAATCACTTGGAATTGCATGCATTTGGAGATGCCAGTCAAATGGCTTATGCAGGTGTTGTGTACATCAAATCAAGAAATAAGAAAGGTGAGATTAACATGAAACAGAATTTTTTCATTAAGAATGTTAAATTAAATAAGGAACGACTACGGTTAATTAGTTTATTAGATATTTATTCTCTAAAATTAAATAATTCGAGGGACAAATACAAGAATGATACCCTAAGTATGCAGTTAGATTTACAACATCTACAAGAAAAATTAAGTTTAATGACTAAGAGTTATGATAGTTCTGAAGCTCAAATGAGAGAGTATGTGCTAGCTATGAACGAATTAGTTCACAAAAACGCTAAGGAGATTCCCAGCTTGCCCAGTCCGTCGCAGAATCGTCCATCTGCTGCACATACACCTGTTCATGAACCGAATGCTTGCTTACTGCTTGAGAGCCGTTCCTCTGCTAATCTATGTGGTAATAAACAAAACAAAATTGTAATGTTTAGTGATGAAATTGGAAAGAGTATGGCCTCACTCTTAATAAATTATGTACAGGGATATTCTATAGAAAATTATTGTTTGCCTGGATTATCTTATGAACAAATAATCAATAAAGTTTTAGATAGTAAGTTTGATAAAAAAACCATATTGATTCTTTTTTTGGGAAACAGAGGAAATGTAAGCAAACGGGATCTCTCACATTACTGTGATTTATTGGCAAATCTGAATAATGTACAGAAGATTATAATGTTTACACTTCCTTACCTTAGCAGTAGTTTGCCACAGCTAGAAAATGATACTAGATGTAAGTTTAATTTAAATTTGCATAATGTGACATGCCGACAGAATATGGTTTGTAAAGACAAGTTTCATGTAATAGATTTGAACAATTTTATAGGAAAACCATATTGTTTGACAAAAGATAGGTATAACCTATCCACATTTTACAAAAGACAGATAGCAATATCGCTAGCTTATTTTTTTGATATGTCAGCCAAGAACTTGGCTACTAAAGGTTTTGGCTCTATTGAGTCAATGGACAAATCCATCAATGAAGTTGATGGTGCCTCAAAAATTGACATTTTAAATAGAAATTATTTAAATTACGACAAACGACAATAGAGACAAACTCTTGCAAGAATGTGAATTATTATGATAACAATAATTACTGTAACGTAGATAAATTATTTACCCTGGTGCATCAAAATATACAAGGAATGTTAGGCAAGGAATTAGAAATAGAATTGTTCATGAATTGTAATAATATAGATATTCTTTGTATTACTGAGCACTGGTTGAAAGACACCCAATTCATGTTAAATTTTTCTAACCACCAGGTTGCGAGCTCGTTCAGCAGAGTAAATATTTTACGTGGTGGTTCGCTTATTATAATTAGTAATAAATTTAAATTTAAGGAACGTAAGGATGTTGTCAACCTCTCTGTTGAACGAGTCATTGAGATTGCTTGTATTGAGACTGAGCAGCTTATTGTTTTGAGTGTGTACAGGCCCCCATGCGCGGTATACGATGATTTAGCAAGGAAATTGGAAGATGATTTGTTTATAGTATCTCGCTGTAACAAAACGATTATAGTCTGTGGAGACTTTAATATAAATATACTAGAAAAATCAACTGTAACATGCAAATTTATCTCCTTGCTAAAATGTTACAATTTGTACAATGTTTTCTCTGAACCGACTAGGATGACTGCTACAAGCGCCACCTGTATTGACAACATATTTACATCCATCAAACCAATTCAGAGTAGAATCACCAACGTCCTTGATTCAGATCATTGTGCTCAATTAGCATCATTTAGTAGACATCCTAATTACGGTAATAAGAGAAATGTCAGTTTCATTCCTATTAATGCAAGCCGCCTTGAGCAGTTTAAATCTAATAGTGCTGAAAGTCTACCGGGGCTGCCTAGTCACAATGATCCCAACCATCTTTATAATTCATTATTCCATCTGATCAGTCGGGAGTTTAACAAGATCTTTAAACCGAAAATACTATCAATAAATAACCGGGCATCATTTTGTGAATGGGCAACGGCTGGTATATATAAGAGTAGAAAGAAGCTGTTTGACTTATATGGTGAAAAGGTGTATAATTGCGATCCATCATTCCACGAATATGTTAAAAAATATTCCAAAGTATTTAAGAGAACTTGTTCGACTGCAAAAGCATTGTATTTAAAAAATAAGATAATTCATGCAGATAACAAAATTAAAACAACGTGGAAAATTATAAATAGTGAAAGCGGTAAAAATACGGATAATCATATGGATTATCACCTAAAAGTTAATAATCGGGACATTAAAGCGGATATAGAAGTTGCGACTGAATTTGAAAAATTCTTCACAAACATTCCCATTAAAACTACAGAATCGCTACAGTCCTCTCCTTCATCCGCTGAGTTACTATTGAAAAGCTGTCTCGATAAGTGTAACACAATCTTTGAATTTACTCGGATTAACAACAAAGATATTATTAGCGCTTTTAATTCTCTTAACATGAAAAGTACTGCAGACCTGTGGGGAATGTCTGTTAAAACCATTTCGCCTATAATTAAGGTAATCGCACCGGTCTTAGCAGGTATTTTCAATTATTGTGTTTTTTTTTATTGTGATTGCGCACATGGTGAATTTCCTGATCTCATGAAGCACAGTAAAATAGTAGCCTTATTTAAATCAGGTAGTACTTCAGATCCTTCTAATTTTCGACCAATCTCAGTACTACCAACGCTTAGCAAGATTTTTGAAAAACTAGTTTTATTGCAACTACTAACGCACTTCAATAGTTGCAAATTGCTACATCCAAACCAGTTCGGATTTACGAGAAATTGTTCTACTACTGATGCTGGAACTCAACTATTGAAGTACGTATTTGAGGCTTGGGAGGATTCACATGATGCACTCGGCGTATTTTGTGATTTGTCAAAAGCTTTCGATTGTGTTCATCATGATATCCTCATCAGGAAGTTACACCATTACGGTATCCGCAAACAGGCCCTCAGCCTTCTGAAATCTTACCTTAGTAATAGAATTCAGAAGGTTGATGTCAATGGCATAAAATCACATGGATCCATGGTCACTATTGGTGTGCCCCAAGGTTCGATTCTTGGTCCATTTTTGTTCCTCGTTTACATTAATGACCTACCTTATTATGTAAGAAATAACCACGGTATTGTATTGTTCGCGGATGATACTTCTTTGTTGTTTAAAATTAAACGACAGCTACAAAATTTCGACGAAGTGAACAATGCACTTTCTACAGTTGTCCATTGGTTTAATATGAATAACTTGCTTTTAAATGAAAATAAAACTAAATGCATTAAATTTTCACTGCCCAATGTTGTTCAGAATCAAACCAATGTACAACTGAATGGAACAATATTGGAACCGATTGAGTCAACCGTATTTTTAGGCATAACCATTGATAATAAACTACAATGGGGCTCACATATAGAAAAGCTATCTAATAGACTAAGTTCGGCGGCGTTTGCTGTTAAAAAAATTAGACTTTTCACAGATGTCGATACGGCTAGAATAGTTTATTTCAGTTACTTCCACAGTATCATGACTTACGGGATACTACTCTGGCGATGCTGTGCAGACCTTAATAGCATATTTATATTACAGAAAAGGGCTGTAAGAGCTATATATAACCTTGCTCCTAGAACTTCTCTACGAGATACATTCAAAGAAATAAATATTCTAACCGTGCCATCTCAATATATTTTTGAAAATTTGTTGTATGTACATAAAAATATTCATAACTTTGGTAAGAACTGTGATATACATAATATGAATACACGAAATAAGAATAATTTTGCCGTCCATTGTACTCGTCTCCACAGAATAAGTAACTCATTCATGGGTCAATGTATACGCTTTTATAACAAACTGCCCATGCAACTTAGAGACTAGCCTCGCAATGCCTTTAAAAATACTGTCAAGACAAAACTTTACAAAAAAGCGTATTACCGCATTGCTGATTATGTGAACGACACAGCTGCTTGGGACTAAGCTGTTCAGTGCCAGTATTTTTACGCTATTCAATTATGTTATTGTATATATGTATACATAAGAAATAGGACCGCAATGCAAAAAAATAATGCAAGCCCTCTGAGTTTCTTGCCAGTTCTTCTCAAGAGTGGTCGCGTTCCGAACTGGTGGTAGACGGTAGACCATTTGTATTATATAAAAATAATAAAAATAAAATAAAAAGCCTTTTATTTCTTACAGCTTATTAAAACAAGAAGTTAAATTAAATTAAGTTGGTTTACTTACATACAATTGTTAGTTTTGTTAGTAATTAAGTTTGGTTCCTAAATTTAATTGTGTTAGTTTTACTTTAATCTTATATTAATATTATGCTAATTATTCTTGTATTATATGATAAATAATTAAATGTATTTTCCTAATTCATTCTGTAAGAATTCCTCTATAGGTGAAGGCCTCCTCCAAAGATAGCCAGTCCTCCCTAGATTGGGCTACTTGAATCCAGTTGGGGCCAGCTGTTTTTTTGATGTCGTCTTCCCAACTAGCTACAGGTCTCTCTCTCTCTTTCTTTTTCCCTGTGGGCCCGCCCATGTGGTCACCGTTTTCGTCCATCTCTTGTCACGTAATCGCGCCACATGTCCGGCCCACCTCCATTTTAGTGACTGAGCATGTTCTAGTCCATACCTTGCCTTGGTTATGTTTCTAATTTTAATGTGTCTTATTTTTTGCATTTTTCTAATATTCAGCATGCTGCGTTCTATAGCCCATTGACATACAATTATTTTATCCTTTGTTTTTTTGTTGAATTTCCATGTTTGGCAGGCATACGTGAGGCACGGTATTAGGCACGAGTTTAGTACTTTAGTTTTAGTTTTGATCGGCATGCTGCTTATGAATATGTCCTTAAGTGCCCAGTATTTGTTCCAGGTAAGCTGTGTCCTGCGTTCCACTTCTTGATCGTTGTTATTGTGGTCAAAGCTAATTTGTTTACCCAAGTATATGTAGATGTCTGTATATTTGAGAGGCTCGCTACCAACGTATACTGTTCTCTTTTCGCTGTTAGTCATCAACATTGTTTTGGACATGTTCATTTCCAAACCCACTAGTTTACTGGCATCATTAAGTGATTCTACCATATATTGGATTTCTTGTCCTGTTTCAGATAATAGAACCAAGTGGGTCGCCCTGTCTTACTCCTCTTTTTATCGGGAACCAAGGCCCAGCTGTCTCTAGTTTGATTCTGCTCTTGCTGTTATTGTATATACTCTTGATTACAGAAATGTATTCTTTTTCTACCCCTTGATTTGTTAGGCTTTTCCATATGCTTTTATGTGATACGCAATCAAATGCCTTACTGTAATCATAGTATGCAATGTAGAGTGGTTTTTGTTTCTTGCGGTATTTCTCAATTAGAAGTTCCAATGTGCGTATGTGGTCGATCGTTGAGTATCCCTTTCTAAACCCGGCTTGCTCGACAGGTTGACACGCTTCTAGTGTAGAGTACATTCTCTTGTTTACTATTGAAGAGAAGAGCTTGTAGATGGTAGGTAGCAGGCTTATTGGCCTGTAGTTACCTATATCCTTGGGGTCGCCTTTTTTGTAAATAAGGATAATGTCAGATTCTGACCACTAGGTGGGTGTTTCTCCAGTATTAAGAATGAGGTTAAAAAGTTCAGTCAGGTGAGTTAATAGAGTTGCTGATTCTGTTTTTAGTATCTCATTTGTGATACCATCAGAACCTGGGCTTTTCTCTGGTTTAAGGTTTTTTGTTGCTGTTATTACTTCGCTTATTTCAATTTGAGGTATAGGTATTTTTTTATTGTTGGGACTTATCAGGTACTGATCTCTTCTATCCGTGCTTGTTGTTTCTCCGGCGCTGTATAATTTTTTATAAAATTGTGTTGCTACAGTGATGATGTCTTTAGGCTGTTGTAAGTTTGTTTGCCCTGTTTCAGACCTTCGATCCATGTTTTATGTGTTCGCAGCTCTTTGTAGGCTCTCTTTGTGCCTCCGGTTTGAATGATGTGTTTTTCGATAGTATTATATCTGTGGTTTGAGTAATCATTCCTTATATACTTACTTATGAGCTTGTAAAGGGCAGAGATCTCATTTTTAATTGCTCTTGATTTGGGTTTTATCTTCTGACGTTCCTTCCGCCTCTCCATAAGCTGTAGCGTGCGCTCTGACAAAATTTTGTGTGCTTTTTGTTTTTTATTTTTGTTTTGAATTGCTTGCAGGCTTCTGGTGATGTCTTTTACAATATTGTCGTAATAGCTTTGGACTGTTTTATTTGTCGGTGCTTTCAGTGTCTCATTTAAGCACTCGTTGAATTGAGAGATATCGTCTTCGTTACTTAATGTTTTCTTTTGATGGTTATTGTACTTTGTTCGGCTTTTCTTTGATTGTGCATGAGATATCGTTGCTCTGACGGGCCTGTGGTCTGAGGGGAAGTTAATATTCAGTACCTCTATATTTTGAAATAACTGGGGACGGTTTGATAGAACAAGATCGATTTCATTTTTGTATTTTTTATCAGGAGAGCGCCATGTCCATCTGTTTTTTAATTTTTTCTTATAAAATGTGTTTAATATTGATAGTTTGTTTTCCATGGCAAACTCTATCAATCGTTGTCCCCTCTCATTCCTCTCGCCATATCCGTTTGATTTTGTGACTAGATATTCTTCCTTTTTTGGTTTACCAATTTTCGCATTCCAGTTTCCCATGAGTATGAAGTCTTTATATGATATGTCAATCGCATTGTTTAGTGTATAGTAGAAACTGTAAATCTCGTCTTTGTTAGCTCTTTCCGTAGGGGCATACACTTGTATAATTGACAATCGTGTATCTTCGAATACCAAGTTTAAAATTGCGACTCTTTCTGATAGGCCAATGTAGCTCTCTATGTTGTTTTTGAGACATTTTTTTATTAAAAAGCCTACACCATACAAGCCGGGCGTTTGTCCCGTGTAGCATAATATAAAATTGTCATACTCTTCTATTCTATCTCCCATACGCCTAGTTTCAGAAAGTCCTATTATGTCATATTTGATGTTTGATAAGGATTCATTTAATTCGATTAAGCGATCGTATGTTGAGAGTGTTTTAACATTGTATGTTAAAATGTAGAGTTTTCCTGATGTTCTATTCTTTGTAATGGTGCTATTAGTTGGGGTAGGTATTTTTGTTGCTAATTTTAATGTTGTTTTTGATATTAGTGTTGATTTGGTTGTTGATTTTGTTTGATCCTTTGGAGGGTTTTGGTCATAATCTTCCTCGGTGACCAGCCGGCTTGGAAGATGTGATTTATTTTTTAATGTTATTTGCTTCATGTTTGCCGTGCGAGAGGGGTTGCTACTTTTCTTTGTTATTGTCCCTTTTTCCAGGTGTACTATTTGGGGTTTTGGTAGACAGGAATTTCAGGATCCCTGGTTTTACGACTTCATCTGACATATTAGTCGATCCTTTATATTTCGTCTGGGTATCCGTATTTTGCGTCTTGTTCTTCTTGCTGGTTTGCGTTCTAATATCGACACGCCCGGCGAGGTTGGTGTCAGGAGACGTAGGCAGCATCAGTCATTGGATGTATATTTTTATACACTGGGCCAGTAAATGACTAGTCCAAAATTCGGTTATAACTTGAATTTATTTAGGTGTTAACAGGGAGGTGGTCGTGAGCCAATTGAATGAGATTTGATTCTATACAATGCAACTGGGGTAAAAATCTTCCACGGATTGCCTCTTCAATCATCGTTTTGCTTTGAATAATATGTAAGGCGCTCCGCCGCAACATATTCCCCGCCGTTGAAAGCATCCGCTTTCAACACTTCAATTCTTCAGCAGTAGGCAGTGGGCACAGGCGAGTGAAAGGGCGCCGCACACAACCTCTTGATGTTTGCACTTCTGCAACTCGAGCCAAACCATCAGGCCCAGGAAATAGCCGAAGAACTCTCCCCAATCGCCAACATAATGGGGGCGTGTTGTCTTCCGCTAACAGCACCATAGTGCCAATTTCGAGCGTAGCCTCGCCTTTACGCCATTTCGTTCTCTGCTGCAGCTCGGACAAGTATTCCCGTTGCCATCTATTCCAAAAATGACGTCTTATGGTTTCCAATCGCTCATAGCGATTTTTGGGGGTTGTGACTCTTTCTTCATCTGTGTTGGGTGCAGGCAATGCGGTTAGTGGCCGACCAATGATGAAGTGTCCTGGGGACAAGGAGAGGAGGTCATCAGGCGAGGAAGAAAGGGGGCATAAGGGACGACTATTGAGAATCGCCTCTATTTGTGCAAACAAAGTTGTGATCTCCTCAAAAGTTAAGTGAGTGTTGCCGATAACTCTCTTTATGCAAAATTTCGCCGATTTGACCCCGGCCTCCCAAAGACCACCGAAATGGGGAGCGTAGCTTGGTATAAAATTGAATTTAATACCCTGATGACTTGCAAAATCAGTCAGGTGATCCTTGGCCTTATCTATAAAAATACCAATTTCCTTAGACGCGGCAACAAAATTGCGACCATTATCGCAAAAAATCTCTGCAGGCTTACCACGACGTGCAATAAAACGCCTCAGAGTCATTACAAATGCGTCCTTGGTTAAATCACTGACCGCTTCTAAATGAACACATTTGTACCGAAAACACACAAAGATACACATATAACATTTAATTAATTTTGATCCTCGTCCCCTTTTACTTAAAATCATAAATGGGCCTGCAAAGTCTAATCCTACTGTTAAATATGGAAAATCTGGATTTACTCGTGGGGATGGTAAGTTACCCATTTTAGGGCATAAGGTTTTGCCACGTAACCTTCTACACCGAACACAATTATTTACGGTGCGGCGGGCAAGCAACCTGCCATTCACTGGCCATACGGTTTCCCTAACCGTTGCTAGTAACAACTGCGGCCCCGCATGTAAGTTGGCAATATGCTCTTTGGCAAAATACAATTTGGTTAGCCTATGCGACGCGTGCAAAAGTATAGGATGCCGTTTTTCATAGCTACACGCAGATGCATCTATTCTACCACCAACACGAATCAATTTATCCTCGTCTATAAACGGAGACAGTGATAAAATTTTACTTTTAGCAGGCAACGGTTTATTTTTTATAAGTAAATCGTATTCCTCGAATGAATCTCGCTGCGCGATGCGACACAACGTATGAAAGGAAACTAATAGCTCCTCAGACGTAAACATGCCTACACGCTTATCATATGGATGACTCATGTTAAACAGGAATCTGCGCACATAAACAAGTGTGTGTAAAAGTTTGTTGAATGAGGAACAGTTTTCAAAGCTAATTAATGGATCGCTACTTACAACTACGCTATGCGACTTAACCTCAGGTAAATTTTCCATTCGATTTACGTTTATTACTGGCCAAACTGATTCATTTTGTAAGAGAAAGCTTGGGCCATTCCACCATATGGCTGTTAACAACAAATCTTTGGCATCTATTCCTCTAGAAATCAGATCAGCAGGGTTCATAGCCGTAGGAACGTAACGCCATGATGACGCCTGAGTTAATTCACCTATTTCACAAACACGATTGGCGACAAACATTTTTAACTTCGCCGGATCGGTATTTATCCAGCTTAAAACAACACTAGAATCGCACCAGTGGACTATTCTTCCCGGCCGGTGCCGGAGGGATTCCAAAACCAATTTACAAAGCCTGCTTGCCAATAATGCAGCCACCAATTCGAGACGAGGTACGGTAGACGGTCTTAGAGGCGCCAGTTTCGATTTAGCGCAGAGCAACCTAACCATGACGTCACCATTGCTATTTACCGACCTTAGGTATACACATGCACCCATTGCACTAAGAGAGGCATCACTGAAGGTGTGCAATTCTATTTGGTTAGGGTTGTCACACAAAGTTAATCTCGGGATTTGAAATGTATCTAAACAAAGCAAATTTCTTGCAAATTTGTCCCAGTCATTACGCAGTTCTTGGGTGACAGGCTCGTCCCAGTCTAACTTTAGCTGCCACATTTTTTGTAACATCATTTTAGCCTGAATTATTACCGGACTTAAAATACCTAAGGGATCGAAAATTTTAAAGGAGTTTGACATTACAAATCTTTTGGTTACGTCGGCCTCTTTATCTATACAAAAACCCTTCATTGGAAAATATAACGTGTCGCTAGACGGAGTCCATCCCAGACCAAGTGTATTGGAGGAGTCACTAAATGTTAAATTTTCTTCATTAAGATTGAGATTTTTAAATATCGATGGATTATTCGTTTTGAATTTTCTTAAATTAAAACAACCCTTATATAATGCGTTAGTGACACTTTGTTGTATGTAAATTAATTGCTTTTCATCATTTGCACCCGTGATTAGGTCATCAACATAAAAATCTTTCTGAATTATATTTTTAATTAAGTTGTCACTATGCTCTTCACCTAGTTGCCATAAACAGCGAGTACTTAAGTAGCTCGCGCTCGCGGTGCCGTATGACAACGTATTTAGCTCTAACGTTTGAATAGGCTGAGACTCATTTTCTCGCCATAAAATTCTCTGTAAGCTACGGTCTTCTTCATTTACGATTACTTGCCGATACATTTTCTCAATGTCGCCGGTCAAGAGATACTTATATTGTCTGGCTCGTATGAGAATTGCAAAAAGCGAATCTTGTAGGGTAGGACCCACCATCAAAATATCGTTTAACGAGTAGCCCGAAGTCGAAGCTGCCGACCCGTCAAACACTACCCGCAGCTTAGTGGATTCACTTTCCTGTTTAATCACGGCGTGGTGACACAAATGGTATGCTACAAGTGGCTTGTCGTTAACTAAAGATAAATGTCTTAACTCAAAGTATTCGTTAATGAATTTAGTGTATTCAGCCTTTAGTGTCGTATTTTTTCTGAACCGTTTTTCTAAGCAAAGTAAGCGCCGTTTTGCTAGACTATAACTATCCCCTAGGCAATCCGGCGTGTCCCTTAAAGGTAGTTTCACACAAAACCTACCTGTAATTTCTCTACGAGTGTTGGCAATAAAATGCTGCTCACAAAATTTTTCGCCTTCGCTCATAATACGTTTTTCGGGAAGCTCTTCTATCTCCCAGAACTTGGCAAGTGACTTTTCTATGCCACACTGGCTCGCAAGAGAACTACAAAAAGCTTGTTTAATTTTAGTAGCATTGACATGCGGACCTATCGGACCAGCGACTATGTAGCCTAGCTTTGTGCTTCTTAAATTTGGATTTTTAAGACCGACGGACCGCTGCTCTGTATCTAAAATTTCCCAAAATAAGTCAGCTCCTATTATGATATCAACGGGACCTGGCTGATAAAAGTTTTCATCTGCAAGCACTATATTTTTAGGTAACTTTAGTGAATTTATATTAACCGTAGACTTTGGCATTTGTCCGGTCAGTTCCTTTAATACCAGACACGAACAACTAGTGTTATACTTCTCATCTAGAGAACTTAACTTAATGTTACAGCCCTTCGTCAATTTGGAAGCAACTGTATTTCCTATTCCTATGACCGTTAGACAGTCACTTGGGAATGTTTTTAAGGAAAGTATATTTTTTATTCTTTCGCTAATAAAAGTGGATTGACTTCCACAGTCAAGCAGTGCTCGAACCTTCACGCGCTGCTGAGACAGTGGATTCGAGACAATAACTTTCGCGGTTGACAACAACACTTGTGTTGAACTATGTTTTGAAAAGTTAACCATGGTTTCATTATTAGAATCCTTTTGCTCATCTAGCGTAGCGATATTATGATGTTCAGACGAGGCATCGGGGCGGTGCAGCAATGAGTGGTGCGTTTTGTTACACTCTCGGCACGGACCCATTCGACATGCACTCGAATGGTGACCCTGTCTAAGACAGTTGGAACACAACTTATATTTGTGTACATCCTTTAATCGTTCACCTACCGCCTTTGCTTTGAAGGTGGGACAATCGTAAATTCTATGATTTTCATTGCAAATAATGCATAAATAAACATTAGACACTTTAGTATTATTAAATTTGCTTGATTTAGTACTAACTGATAATGATCTGACAGGCATACTTTGATTATGTTTGCTAAGGGTATTAGGTGCACTATTGTTACGGACACTAGTTGACTGATTTTTTGGCAGTCCACTATCACGCTTATTGCGATTTAAAGACTCCAGCACATCTGCGCGGTCAACCAGAAATTTGTAAAATTGATCTAATGTAGGAGTTTCCTGTTCTAAATTATTTCGGTATTCCTCCCACTTAGTGAGGGTGTTAGCGTCCAACTTTGATGACGACATAAAAATTATAAGCACATCCCAGCTTTCTGTGGGTTGCCCTAGACTGGATAAAGCACGCAAATTTTTATTTAGGTGGTCAACTAGAAATCGCAATGACCCCTCTGATTCTCGTTGGATAGGCCTCACATTAAACAATGAACTTAAATGATGATTAATTAGCATTCGTTTATTGTTGTAGCGATTGCAAAGCAAGCTCCACGCTTCCGTATAATTAGCAGAAGATACCTCCAAGTTCGAGATTATTCTCGCGGCCTCACCCTCCAGGTAGGATCGTAGATAATGGAACTTGTGTATAGATGTCATATGTGCATCATTGTGTATCAAAGTCTCAAATGTGTCACGAAACTCTAACCAGCGAAAATATGCCCCATCAAATTTGGCTATTTGGAGTTGAGGCAACTTTAGACCAGGGAATTGATGGCTGGATGAAAAAAGATTTTCATGTGTAGAAGCGCGCCTTTGCTCGCTTTCTAATTGAGCGTATTCATCTAGAATATTTTTTGCAGTGGCGATATTTAAAATGATATCTCTATCGATATTGTCACGCTCATCAATTTCCTGGTCCAAATTAGTCTCATTTAGAACCTCAATCTCATTTTGCAAGTCATCTATTCTGACGGACAATGCCTCGAACTTTATTAATTTTAGTCTTAATTCTGTTAACTGTATACTGCTTAACTCGGTTACCTTAGAAACAATGTCTAAATAATTCTTAAATTTAGTGATTTGACCTTTGATAGACGCGCGTTTAGTCATCAACTCTCTTAAACGACCTTTGTCCGACACGTATTCGTTAGGCATTATGCGCAAGAAGATATAAAACTCAACAAGTCAACGAAAGCACTGAATGACTAGCTAATAGATATATTGTAGTTTTGAATAAATAATGAATGGCTCACGCTCCTCAGTTCAATGGTAGTTATCGGGCGTCCCTTAGCAAACCGGTTCTGCTCGGACAGCTGTTTGCATTCACGGCGATTAAACGACAATCTGAAATTATTACAACTTATGTTAGAATATGCCGTCAATTTACCAAGTAGAAGTTGTAGGAATGTAATTAGTAATTATTTTTACAACTATGTATCTTTAAGATCTTTTTTTTTTTTTTTAACTACCTGATAGTTAGGATTATAAATATAATTTAAAATTGGTTTTAACTTCTTCAAACTAAAATGTACAATAAATATAGATATAAGCTTTATGATTTGAAAAGGTTCAGTTATATTTAAAAATCTACCACCCTACTCTACTGATTCTACTATTTTACCAAAGCCGCACCAATTGCACAATTACCTTTCTTTGCACTAATAGATTTGATTCTCTACAGGCTTGGGAATTGTATTTAAGGATTTTAGTGAATAGGACAGTTAGGAAACACAGGACACTTATCTTAGCTCAGAAGTCTGATGCACGATGTGAGACTTTCGCCGACTCACTGCTCGTTACAGCTCAGGACTCGTTGATGATCCTGCTGGCTGCGCCTTATGGCCACACCTTCTAAGCTTCGACGCCTTTCTTCTCCTCTTCAAGCTGCCACTGGATCCTCCGTCACGCCGGGGGTGCAATTTTCTCCAGATATTTTCAGTTTGATGTCCTTTCTTCTTTTCTTCTAATCTTCTTTTTTTTTTATTATGTTCCCCTCATGGGCCACCATTGATTGAGATTGTACTGGGAGAAACAATTACACTCCCCTCTGTACTAGTAACACTGTATTACAATAGGATCGTATTCCTCGTTTTCCCAGTTCAATAAAGTACATTATTCATGTAATTGGTCATAATATAATTTATACAGACAATTGTGTGGGTAGTTGTTAGTGATTACTCGATACGTAAAAATGAAATTTTACCCACACCTCAATTGTATGTACATAGAATAGGCAAAATGCAGACACTTACTGTATCGTTCACTTATTTTTATAATAAAATATTTTAAAATGCCGATTTTTTTTTAGATCAACTTATTCCTTTAGTTTAAATTTTTTTTTTTTTTTTTTTTTTTTTTTATACAAAAACTTCTACCATAGCGGTGCTGATTCTGAACTTGAATGGCGGAGAGGTAAGGAGTATGATGACAAAGAAAAATAGAAGGCCAGAGTTTATGTCGCAATCTTTTGGCAAAACAGACTTAGCAAAGAAACTCACCTACGTGGCTCGCGCAACGCGAAGACGGGATGGATCCAGGTTGGGGCTAAGACAGCAGGTCCCAGGTGTGTTGAACAGGTGATGGCAAAGAGGCGCTTGTTGCTCCTGGAGACTGATGCCGAGACGACAGTCTCTGGCGCGATCGCGAGTATGGTTTGTTGATGTTAAGCGGGATATTTGGCACGGCCGATGGGCGTGCGCGCGGTGCGGATTTCAGAGGGGAACTCAGTCAAGGATGACCAAGTTTGGAGGACGTGCAGGAGCGAGACAGATGCTTGCTATCTCGCTTGCGCTTGCGCACAAGAATTCATTTCTTTGCATCCATCAATTTGACCAAAAAAAGTAACATCCCCCCGGCCTTCAGGAGTTGTGAGCTTCTGAACTAGAATATGAAAATGCGGGAAAAGGAAAAAGAATGAGGGGAAAATGAGGTTCATTACACGATGCGGGAGAATAATATATGTTATAATATATATATACATATATATATATGTACAATAATAGAATATTAGTCAGATAATAGTCTATTGAGTGGGTAAAACGCAAAGTTTCACCACGGGACGGACATAAGTACCGTTTTGTGTACGCACTTTGACGACGCGGGTTACTCCGTCCGATGCGGGCATTACTTCTTCAATAACACCAAGAGGCCATTGAAGGGGCGGTGAATTATCAGTTTTTAAGAGAACTACTGTTCCTTTGATTACCGGATTTGATTTGGTATTCCACTTGACGCGAGATTGAAGAGTGTTTAGATATTCACGCTTCCATCGTTGCCAGTATCTCTGAACGACATCGTCTACCAGTCGTTTACTTCTAACCAGATCTACGGTGTCTAAACGTGGGTCGGTGTGAAAAGTGTCCAAAGGAAGTTGGTTCAAAAAATGTGCGGGAGTCAGAGCCTGCGGCTCTGCGGGGTCGCAGCTTAAAGCTGTCAGCGGACGGGAATTCATAACAGCTTCTACTTGAGCTAGGACAGTTATAAATTCTTCGTATGTGAGCGTAGTATCGCGAATGGCGCGGCGAAGATGTGTTTTCATGACGCGGATTTGGCTTTCCCAGCACCCACCGAAATGACTAGCGGAGGGCGGATTTAGGTACTAGGTAATTCCGTTATACGTTGCTTCTTGGTCAAACGCGTTTTGATAAGTTTTAGATCGTAGAAAATCCTTAACCTCCTTAAACTGATTTCGCGCGGCAATGAAATTAGTGCCATTGTCTGAAAACAATGACAAAATTTTACCTCGTCGAGATATAAATCGCCGGAATGCCCGTAAGAAAGAGTCTGCACTTAGAGAAACAGCCGCTTCTAGATGTACAGCTCTGGTTTGTAGGCATGTAAATATGCATACATACGCTTTCTCTTTCCGTGCTCCACGATAACGACTGATTAAAATCTCAAAGGCTGCTGTATAGTCACAGCCTGTATATAGAAATGCCTTAGATTCGTTTACGCGCGGGGCGGGAAGAGCCGCCATGTATGGTGATTCAGTGCGGGGATTGACCTTGAAACAATCATTGCAAAGGCGGAAACGTTGTTTTACAACGCTGCGACCAGAAATAATCCAATATTTTTGGCGCAGAATTGAGAGCAACAGCTGCGGACCGGCATGCAAGTACTTTCGGTGATAATAGTCTATGATGAGGCTCACAATATGATACCTTTTCGGAAGCAAAATGGGATGTTTGCTGTTATATTCCAGCGATGAATTAACTAACCGACCACCAACGCAGAGGAGGTCCTTTTCTATGAAAGGAGAAAGCGAAATTAATGATTTAGTTATTTTGCGGGACTTAAGAAAGTTTTTAATGTCGTTTGCGAAATATTGAGATTGAAGAGCTTTTATAACAGCGGTTTCAGCAACTTCTAAGTCTGAAGTTTGAACTCTGTCCGAGCGCGGGAGCTTTTTCGTGAAGCGGTATATGTATACTACAACTCGAAGTAGTTTAGACCAAGAAGAGAACCGCTTAGCGAGTTCACAGAGAAAGGGAGGCGTCTCTTCGGTTGCGAGGAAAATATTTGATTGTTTTTTCAATTCAAGAAATTTTTCATCTTGAGCGGGGTCAAATATAAAGCGGTTTATAGGCCAAGTATGGACCTGGTCACGCGCCCAAGGCGGGCCGTGAAGCCAAAGAAGGTGATCTAGCAATTGAGCGGGAGTTAATCCACGACTAATGCAGTCGCTGGGATTGTGTGCACTTTCACAGTGAAAAAAGTGTTTGGGGTTAAGATTATCCTGTAAAATAGCAATTCTATTTGCTACAAACGTGTCAAATCGATGCGGTGAAGAGTGAGCCCAATGTAAGGCCACTGTAGAATCTGAAAACGCGAAGATTTCATTTATTTTGCGGCACGGGGAAATCGTATCAATCACGAACCTGAGCAGTTTTGAGAGACTAACTAATGCGGTCAGTTCCAGTCTGGCCAAAGAACTGTTTTTTAAGGGAGCTACCTTGCTCTTGGCCGCGACTAGATTGACAACATTTTGCCCCGTAGGCTGTTGTACGCAAAGATACACGGAAGCACCCATGGCCTTTTCGGACGCGTCAGCAAATCCAATCAAAAAAATGCGGAAGTCAGTTACTATACCAAGAAAGCGCGGGATTTTGAAATTTTGTAACTGCGGTAGCTCTACGAGGAAACGGCTCCACGCAGTGCAAATAGCTTGCGGGGGTATATCATCCCAATCAATTTTGGGTTCCGCGGCCCAAAGAGCCTTTATTAAAAGTTTGGCATGTAGAACGCGCAATAACCATTTATGTCCCATAACTTAGCAATAGTTGAAAGCATCAATCGCTTAGTACATTTTACGTGCGGATTGAATTTGATGGAAATCGAAAATTCATCTTCAGTAGGTGACCAAACTAAGCCTAAAAGTTTTAGGTTGTCTTCTCGATCAAACTCGACTTTCGAAGATAAGCGGTTATTTTCCGGTATCACTTTTAGTACTTCCGGTGAATTGCTCACAAACTTGACGAGGTCAAAACCACCCCGTCTAAATAACTCAATCAAGTCCAACGCGAGTTGAGCTCCTTGCTTGTGGCTACCTACTGACACTCCGAGGTCATCCATGTATAGGTTGCTACTAGCTACCTGTGACGCGAGCGGTAAATTTAATGACTCTGCACTTGCGAGTTCCCTGACGGTGCGCATGGCTAAATAGGGCGAACATCGCAAGCCGAAACACACGCGGTTGAAATGATAAAGGCGAGCGGGATCATCATCGAATTTGTACAGAATGTTCAAAAACCTACGATCTTCCTCGCGAACCCCAATCGCTAGGAACATCTGTTTTATATCTGCGGTCAAGGCGACCGGAAATAAGCGGAATTTTAAAATAATTGCAACTAAATCGGTCTGTAAATTTGGACCTGAATGTAATATGTCGTTAAGAGAGATCCCATTGTCACAGATTTGGCTAGCGTTTAGAACGATGCGAAGCGGTTTGTCCTCTCTTAGGACGGCGTGATGCGGTATGATATAATGAGGGCCGGTACAGGTTGAAGCGGGCGCGGGTGAAATAATCTGTTTGTCTAGATAATCTTTAATCGTTTTGTCATAATCGGTTTTTAAAGCGGGATTTGTTTTGAATTTGCGTTCTAAACTAGAAAAGCGACGTGAGGCGATATTCATTGAATCGCCCAGTAAAGAAGGCGGTTTTTGAAAGGGCAGTGCCACCACATACCTGCCACACGAATCTCTTTGCACAGTTTCAGTGAAAAACGTTTCGCATAAATGTTCACTCTTGGATAAATATTGATGTTGTGGTACGGCATCTAATTCTAGGAATTTTGTCATTAAACTTTCAAGCGAGTCTTGAGATGATTCTTGGCGGGAAAAGAAACAAGAAGAAGAAGAATTTTTTGCAATATGAAGGTTAGCAATCGAGCCCAGAATTATGTAACCAAAAACCGTTTCAAGTGCATCAGGTTTACCAGGAGGTCCCATTATTTTCCCTGCTTTTAGTATTTCAGCAAAATGTTCCGAACCAAGCAGAATATCTATTTCGCCGGGTACAAAAAATTCAGGATCGGCTAACTGTAACCCATTCAAATACTGGAGTGATGAGGCGTCGAATTCTGCGGAAGGCAAGTTACCGGAAATGTTTTTCATTACTTGCAACTCTAACGGTAGCGCGAACTGTTTATCATACCTAGATAATAAAATTATTGTAGCGATTCCTAATGTAGGCTGGGAGGTGCCACCGATTCCGATTACGGATCCTGCGTTCTCTGTTTGATGTGTACGTATACCTACTCGCTTGCAAGCCCTTTTACTAATAAAGTTTTCTTCGCTGCCAGGATCAATAAGTATACGAACTTGTTTAACTGAGCCGTTAGCAAGTTGGACTTCAGTTAATGCGGTACCTAACAACTTTTTATTATTTTTACGCGGGCGGTTATCTTCGGCGGACATATTACAAAACGAGGTATTCTTTGAAGCGGGTTCGTTAAGTGGTGCGGGCGGATTAGCAGAAAGCTCGTTATTATTTTGTACGGCGGCTCCCGGACTATATTTATCCGATCTATTAAAGTGTAGTAGCGTATGGTGGGTTTTGCTTCCACAGCCAGTGAATTTACAACATGCGTTGGATTTACAAGAGTTAACTTGGTGAGATAGGCTCAGACATGAAACACACGCACGACTTTCCTTTGCTTTATAGTAACGTTCTCGGGGAGATAAAGCTTTGAATCTACCACAAAGATATAGATGTGTATGATCCATTTTGCATAAAGGACACTGGCGGCGAACGGCGGCGCTGACGTCACTAGAAACAAAAGCTCGCGACTTGTTCGAATTCGAATTTGGCGCCTTATCTTTATTATCAGCGGTTCGTGTCAATACTCTAATTCGATCACGTAAAAAAACTACCAAGTCGTTGAATGAAGGAATTTCTGTACCTCTGCTATGCATTTCGAATAGTTGCGCGGTTTCTTTATCTAGTCGCTTGATTAACGAATACATCATAACAAAATCATTTAAGTTAGGTATACTTAAGTTATTCAATGCTTGAAAGGAGTTAGAAAAACGATCAACCAAGTACTCGAGATTACCAGCGGTTGCTGTCGTTATTGGTTTGAGAGAAAATAATTGATCTAGGTAAGAGGTTGCTGCGTCTCGACTATTTTCAAAACGTTCTATGAGATTGCGATAAATAGTTGTGTAGTTTTCGGCAGAAGGAACAACTCCTGAATAGATAGCTTTCGCTTTGCCTTTCAATTTACTTGTGAGATAAAACATGCGTTCTGTGTCGGTCAATGAGCTGTTTTTATGTACAGTATTATCGAATGTCGCGTAAAACAACGGCCAATTTTTGAAATCGCCGTCAAATTCAGGTATGTCTATCCTAGCCAATTTAAAAGTTGGTGACGGATTCGCATTGAATTTCTGTGCGGGACACGAGGGGACAGGTTGCGGTTCTACTTTCGAATGTTTGCGCTTTATGCGACAATATAAATCTTCCATCGCCAACCATTGATTGAACTCTGGATCTGTCTTTGGGTCTAATTTTAGTGAAAGAGCATTTATTTCTTTAACGCATTCGAAATAATTATTACGAATTTCTTCCAGAGTTTCTATTGAACACAAGAAATCTTCCAATTTTTCTTCATCGGTTAAATCTGCCCGTGACAGATCATAAATAACTTGTATACGGCTAAAGAAAGCCTGCCTTTGCGATTCTAGAATCTTAAGTTTTTGTTCGTTCGGCGGCGGCATAGTGACGTATGTATGCAGTTGTTAAGCGGCGCTAAAAATAAGTAGGTCAGAAGCGAAGTCAACAAAATGACCACGTTGGTGATCTTGCGGTGAATATAAGTGAGACAAATAATATGGGCTTAAGCCACGATCTTGTTAAGTGCGAACGAGATGGCGCGGCGGCTGCGGTGCGGCGCGAGGCTCTCACGAAGTTAAAAAATGCGGGTAGTTATGCATCGCTTAGTTTTAGCTGCCTACGCTGAATACGAATGTAGATGTGACATAACAAAAAAGATTGAATCCGATAGATTTCTAGCGGTAGAACGAACAAATTTGTTATTATGGAAGGTGTCGAATTGACTAGGTAACTTAGCGGTACTTAGGTACTTAGCGGTATAAAATGCGGTGTGATATACGACATGCGGTTAAAGCGGTACAACGAAATATGTTGTTTTATAATATATGCGGTATGAACGAAACACAAAATGTGTGATTCGGTGTAAAGCGGTATAAACCAAAGGAGTTCCCTTAATAACTTTGGTTTTATAGAATGCGGTATACGACACGAGTCAAATAGGTAGGTACGCGACACGCAAAACGGCACTGATATATTTGGTGCAATACGCAATTAAATACTTTTGAAGGGTAGGATAAGTACTTAGTGGGATTTAATTAGAAAGTACAAGCACTTATCCGGCTGTCGAAGGACCATAAAATGGGGTTTTTTTTTTTTTTATACAAAAACTTCTACCATAGCAGTGCTGATTCTGAACTTGAATGGCGGAGAGGTAAGGAGTATGATGACAAAGAAAAATAGAAGGCCAGAGTTTATGTCGCAATCTTTTGGCAAAACAGACTTAGCAAATAAACTCACCTACGTGGCTCGCGCAACGCGAAGACGGGATGGATCCAGGTTGGGGCTAAGACAGCAGGTCCCAGGTGTGTTGAACAGGTGATGGCAAAGAGGCGCTTGTTGCTCCTGGAGACTGATGCCGAGACGACAGTCTCTGGCGCGATCGCGAGTATGGTTTGTTGATGTTAAGCGGGATATTTGGCACGGCCGATGGGCGTGCGCGCGGTGCGGATTTCAGAGGGGAACTCAGTCAAGGATGACCAAGTTTGGAGGACGTGCAGGAGCGAGACAGATGCTTGCTATCTCGCTTGCGCTTGCGCACAAGAATTCATTTCTTTGCATCCATCAATTTGACCAAAAAAAGTAACATTTACTTTATAGTTATTATAAATAATTTATCACACTCACATACTCCTCGTCGTTGATACGTTAAGTGTAATATGATAAATGATAAAAATGTTAATAATGTGTGAAATGTTTATATGTGTGTATGTGTAAGTGTATATATGTGGATAAGTTGTGTTAGAATCTGATAATCTGTGTTTTATGTCACTAATTTGAATAGTTCTTCTACTTCGTCATAATTAATTGTTCTAAGATAATCGACCAGCACTCCCTGACATGCATTATGTGTAAGACCTTTTAATATAACTTTTTCACTCAATTTGTTATAAAGTTTAGGGCCAAGGTAATGCATGAATTTCTGTCCAAATGTGGTGTTTTGTTTTGGTACATAATAAACCAAGTCTTTTCTGCGCCTATCTATATCCGGTGGCTTTTTATGTTGTTTTAATATTATGGATTTAATGTACAACTTCCGTACCGAAAGTACTGGAACATCTAAGTATAATTGTTTTGTAGAATAAGTAAATTTCTTGAAAGTCATTACTTTAAGAATTGTTCGTTGGGCTCTTTCTAATTCAAGTAAAGTTGATTTGGATGCACCTCCCCGAGCGTTTATTCCGTACCCAATTATGGATTGGCATAACGCATAATATACACCGTGAAATTGAAATGGATGTTTTCCCGCAGGGAAATGATTTCCACCCGGTAGTACAAACGATTTATAACAACAAATAATTTAATTATTAATAAATGTCGGATTTACAATTGTGAAAAACAAAACTCGAAAGCGACGTCCTACCAATAGTCAGGGCAGCGCGCGGCGGGCGCGGCGCGAGCGACGCGCGGTTCATTGCGCAATCAGCTGATTCTTAATACCTTCCGTAGTAAGCTGTAGCACGAGGGCTTGTTAACGCAACACAAAACCTAATTACCTAAAAGTTTTGCAATTTTTCCTTCATACTTTAACGGGCTTAGGACCGTCATAAATACTTCATTACCACACAGTCTTTCACACGCTAATCAGCCGGTGAAATGTAAAAAAACATCATAAAAATAAACACCTACAATAGGTGTCGGCATTTTAACAGACGCTATTGTTACAACAACACAAAAGAAACTAACGTGGGTAACAAAAGCCTTTGTTTACTCCCCAGTACTTTTGGGAACCCTGAGCCATAGCCTTCGGTACGGAATGCGATTCTTGAATTCACTCATTAGCGGCGGCGTAACAATACTTTTTACCTTCAACTAACTAAATACGAAACTACTAACAAGTTTAATATCATACAAAAAAATATTTGTATTATTGAAGTATTTACGGCGTATTAAAAAAATTGGGATCAACTTATTTACAATGATTTTGATTAACTAACCTACGTACTATGATTTTTTTGCTATTTACAAAGTAATTAATTACACTCACCGGTACCGAAGTAATTGTTCGAAGTGCAACCCATTTCGTTGAATGCACAATTGAGCACGTTTCATTTGATTGTCTTTCAATTTCACTAGAGTGTCTCTGTCACTTCTTACGATATTAAAATCGTCCACTATCGCAGTTATCAACGCGTCGCGCGTTTCGTGTTCTTCCCGATACATTACACATAAAAGTTACGTTAAACGTAGCCGCAGCCATACGCGTACTCCGGCGAGGATCCCGTTCGAAGAATTCGATAATTTGTTCATCGAGCTCTGGCAAATAAACGGCCAATCGACCTCTGCCCTGTGCATGCGCTGGTGTCTCAAACTGTCCATGATCGAGTAGTCGCTGTGTTGCCGCTACGATTGTCCGGGCCTGTGGGACTTGGGGGTTCAAAATCCCGCGAAGACGGAGCGACTCCAAGTGTTGCGGCTCCGCATAAAGCCGCTGGGCAGCGTGGGAGTCATAATCAGCCCGAGCGTACAGTTGCACCATAGCGACGTACTCTAAGTTAGAATATTTGTAGTGCCGATTCATTTTTGCACTCAAACGCCACTGCACGAAAACATAACGCGCGTGCGACGACAGTCGCCAATTCGCCACTAACTGAGGCGGCGCGGTTATAGCGGGTATAGGGGGTGGTGAGGGAGGGGAGGCTTTCACCGTGGTCGGCGCCGGTATCTCGTATGTAGATACCTACTTTAATATTATGTTTGGTGAATTACTATTGCTTCTCACGCTTTCGAGTTGCTGTAATATTTTTTTTGATATTTGAAAAAAAAAAACCTTTTATTTTTTTAATTTATCGCTATCAATCGATAGTACTACTAATAGCAAATCGATCTGCCGCGGGAAAACAATGGGAAAAAAATCACCGTGTATATCTAGTCTTAATTTTAATGACGAAATATTCCTTATATTTTTAAATATAAAAATCAATTTTCTCACACGTTCACTTAATTTTATGATGTGCGACTTCCAATTCAAATTTTGATCTATTACAAGTCCTAGGTAATTAACAGCTTTAACATGATCAATAATGTAACATGAACAACTATTATTTAGCCCACCACAAGTATGCGTCTTGAGAATTAGTGAACCACGTTTTGGTTGTGAATAATTATTGATACTAAATGTTATATATGTGGTTTTATCCAAATTTAACGAGAGTATATTTCTGTCAAGCCATATATATAACATCGTTCCATGAACCTCCAGTAAACAGTAGAAGAGTATCGTCCGCAAAGGAAATTATACGCCCCTTTGACAAATTCAACTTACAAAGGTCATTAAAATATATCAAGAATAATGTTGGCCCAAGTACACTCCCCTGTGGAACGCCGTAGGTTATCATTTCTTGTTCACTTGTAAGCTCGTCAATTTTGACACATTGTTTTCTATTCGTAAGATAATCCTTAAATAACCGTAAAGGTAGACCACGGATACCGATAGCCTCCATTTTCTTCAGGAGGATGCATATCGACACGGTGTCAAAAGCTTTTTTCAAATCTAAGAATACTCCTAAGGATTTTTGTTTTCTATCTGTGTTATTTGCCACCTCAGCCGTCAGGGTTTGTATAGCGTCACTTGTAGACATTGCCTCTCGAAATCCAAATTGGTTATCACAGATGAATTTAATTCCCTTCTCTCCGGATCGCTGTGGCGTGCAGACGTGTTTACACCGAACCTATACAAGTTTTTAATTTAAATTTATTTACTCATACAAAAATATTCAAATAACTGAGAGTACTGTGAGTGAAATAGAATAACCTCTGCTGCCACGTATGTAAGTGAACAAAAATTAATTTCGCCTCCTGCTCTGCTAATGCCCCAAACCGCTGAAAAAAAAAAGAGACAACCTATAATTCATGCGACGTTTTTAAACATCGGACGAAATCCCGTTATATCGTCATAAAACTGTGTATGCGAGATAAGGATCAACGGATTTCATTAGATTCGTATCACTAGGGGTCAAGTTAAAATTGACGGAAGGCCTCCATTCTTACGAACCATCGATCATCGCCCAATATTGCTGACCTCTCCCGCGCTTTCTATTTTACTGTCAAACTAGCCCCATTCGCAAAGAAATAATAATGCCGCTTACTCGATCGCCGCCATTACAAAGCCCGAATGAAACTAATTCACGTGCATGTAATGCATCACCCGAAAAGCAATCAACATCTTTGCGGCTAGATGGATCAGTGCGCGACTCGGATGAGGATTTCTCAAATATAACAGTTCGAAGTCGACACAATAAACATCTCAAATGTAAGTCCCCGGAAACAGATCAGCTCACCAACTTCATGTCGGAAATTAAACACATGTTTTTAGAGTTCAAAGAACAACAAGATAAAAATATCGAAAAAGTTTACCAGACAACAGAGACAATCAAAATACAAACTACTGATATTCAAAATTCCTTGATGCAACAGTCTCAATTCTATGAGATACTAAAAACTCAAATTACTCAACTTGAAAATGATCGTCAAAATAGCATGGAATATTTACGTAGTCTAGAAGATAAAGTTGAAAAAATTGAGCGGGGTCTGAGATCATCTTGTGTTGAAATACGAAATATCCCTTTTGTTAAACCTGAAACGAAGGAACTTCTACTTAGTACAGTAATTAATACTGGTCTTGCTATAAACGCACCTGTCCAGCCGAATGAAGTGAAAGATGTTTTTCGAGTCGGTGCAAAGACCTCTGATAGTAGAACAATCATTGTGGATTTCACCAGTAATTTGACAAAAGAAAAGTTTATACAAATGTACAAAAAATATAATAAAACTCATGGAAGATTCACAACAGATGCGTTGAAATTAAAATGTCCCTCAAAACCGGTATTTATATCCGAGAACCTAACACCTAAAATGAAAAGGCTTTTTTACTTAGCCAGGGATTACGCTAAATCAAATGAATATCGCTACTGCTGGATATCGAACGGCAAAATATATATTCGAGAAAAAGATGGCGGTACGATTATACCAATACAACAAGAAGCTGACCTTCAAACCATCTCCAGGATGCCATGACTAGTGAGATCTATGTGCTGCAATTTGCTTAACCTAAATTTATTACTCCCTTTAACTGTTATTTTTAAGTATTTTATGCCATGTTTAATTTACCTTTTTCTATCCTATTGTTCAATTCCCATTTTGTTACTCTTTTATTCAGGCCTATTTAAGGTATTATTCATTATTACATTCCACTCAACATACCTATTCACACACACACTTCACACAACACATTACCTATCTTCTAAACTAAATACATATCGTGTATTATGCATAACAAAAGTGATACTAGCCAACAACCAGTATCTTTGTATCTGCCGGATTTCTCATGAAAGGACCCGTTATTCGCTTCATTCGTTAATCTCCCATAATGACCATGGATAAGTTAGATATCGACAATATAGCTGTATCCACAGTATACTCCTGTTCTCCTGAACAAACTAACCATTATTTAGGCAATGTAAGCAAATCTATTAAAATATTTCATGTTAATATAAGAAGCATTGGTAATACAGTCAATTTTAACAATTTGCTAATGACTTTACATAGACTTAGTCTAGATCTGAACATGATTGTCTTGTCCGAGTGTTGGCTCAGTAAATGTTCATTTATCCCAAGCATACCAGGGTTTGTTGCGTTTCAATCAGATTATATGAATCAAAATGACGGCATTGTAGTTTATGTGAAAACAAATACTATATTTACAGTGGAGAAGCCGACGTTCCTTGAAGCAAATTGTTTACTTTTCAAATTTGGGTCTGACATGGCAGTAATTGCAATGTACCGCTCCCCGTCACATCAGAATTTAAATAACTTTATAAATAGCCTTGATCTGGTCCTACAGTCTTTAAAAGCATTCAAAACAATTAGTTTAGTAGGTGATATAAACATTAACATAGCCCCGGACAATAAGGATGTTAATGTAGATCTATACTTAAATACACTAGCTGCGCACGGAATGCTTCCTGCTCATAGTCTTCCTACACGATATAATACTTGTCTAGTTTATTTAATGTAACAAACAGTTTATTAAATGTAACAAACCTGCCATTACTATAGTTCTTGACTCAGTTTTTACTGACCATGCACCGGTACTGGTATTGTATAAAGTAGATCATATTAAACATCGTACTCCCAAGACAACGCTGCGTACTGACATACCAACTTGCATCAAGGCACTTGAAGAAACCGACTTTTCAATTGTACTTAAATGCAATGATGCTAATGAGGCCGCCTCTACTCTAGTTCAGATTATATCGACAATTGTAACCCACAACACTAGTTTATCAGTAGTATCTAGTAAATACAGAATTATTAAGCCTTGGATTACTCCTGGGCTATTAAGGTGCATAAGAAACCGTGATAAACTTTACAAAAATGCAAAAAAGCAACCTAATAATATTACTCTTCAAGTTATTTATATACGATATAAAAAATTCTGTAACAAATTACTAAAAAAAATAAAACATGAATATGAACGCATTGAATTTGAGAAAAATCGTAGAAATCCCAAAGGAACATGGAATCTTATAAAAAAAATCTCAAACCTCAACAAAGACAAATCCCCTGCGAATGATATCTTATCCGTAAATCCTGACCCACAAATAGCAGTAAATATTATTAATAAGCATTTTGCTGGCCTGGGTAGCGACCTAGCCTCTAAAATAATTTCCGCTCCTAAAATTCCCATCTCAAATTCTCTCATTACTCATCAGTTTCCTAACTCATCAAACTCTATGGCCATGTATCAAACAGATGAGAATGAAATAAATAATATAATCACTGACCTTAAGATAAACTGTGCCGTACGATGGGATGGTATTCCTACTAGTCTGATAAAAGCCGCCAGGCACATTTTGCTACCTGCCTTGATCCATGTTTTTAATCTCTGTCTGTCCTCAGGAGTATTTCCCACTGTTTTTAAAAAGGCACTAGTATCACCTATATTTAAGAGTGGCCACAAAGCCCATATAAATAACTATAGACCAATTTCTATTTTAACGTCTCTATCGAAGATTCTTGAAAAAATATTGAATAATTATATTGACTATTAAAATACGTTCATATGCAAAATGTTTTAGCTGAAAACCAATACGGATTTCGGTCTGGAGTAAGTACAGAAGACGCAATTCTTGACATAACTAGCAATATTGCAATTAACTTTAAACATAAACTGAAGACCATAGCCATATTTCTAGACCTGCAGAAAGCATTTGATACCGTTTCCATCGCCCTGCTTATAACTAAATTAGAAAAAATTGGTATTAGAGGCATTCCACTAGAAATATTCAAAAGTTATTTGCGCGACCGCTCTCAAGTTGTAAAAATCGATAGTTTTGTAAGCACAGAAGAAACCATATCTTTTGGAGTCCCGCAAGGAAGTGTACTTGGGCCCACACTTTTCCTGCTTTACATAAATGACCTCTGCAGGCTATCACTTCCTAACTCGAAAATTATTACCTACGCTGACGATACAACAATACTAGTGAGTGGCACGGAATGGGGTGAAGCTCAAAAGAAAGCTGAATTGGCTTTACACCAAATTAAGGCCTGGCTAAACGACAACTTACTCACGTTAAATTTAAATAAAACTAAATTCATAACGTTTGCCCCACGGTTAACATTTCAACCTTCTGAAAAATTCTCGCTTAAAGCGCATGTATGTGGTTCCCAAGCATCTTGGTTGAACTGTGCATGCAGTAAATTAGAGCGCACAAATAGTGTAAAATGTCTTGGTGTAATGTTAGACAGTACCTTATCATGGAAGGACCAAATTGAATTTCCTTGTACCAAGGATTAGAAAATTAATTTTTGTATTTAAAAAATTAAGAGCATCAGCCGATCTTACAACGCTAAAAACGGTTTACTTTGCCTTGGCTCATTCAATCGTAACCTACTGCATTTCTGCATGGGGTAGTGCAGGGAAATCTTATGTTCTGAGATTGGAAAGAGCCCATCGAGCAGTTATAAAAGTTATATTACACAAACCAGTTTATTTTCCTACGAACGAACTTTACGCTCTTTGCAACTTACAAACTGTAAGAGGATCATTCATCTTGAATGCAGTATTACGGAAACATGCCAGTCTGAATTATAATCCGCATCATAAAAATATGAAACGCAGAGCTGATATTGTGTGCAATACAGAACCAGCTAGAATTGAAACTGCTAGACTTCAATATTATTACCTAAGTTCCATGTTATACAATAAAATAAATAAAATTCTTGACATATACCCACGGACTCTTAGGGAATGTAAGAAACGGGTTAAGAACTGGCTACAAACACTATCATATAATGATTTTGAAAACCTTCTGAAACCTTAATTGCTTTTACTATGCATAATTTTTCACTTTATCTGCACACAAACACACACTTACACACACACATTCACACACACACACACACACACACTCATACACGCGCACATCAATCTCTATACGGGACGTCACGCCACATCACCGGAGTGGGGCGTTAATAGCTGCGACACAGTCTAGCACTAATGTAGCTATTTATCGCACATAAATTAATGTATCCCTAGTTTTTAGTTCTGATAAATAAAGAATTTGAAAGAATTTGAAAGATTTGAATTGATTCTAAATATTTTTTTAAGCGCACCTTAATTATTTTTTCTAAAATTTTTGATACCACAGGTAACAATGAAATTGGCCTGTAGTTTGAAATCTTATCCTTGTCGCCTGATTTGTGTATGGGGATAATGACCGACTTTTTAAGTGCATCCGGAAATACCCCGTTTTCTATACATTTATTACACAGGGCTGTTATAGGACTTGTAAATATATCAACGCCGTTTCTTATAAGAATTGAAGGAATGTTATCCCATCCTGCAGAATAAGTGGGTTTTAAATTTAAAATTGTGTTTTTTATTTCAATTTCGTCAGTTGGAAGAAGTACAAATGATTTTAAGGGGGGATCGCTTTCTATTAAAGGAGTTTTGTTACTAAGGTTTTGTCACCTCGTCCGTTTGTAATCTTGTAAGAATATTGTCCGCCAATTCATTACCAATTGTAGCAAAATAATTATTTATGTGGTGCAATGAAAGGAGTGGTGTAGCCTTTAAACTAAGTAAACTTGACGGTGATTTTATACTGCTCTGTAGGTTGCAAACTTTTCTTATTATGTTCCATTGATTTTTTATATTTTTCTTATTGTTTTCTATTTCTTTTTTAAAGTAATTGTTTTTCACAGATTTTAGTAAGTTATTACATGTATTACGGTAACGTTTATATGTTATCTTTAATATTTAATTATGGGGATCAATACGAAGTTTTTTTATGTAAGTTGTCTCTATTCCGTATGCACCGACATAAACCTGCAGTGATCCAAGGCTTAATTATATGCTTACGCCGTGATATCTTATAAGAGACAGTGAATTTTTTTAGTGTCCTCGTATGTCTGTGAATATATTGATTAAATTGTTGGGTTCGTTAACGGTAAAACATTCGTTCCAATTTACTTGTTTTAGCTCTGATAATACCGCATCATAATCAGTCCTTTTGCAAACCGTTTTCAAATCAATGTTAGGGTTTTGTTTTGTTATTGACGTCATTACACAATAATGATCTGTCACTGTGGAATTACATACAATAGTTCTGGTTGACCACATCGTTCTTATGAAACAGTGATCTAGGCAATTATTATTTCTAGTTGGGTATTTATGCGAAGCTAACATACCATATGACGCAAGTAGGTTTAAATAGTCCGTTGCTGTACTGTTTAAGTTATCATCTATAATATTAACATTTATGTCGCCAACAAGAATAACATTTTGAACTAATCTTAACTGATATAGAATTTTATCTAGTGACTGTAAAAATGGGTTTAAATTTTTGAAAGACGGTGGTCTGTCGACACTAATTATAACTAATACATTATCTATAGTGGATATCAAGCAGTTTGCCTCCACACAGTTGTTGGGTTCATTAACAGTAGCATTAATACTGTCTTTAATAAATATCACAACACCATCGTTTTGATTGAACGTTGTTTTAGTTGAAAACTTTGAATAGTACGGTATGCTAGGTATAACTTTATCATCCGAAATCCATGACTCAGTCAGTACAATCATATCATAAGAAATATCTAATCGATTTAGTAGAACTGTAAGGTCGTCAAAATTTCTGGTCACACTTCTTATATTTTGGGTAATTAAGTTAAAAGATGGTTTTGATAAATTTAGTAATGACTTACACTGTTCAGGTGCATCTACAATGTCGGCTTTGCTAACATTGATGGTAGCATCAATGTTTTCTGATATCACATGTATATTAGCCATGGCTGCCAATGTTCCATAAAATCGTTAAGTTAATAGAAAGCAAAGCCGCGACATGACGCAATGATACAAGTGTAAAGTCTATGGGTCCGTTAAAAAGATGACCGGAAATATGATATCTTAAAGATTGGACGGTAAACAGAAGTTGTGTAGTGACATTAGGAAATAATTTTGTCTTCATAGAGTTGTGTGTGTGTTGATTAGTAGCAAAAGAAATAAATGAGTGCAAACATTGAAAAGATAAAAAAACATATCCAAAACCGGAAATATAGTTATTAGTCAATGGACTACTAAACGTTATGTAACTTATTCGAGCCCTAATAACTATGATTACTAGATATAGTCAATCAACAATACCATCCTTGTCAGTTGTCTTAAAGGTTGCATTAGGTAGTGATGCAATTTGCTCTGCAGATTTTATTTGTATAGCTGGTGAACCTTCTTCTTTCCTTAAATATATTTTTCCTTTGGAAATCCAGCAAAAACGATAGACCGAAGTCTTTTTTAATTGATGAGCCAAATAATTCAGATTATAAAAGGAACTAGTCCTTTGGTGGGCGGAATATGTTCAGTGTAATTAATCAACAAGCTTCTACAATTCTTACTAGATGTCGCTGCCTGCGAATTAGCCGCCGCTATGGTTTGGTTCAGTGTAATAGGTTTATAATGATAATTAATAGATAATACATTTCGGTTCATACAAAGCGGATGGCTCAAGATTTTTACAGTAACACGGATGTAGAGAAATTCAATAATATTTTAATGCAAGACGAAAGTGATAGAACAGAAAATGATCCGTTTCCGGATGGCAAGATGTACACACGCGTATTGTAGCTTATCTTACAAAATTAATCCTAAATATCGTAAATAATAAAATTATCAACCTAAATAGTCAACAAATATATTAGTGATTGAAGTGAAGTTGATTTTTGGGTGAAACAGCACAAAAACACAAGAATTCGAAGTGACATATAAACTTATTGTTACGTGATTGAAGTAAACAAAAGCTGTTGGATTTGAAAAACATTTTAAGGATATTTTATCAAGACCAATCACTAGAAATCGTGAGTCAACATAACTATTATCTCATTGCTGATTGGATCAGCTGGTTTTGACAGATAAATACTTCTACATGTTTACCAACCTTCAGAAAAAATTAATCGTTCCTATTCGTTACTAAAGACCAAGGAAAAATTCATCAACTAAGCCATAGACAACATAGACGAGTCTCGATTGAATAATCGACTAAGCCGGTAAAGCAACTCGATGTATCGACTAAAATTATGAAAAGGGTTTATAAAGCCAGTTAGCATCCAAACCGCCTTTCAATAACGTTCCAGTTTTGAGACATGTAATGAAATCCCTACGCTTGACATTAGTTTTTTCACCTAAAATCAAGACATATGTATGATCTGGTGCTATTTCAACTGCTTTGTACAACAAGTTCACAATGTGCGTTATATGAAGACTTGGCGTGCAGTGATTATATATTTTCTTTAATGTCTTGTTTTGAAGACGATTACCCAGTCCAACACCGCATCTATCTGAAAAAATAAAAACGCTATCTTGCTTCTTGTTGGAGCCGCTGGTTGCGAATTTGTTTAATAACTATGTGTTGAATTATTGTAGGTACAACTTGTGACGTAAATTCCTTATCACTGCAGGATTTATCAATGATGCACTCTTTCACCAGTTCTTTATTTTTGCCTGTTATCAATTTATTTATTTGGTGTAATTTGTCTTCAATGAAGTTTAGTGTGCATATAGCTTTATCTTTTTTAATAAGATCGGATCTGCAACGTTCTAATGTCTGAAGTAATTTATGATTTGTTTGTTGTTGGGCTTCAATTATAATTATCGTCTTGCATTAAAATATTATTGAATTTCTCTACATCCGTGTTACTATAAAAATCTTGAGCCATCCGCTTTGTATGAACCGAAATGTATTATCTATTAATTATCATTATAAACCTATTACACTGAACCAAACCATAGCGGCGGCTAATTCGCAGGCAGCGACATCTAGTAAGAATTGTAGAAGCTTGTTGATTAATTACACTGAACATATTCCGCCCACCAAAGGACTAGTTCCTTTTATAATCTGAATTATTTGGCTCATCAATTAAAAAAGACTTCGGTCTATCGTTTTTGCTGGATTTCCAAAGGAAAAATATATTTAAGGAAAGAAGAAGGTTCACCAGCTATACAAATAAAATCTGCAGAGCAAATTGCATCACTACCTAATGCAACCTTTAAGACAACTGACAAGGATGGTATTGTTGATTGACTATATCTAGTAATCATAGTTATTAGGGCTCGAATAAGTTACATAACGTTTAGTAGTCCATTGACTAATAACTATATTTCCGGTTTTGGATATGTTTTTTTATCTTTTCAATGTTTGCACTCATTTATTTCTTTTGCTACTAATCAACACACACACAACTCTATGAAGACAAAATTATTTCCTAATGTCACTACACAACTTCTGTTTACCGTCCAATCTTTAAGATATCATATTTCCGGTCATCTTTTTAACGGACCCATAGACTTTACACTTGTATCATTGCGTCATGTCGCGGCTTTGCTTTCTATTAACTTAACGATTTTATGGAACATTGGCAGCCATGGCTAATATACATGTGATATCAGAAAACATTGATGCTACCATCAATGTTAGCAAAGCCGACATTGTAGATGCACCTGAACAGTGTAAGTCATTACTAAATTTATCAAAACCATCTTTTAACTTAATTACCCAAAATATAAGAAGTGTGACCAGAAATTTTGACGACCTTACAGTTCTACTAAATCGATTAGATATTTCTTATGATATGATTGTACTGACTGAGTCATGGATTTCGGATGATAAAGTTATACCTAGCATACCGTACTATTCAAAGTTTTCAACTAAAACAACGTTCAATCAAAACGATGGTGTTGTGATATTTATTAAAGACAGTATTAATGCTACTGTTAATGAACCCAACAACTGTGTGGAGGCAAACTGCTTGATATCCACTATAGATAATGTATTAGTTATAATTAGTGTCTACAGACCACCGTCTTTCAAAAATTTAAACCCATTTTTACAGTCACTAGATAAAATTCTATATCAGTTAAGATTAGTTCAAAATGTTATTCTTGTTGGCGACATAAATGTTAATATTATAGATGATAACTTAAACAGTACAGCAACGGACTATTTAAACCTACTTGCGTCATATGGTATGTTAGCTTCGCATAAATACCCAACTAGAAATAATAATTGCCTAGATCACTGTTTCATAAGAACGATGTGGTCAACCAGAACTATTGTATGTAATTCCACAGTGACAGATCATTATTGTGTAATGACGTCAATAACAAAACAAAACCCTAACATTGATTTGAAAACGGTTTGCAAAAGGACTGATTATGATGCGGTATTATCAGAGCTAAAACAAGTAAATTGGAACGAATGTTTTACCGTTAACGAACCCAACAATTTAATCAATATATTCACAGACATACGAGGACACTAAAAAAATTCACTGTCTCTTATAAGATATCACGGCGTAAGCATATAATTAAGCCTTGGATCACTGCAGGTTTATGTCGGCGCATACGGAATAGAGACAACTTACATAAAAAACTTCGTATTGATCCCCATAATGAAATATTAAAGATAACATATAAACGTTACCGTAATACATGTAATAACTTACTAAAATCTGTGAAAAACAATTACTTTAAAAAAGAAATAGAAAACAATAAGAAAAATATAAAAAATCAGTGGAACATAATAAGAAAAGTTTGCAACCTACAGAGCAGTATAAAATCACCGTCAAGTTTACTTAGTTTAAAGGCTACACCACTCCTTTCATTGCACCACATAAATAATTATTTTGCTACAATTGGTAATGAATTGGCGGACAATATTCTTACAAGATTACAAACGGACGAGGTGACAAAACCTTAGTAACAAAACTCCTTTAATAGAAAGCGATCCCCCCTTAAAATCATTTGTACTTCTTCCAACTGACGAAATTGAAATAAAAAACACAATTTTAAATTTAAAACCCACTTATTCTGCAGGATGGGATAACATTCCTTCAATTCTTATAAGAAACGGCGTTGATATATTTACAAGTCCTATAACAGCCCTGTGTAATAAATGTATAGAAAACGGGGTATTTCCGGATGCACTTAAAAAGTCGGTCATTATCCCCATACACAAATCAGGCGACAAGGATAAGATTTCAAACTACAGGCCAATTTCATTGTTACCTGTGGTATCAAAAATTTTAGAAAAAATAATTAACGTGCGCTTAAAAAAATATTTAGAATCAATTAAATTCATCTCTGATAACCAATTTGGATTTCGAGAGGCAATGTCTACAAGTGACGCTTTACAAACCCTGACGGCTGGGGTGGCAAATAACACAGATAGAAAACAAAAATCCTTAGGAGTATTCTTAGATTTGAAAAAAGCTTTTGACACCGTGTCGATATGCATCCTCCTGAAGAAAATAGAGGCTATCGGTATCCGTGGTCTACCTTTACGGTTATTTAAGGATTATCTTACGAATAGAAAACAATGTGTCAAAATTGACGAGCTTACAAGTGAACAAGAAATGATAACCTACGGCGTTCCACAGGGGAGTGTACTTGGGCCAACATTATTCTTGATATATTTTAATGACCTTTGTAAGTTGAATTTGTCAAAGGGGCGTATAATTTCCTTTGCGGACGATACTCTTCTACTGTTTACTGGAGGTTCATGGAACGATGTTATATATATGGCTTGACAGAAATATACTCTCGTTAAATTTGGATAAAACCACATATATAACATTTAGTATCAATAATTATTCACAACCAAAACGTGGTTCACTAATTCTCAAGACGCATACTTGTGGTGGGCTAAATAATAGTTGTTCATGTTACATTATTGATCATGTTAAAGCTGTTAATTACCTAGGACTTGTAATAGATCAAAATTTGAATTGGAAGTCGCACATCATAAAATTAAGTGAACGTGTGAGAAAATTGATTTTTATATTTAAAAATATAAGGAATATTTCGTCATTAAAATTAAGACTAGATATATATTATGCGTTATGCCAATCCATAATTGGGTACGGAATAAACGCTTGGGGAGGTGCATCCAAATCAACTTTACTTGAATTAGAAAGAGCCCAACGAACAATTCTTAAAGTAATGACTTTCAAGAAATTTACTTATTCTACAAAACAATTATACTTAGATGTTCCAGTACTTTCGGTACGGAAGTTGTACATTAAATCCATAATATTAAAACAACATAAAAAGCCACCGGATATAGATAGGCGCAGAAAAGACTTGGTTTATTATGTACCAAAACAAAACACCACATTTGGACAGAAATTCATGCATTACCTTGGCCCTAAACTTTATAACAAATTGAGTGAAAAGTTATATTAAAAGGTCTTACACATAATGCATGTCAGGGAGTGCTGGTCGATTATCTTAGAACAATTAATTATGACGAAGTAGAAGAACTATTCAAATTAGTGACATAAAACACAGATACACAACATTCTAACACAACTTATCCACATATATACACTTACACATACACACATATAAACATTTCACACATTATTAACATTTTTAGATTGTAAATTATTTATCATATTACACTTAACGTATCAACGACGAGGAGTATGTGAGTGTGATATAGTTATTTGTGCAACAAGAGAGCAAAGTCGATTTTTGCTGCGAGTGCTGATATTGAATCCCGAGTAAGCGAAGGAATCAATGATTGAATCACGAGCGTAGCGAGTGATTCTAAAGTTGATTCCTGAGTGCTGCGAGGGATTCAAAGGCACGAGATGCGAAAAATTTTGCTCTCGTGTAACACACATAACTTTTCACTTCAGCGGCGAGAACACTATATTAAATGAAATATATTACGTAACATTTTTGAAACTATAATTAAATATTTTTAAGTTAAATATCAGTTTTTTAAGCAGTAAATACTTATTTTAGTTTAAATACAACAATAAGTTAAAAATTCAATGAATTACAATAAAAGATATAATTATCATTTTTGCTAATTTTCTTTAGTTAGTACGAAATTCCGAACGTGTTTGTCTTTGAGGTCGAATTAAAAATCGGATTAACCCCATAACGAACTCCTTTCATCCAATCGAACTGTTAAAAGTACGTCTAGTTTGTATTTAATCAAATATAGTTCCCATAATATTGCTCTATCAATTTTATATTTATAATCTGTACTTTAATGCTTTGTATTGTTTTCTATAGCGCTACCTGCTAACATTTAACTTCATAACTCTGACGCAACTTATAACCAATTAATTTAACTTTCATAATCACACGAAATTTCTAACACAACACACTTGTCATTGGCAAAATCATCGGTATAACGATGGAAGCCAAAACCTAAATGAAGAAGAAGAAGAAAAGTCGGAGCTGTTGGTACTGGCCACTTGGTCTTTGTCTCTCTCTCTTTTCTATTGGCGGGAAAGAGATAGTGTCAATGTTTCGAATTAGAATTAAAAAGTTACTTTGTCTCACTCAGTGGGCAAAATCGCATTTTGTCCACTGTTTTCAGTGAGCAAAACCTACATGTTTGAGCTACTGAAGTGAAAAATTATTTATAATAACTATAAAGTAAATTTATTTAAACTAAAGGAATAAGTTGATCTAAAAAAAAAATCGGCATTTTAAAATATTTTATTATAAAAATAAGTGAACGATACAGTAAGTGTCTGCATTTTGCCTATTCTATGTACATACAATTGAGGTGTGGGTAAAATTTCATTTTTACGTATCGAGTAATCACTAACACCTACCCACACAATTGTCTGTATAAATTATATTATGACCAATTACATGAATAATGTACTTTATTGAACTGGGAAAACGAGGAATACGATCCTATTGTAATACAGTGTTACTAGTACAGAGGGGAGTGTAATTGTTTCTCCCAGTACAATCTGAACATAATTTACACAATACTATATTAATTAATACATAATTAAATGGCAAACCTTCAAGTTCACAAAGATGTCGATCCGCCCACCGTTGGGAATACATTTTACTTTAAGTTTAAACTTAAACGGTTTCAAAAACTACACAATTTACAAATAACTGAATACAATAATAATATTTTATGTTTTCAACTTTAGACAATAATATACATTTTGTTTAGACACTTGTTAGATACGGAACCGTAAGGCATTGCGCTGACCCCTAATGCATCGTCGAGGCTTGGTAACAGCGACCAGTGACGTCCGTCGGGCGCAAAGTGCCCAGTCAGCAGATTCCACGCAGTGGAGTCATTTTCAATATAGTGCATTCCATATTCTTACATCGAATTGGATTCACATTCACTTAGACATAAGATTATTGTAATTTCTATTTTTAATAAATTAGTGTAATTAATCTTCGGTTTTTTTTCGCTCATCTGGCTGCCGCTAACGTATTTGGCGCAGTCGGTAGGATTTTGGCGGGCCGGTTCGCGAATAAATTCACGGGTTTACCAGAAAACCGCGTTCGCGAGTCGCCCGGGCGGCTATCAAGCCCCTGCACGAAGATCCAGAATCTACGAGCGTAAGCAGCCGGGTGAAGAATCCAGCCATTGATTCGACAAGAAGAAGAACCAGAGATATGGAAAATTGTTCATTCAGAATTTAATACTCATATTACTTTAAATAAGGAATGGATGCAAAAGCATAGTAATATTATAGAACAATTAACAAAAAATCAAGAAAAAAATAATGACACGCTAGAATACATTTTAGAAATAGATGCATACAGAGGCTACAGTTTAATAAAATTCGCAAAATTCGCCCAAATTCTAGGAATTATTAGTAATAATGTAGAGGACTTAGCTGTAGAATTAGTTAGGATAGAAAATATAATGGCTTTTATTCGCTCTTCCAGCACACATCACTCTATGATCGACATAGAAGTTTTAAAGTCCATAGTAGAGAAGCTTAAAAGGTTTTATAATAAGGATGCTATTTTAAGTTTAGAGCTAAGAGAATATTACGATATTCTTAAACCAGGTTATTATTTTAAGGGTAAAACGATAGTTATAGTATTTAAATTTCCCATAGTTTCTAACAACATATATTATCTGTACCGACTATCCGTTGTTCCCAATAAGAAACAATTTGCCCTTATCCCTCCTGCTCCTTTCATAGCAACTAATGAGAACTCATTCGTGTATATAGAGGCTGAATGCCCGAAGTATACTACTATCTATCTCTGTGAACAAAGAATCAGCCTACAACTTCGAACGAAACCCGACTGTATCCAGAACCTTATCATCAACCAAGTCCTGAAAAACACATGCGAGTTCACCAGCATATCACTATCGAAGGCAGCCGTGGAACAATTGGATGATCAGCATTACGTGATGTCGATACCTCAGTCGACCAAGACTCATCTGGCCTGCGGCAGAGAAGATTTCAACCTTCTGCAAGGAAGCTATCTCGTCACCATACCCGTAAACTGCTACCTACAGACAGAAGAGTTCACCATCATGAATGAAAATAACGAAATAAAAGGACAACCATGGAAGCTAACGGAGATAGCCTACGACAATGTGCACGAGACAGACATTCAAACGCACATAAGTTTCAGCTCAATAAACCTCAGGGAACTCCATAACATTCAGAATAGAGTCTTGCTAGAAAAACCAATTAAAATTGATCAGACTCAGATGGACATAGTATACCATACGACGATCCCACTTTACATCATCATACTGGGAGCAGCAATTAGCACCGCTACCATAGTGGCCCGCCGATATGGATGCAGAAATTTTAACAAAACTGAAAAAGAAAAATCACCAACCCTGAAGATCCATCACACCTACGAAGACATAGAACAGGACCCCAAGATGCGAGCCGAAGTCCCAGCAACATTTTCGATCAATATGCTCAAAAATAGTTGCTGATCTGCGGGTGGAGGTGTTAGATACGGAACCGTAAGGCATTGCGCTGACCCCTAATGCATCGTCGAGGCTTGGTAACAGCGACCAGTGACGTCCGTCGGGCGCAAAGTGCCCAGTCAGCAGATTCCACGCAGTGGAGTCATTTTCAATATCGTGCATTCCATATTCCTACTTCGAATTGGTTTCACCTTTACTTATACATAAGATTATTGTAATTTCTATTTTAATAAATTAGTTTAATTAATCTTCGGTTTTTTTTCGATCATCTGGCTGCCGCTAACGTATTTGGCGCAGTCAGTCAGTTTCACTACATATACTAGCTTGAATATGTATAACAATATGAACATAATTAACATACACACAACATAACATATTATATCGCAGTAAACATACTGTTATAGTTTAAACATTACCTTTCTTTAGTCAGCTTTTGGTAATAAACATAATTTGTTACAAGGACGTTTACACAGACCATTTTTAGTTTTAAGTGTTACAACTCTAGTGACATCATCTTTTCCGGGATGTTTTTCAACAACCTTTCCTAATAACCATTTGGATGGCGGGATATTGTGGTCCCTGACAATCACTACATCACCAACACATGATTCAGATGATTCACATGATGCCCATTTATAACGCTGATTTAAAGTTACCAAATATTCATCTGACCATTTTTTCCAAAAATCGTTAACTATTTTTTGACTCAATTTCCATCTTTGTAAACCTGAAACGACACAACTGGTATAGTCCTCATCTGGCAGAGTAATTAGAGGTACTCCCACTAAAAAATGTCCAGGTGTCAGTGTATTTGGTGTACTGAAGACAATGTACCACTTAGTAACCGACTGGATAATTACGTGTATTAGTGTTCACATTCAAGATTGGCCGTGGTTACATTTTTTTTTAAACATTTTTAATGGCTAGCAAGGATATTGTTAAAATGAATATCATTCAATGGAATGCCCAAAGTATTAAGCCTAAATTAATGTCGTTTTCACACTTATTAAATCAGAATCATATTCTCATAGCTGCAATAGCAGAAACATGGCTAGAACCCGACAGTTCATTAAAAATTTGATTCGTACGGTGGTGTGGCTATAGTAGTACACAAATCTGTTAAAGCTCAAATAAGAGAACTGAACATTCATAACACGGGCATCGAAGCGCTATATGTCAAAATTTATAATTATCCATTGATCGAAAATGTCATTGCAGTATATTGCCCACCAACTATTCGGACTAATTTAAATGATTGGACTTCGTTATTTTCAGCATTTAGAGATAAAACAGTGATACTGGGTGACTTTAATGCTCACCATACCAATTGGTCCTATAAAACAGACACTAGAGGTGTCCAAATATTAGATGCATTAATTGATAGTAGGTTTATAGTGCTTAATGATGGAAGTAAGACTCGAGTAAAATTAGTCAATAGTGTAATGCAACAGTCCGCACCAGATCTAACTTTAGTTTCTTCTGATGTTGCTATGGAATTTAATTGGATAGTATGCAATGAAACTTTAGGTAGTGACCACTTGGTAATCCAAATATCTACTGAATGCGAGATGCCCAACAATATTACTATGAAACGGAATTTTAAAAAAGCTGATTGGCATTCTTATAGTTCTTGCCTCGAGCAAATATTTTCTAATTTTCCAGTTAACCGAGACTCGCAGAAGTCGTATGATACGTTTATAGATTATATCAACATGGCAGCAGAAATTCATATCCCTATGGTTAAAATACCACAAAACCCAAATTCAAAATTTAAACCTAAACCATATTGGAATGCAAGTTTATCTAAGGCGGTTGCTGAGAGAAGACTGGCATTGTCAAAGTTCCGTAGGAATCCTAGCTCATTTACTTTTGAAATTTTACAAGAAAAGATAAGAGTAGCACAAAAGTTAATACGTCAAGCTAAACTTCAAGATTGGTCAAATTTTTGTTCATCTATTGACGGGAACATCTCGGCAAGTGAAATGTGGTGTAAAATGAAGTGGTTAAAAGGTAACAAAGTGTCCAAGTCCATTATTAATAGCTCTCAAGCCAATAATCTTCTTTCCAGCCTTACACCAGATAGTGTGATACCCAGTAAACCAGACTTCTATGTAACCAATCCACATCTTGAGGTAGAAATCTCCATGCAGGAGCTTGACAAATGTATTAAATCAAAGGATACATCTCCTGGATGCGATGATATTTCGTACTCTATGATTAAAAACCTACCAAGTAATGGCAAAAACATCCCACTCAATTTATTTAATATATTCTTCTCAGAGAGTTTTGTTCCCGCACAATGGCGAAATATTAGTATAATAGCAATTCCAAAACCAGGAAGGGATCCTAATCTTGCTTCATCTTTGAGGCCTATATCGCTAATGTCGTGCATAAGCAAAATTTTTCATGCCATAATTAATAAGAGACTTGAATGGTTCCTAGAAAAAAACCACTGTTTTTCAAACAACGTCGTTGGATTTAGAAAAACTAGAGGGTGCTTGGATAGCGTCAGTTGCCTTGTTACACGTATTCAATCTGGATTCTCGGATAGACGTCACACTATAAGTTGTTTTATCGATATAGATAACGCCTACAATAATATAGATATAAAAAAACTAGTAACTATTTTACATGATCTAAAAGTAGGAACAAAGATATGTAATTATCTATGGAATTTTTTAAAGGAACGCATCCTCATGATTAAAACAGATGAAGGACCGATAACTAGAACCGCAAGTCGGGGTTTAGCCCAAGGAGATCCACTCTCTCCGTTACTTTTCAACGTGGCCACTAGAAGCGTGTGTAAGACCCTGGAAAATCAAGTATGTATAACCCAATATGCTGATGATTTTGTACTATATCTTAGTTCTAAATCAATAAATGCTGGTGCTAGGAAACTACAACATTCATTAAATATTTTAAACAAACTCTTAACTGAGTTAGGGCTAGAGATCTCTACAACCAAAAGCCAAGTCTGTATTTTTAAAACTAACTATAGAACAGATAATATTGAGTTATATATTAATGGAGCGCCATTGAAATGTGTTCCAGTTGTTAAGTATCTAGGTGTGTGGCTAGATCGCAACTTAAGATGGGGTAAAGCTATAAACGAAATTAGGGAACGAGCATTAAAATTTGTAAATATATTTAAAGTCTTAAACGGAGCTGGATGGGGTGTGCACCCCTGTCACTTAAGAAGATTATACATATCTCTAGTACGTAGTCGTATAGATTATTCAAGCTTTCTTTATGCCATTAGCTGTAAGACAAATCTAATAAAATTGGATAGGGTGCAAAATCAGTATATGAGAATTATAGGTGGGTTTATAAGAAGTATGCTATACATGTTATGGAAGCAGAGCTGCAACTACAACCCCTATTTGTACGGCGCACAAATTTAGCCGAAAAATTCTTCCTTAAAGCAAAAGCTATCCGTGATAATCCATTATTAATTGAGCTTAATAATTTGTCGGTCTTATGTCAAAATTTGTTTTGGAGACGTAAAGTGAAACCTTTATTAGTTACGAGTCACAATCGTCTTAATTCTATCCCCATGCATACAAGCAAACAACTAGAAATGTTTAGTTTAGATACTTGGGTCAGTAATATCGATTCATCTAGTTTTATACACTACAATATTAAAAGCATAAATAAAGCTAAAAGAGATTATAAGCGTCAAGATTTGCGTTCACTGTGCGAAAAATTTTTAGTAGACAACTATTCAAAATACTATAAAATATACTCAGACGGGTCGAAGGATAAAGTAAGTTCAGGAGCGGCTTTCTTAGATAATCAAACAAATCATTATATGAAATTTTGTATAAATAATACTTATGTCTCAATTATGTATACCGAGCTTATTGCCATAGCAGAGGCGCTGTCATATGCTAAATCAATTAAGAATAACAAACATTTAGTTATTATAACTGACTCCAAGAGCGCTTTACAACATTTGGAGCGCTGTACATATTCAGTAAGGGGCATTCCATTGGCATATGATATATTAGATAGTTTATACAAGCTGAACTCAGGTGACAAACACGTTGCCCTGCAGTGGGTGCCGTCTCACATTGGTCTCGTAGGCAATGAAACTGTCGACAGACTAGCGAGGGAAGCAGTGGGCGATGGAGTTGAGATCGAATGTCTTCCTTTCTACTCAAATCTTCTGGGAAATGTTAAGAAAAAATGTGTACAAATTTGGTCAGAATATTTTGATGAAAGGTCTTTGATTAAAGGAATCTGGTATAAAACCATTCAACCAACCCTGCCCTCCAAACTTTGGTTTGACGGTACTAATGTGGGAAGGCTGGACATTGTAACGAGTCTAAGACTTCGTTCTGGACATATTCCATTAAACAGCTTTGGATTTATGATGAACAAAAGTATGTCGCCTAATTGTACAGAATGTGAGATGATAGAAGATGTGTACCATGTCTTAGTGGAATGTGTGCGAAACGAAAGTCGTAGGAGGGACTTTATATTGCTAAATAATATTGTACAGTATAATGTCGGGTGGTGCAACAGTGTATTGTCATCTCCTCATTCAACAATAGCCAAGAATTTATATAAACTTGCGCAAATAGTTTGTAAAAATAGATGTTAAATAGCATTAAGTATTATGTATTTCTTACGGGGATTACGTGTTCTTTTTGAACGTTCCCCTTTAAAATAAAGATTAAAAAAATATTTATATTTAACGTCGATAGCGTCAACTCTGCGCATTCAAATGTTCTTACTCTTTGATATTCACATAAACATGGCCGCCGCAGTGAGGCGTCGTCAAGAGTTACAAGAAATTGATAAAATATGACTAAATTAAGCGTGTTTTAAAGATAATATGTTGAAAAGTTACTCCTTGACTTTTAATTGTAAATAAAATTGAAAACTGTTTTAGTAATAAGGTTGTTTTTTGGCTGTGTTAAAATAAATAAATAAAAAATAAATAAAACTTGTATTTCTCGAATTGTTTGAACAGTATCTCAATACACACGAAGGCATAGTTAGTATAAAAAACAAAACAACACTCAAACGTGTGATGTTGCAGCAAACGCTTGTCACAGACTAAATGAGTTGGAGTGCGCGCGCTCCAACGCGTGTTACAAACAATCGAGTTGAGGTGCCTCCTCTAGTACGAAGGAATTGCATGCCGGAAGGTAAAATGTAGCTGGTTTTAGTAATACTTTTAATAACTTATGTAATGTACCTGAATGGAAGCACAGTTGTAAAGGTGAACAATGTTCTGTCAAAGCCCTTTAAGCCACAAAAAGGTGTTAGACAAGGATGCATCCTGTCCCCGATTCTCTTCAATATCTACGGTGAACATATAATGAGACGAGCCCTGGAAGGTTGGGAGGGTGGAATATCTGTTGGCGGCAGGAAAATCAGCAACCTGAGATACGCAGACGACACTACACTATTTGCAGCATCCGAGCAGGAAATGGCTTCATTGCTTTCTAGAGTGGAGAAAGAGAGCGAATTAGTTGGCCTCAGCATTAATAAGGCAAAGACCAAGGTGTTGGTGGTAGACAGACCTGGTATACTAATTCGGTCCAAAGAACTCAAAGACCTAGAATTTGTTGATCAGTTTGTCTACCTTGGCTCTCTTCTCAACAATGAGGGTGGCAGCGGAAAGGAGATCACCAGGAGAATCCAAATCTCCAAAACAGCAATGACAAAACTCACTAGGATATGGAGAGACCGCAATATATCCCGGAAAACCAAAGTGAGGCTGGTGCGTACATTGGTGTTCTCAATCTTCTTTTACGGCGCCGAATCCTGGACAATCAGACGGAAAGAAAGGGCAAAAATCGACGCATTTGAAATGTGGTGTTGGAGGCGGATGTTGCGAATTCCATGGACCGCACGTCGAACCAACGTGTCCATTCTCAAGGAGCTCGCAATAAACACAAGGCTATCCGCTATCTGCTTTCAGCGAATACTTAAATATTTTGGACACGTTGCTCGCAGAAGCCCTGACAGCCTGGAGAAGCTGATGGTGGTTGGACAGGTCGAAGGGAAGAGACTACGCGGTCGCTCACCTACCCGGTGGTCAGATTTGATAAAAACGGTTACCGGCCTGCCACTGACCGAAGCTATTAAGACCGCCGAGGACAGAAACACGTGGAAGAGCATCGTGACCAAAAGGTCATTCTAGACACGACCTTCAGCAATGAAGATACCGACCAAGAAGAAGAAGAAGAAGTAATGTACCTACATTGTGCGCAATAAATGATTGATTGATTAGAAATCCTATCGCCCTTTTTACCTTACCTAGCCTTCCTAGAGAAAGATATCAAGTACATAGAGGCTGAATGCCTGAAAACCATAAATGGTACCTCTGTAACGAGAATTGGACCTTAAAAAGCCGAGGTTCATCATGACACTCTTCACGACGCAGCAAAGAGACTCCGCCATCTGTACGCATAAATATACGAGTTTCCCTGAGGACGCCCGCTAACGAAGAATTTGATGAAAAACATTACACCGACAGCTTCCATGGTACAACAAGAAAATATATCCGCAGCCACCGATAAAATTTAGTCATGACACCACATGAACCAAATCACATGCTGTGGACGACGACGACTAAAAATTAACAATATGTTGCGTCTTAAACTATCGTATCAAATTCATGAAGAATTCGCCTGATGATACAAGATAGAAGATTCAAAATTAGAAACAGTCTATACTATCTCTAATGTTCGAAAGGTTGATGCTAATCAACCCCCAGCTCAATTCACGACCAATGTCTTTCATACTCGCTGTTCTTCGGGGGGAGGTGTTACGTACGCAGGGTAAATCTATGAAGATCTGCATGCGTCAACAGTGCAATCAAGTGGTCTAAGAGTTCTACTTAAGCGTAATTTATGAAGACCCTTGTGCATGTGTGCAACAGTGCAATAAAGCGACCCAAGGACCACTCCTGATGTGGCGCCAGGTTTCGATAAGGGAACTCAACGCCGCCGTCACCCCGTCGGCAACACGCATTCTCTGATCCAACTTCGATCGGGAAGGTTTAGTCTTAAACTTTAGATGTAGTTTAGCTATTGTAACAATTTTATATTAAATTACTTTTAAAACAAATTATTCTTTTGCATCCTTCGATTGTCGCTACCTTAATTTGAGTTTAATGACAACATTATTTTGCCGGCTCATACAACGCTCAATTGTTTGTTACATTCTACGTTACTAGTTTTAGTTGATATATTATGATTGGTTGTTGAATTGTTATTGTGTATCTTTTGCTGGCATTGCGATTGTTATTCACGATGGGTGATTTTGTTCTGCAGTCAGCAGCTCGCCGCGCGACCTCGAGAGCAGTGAACCGCTCGCAAAAAATGCAAATCTTGTGATAGTAATCAATTCAGGTATCATTTTGCATCCCTTGATAACAGGATTTCGAAATGCATGGTATAGCCATCTTTCATGACTATGATTGTGGAATGCGTAAAACAGATCCTGCATAGTGTACTTTCTCCCATTGTATTGTCTATCTCATTATAACGGTATTGTCAAGAAATTGTATGCATAATTTGCACTTAGTTTTTGACTCTAAGACGTGAGTTGTTATGACATGGCAAGCCATTAAAGAAAGAGGTGAGGTGAAGTGAGCTATTTTATTGTTAGAAGAGGTCTAGTTCCGAAAGCGGGTTAACGAAATACGCCCAACCCATTTTTGTAGTTATGTTTTTATTAAAAGGCATTGTTAGTTTTGATGCACTTCAGTAATAGTAATTTTTCAAATAAATATCCTTGGACATTTCACACAACGCCATCTCGTCCCAAGCTAAGCAAAACTACTTATATACATTTTTTTTTTGTAAATACATACATATTATAGATAGAAATGACACCCAGACTCCGAGCCAGTGCCTCTGGTTTAGACAAAGACACTTGCCCGACCCCGGAATCGAACCCGGGACCCGTTGATCCAAAGGCATCTAACCACTAGATTTGACACTAGAAATTACAATTGAAAGTCTAAGACGTGCGTTAAGGCCTATTCTTTTTGCGAATTGTCTTCATTGATTTAAGTTTGTTTTTAATTTATTTAATACTAGCAGATACGGCGTGTTTTTTATAGGTATTACATTTAACATAGCGTTCTATTGAATACTTACTGTCTTGGAATAAAAAGACCTCGTCGATGTAAGACGTATATTTTCAAGTAATTGGTACAGCTTTGATATTATTGGAGGACGGGACGCTTTGACGATATTATAAGGCGCGCTTCGCGATCCAGGTCCGTAGCTGTAATGGCGGCCGCGCTGGAGTGCGCGGCTGCGCGGGCGCGGGGAGGGCAGCCGCCCTCACCTCACGTCCCCTGGCACACCGGGAAGATGTGTGCGCCGACATCCTCCGGGGCGTTGGAAGCTTGGCTCCAACTAGGTTCCTGGTGTAGGCTTCAATGTCATCATTGCTCATCTGGCTCGGGTTCGGACAGTGGGATGAGACACATCCGGTTGACAGCTCTCTTTATTGTTCCTCTGGTTGTGTAGACGTCAGCAACTCTGCACACCCTGTCCTTGCCTTCATAGAGTTTGCTGACTCTTCCCATTCTCCAATGAAGAGGCGCTACGTTGTCTTCCTTCAGTAGGACCAGGTCTCCGACTTGAATTGGGGTTTGGTTCGTTCTCCATTTGGTACGATTTTGTAGCTCCGCCATGTACTCTCGATGCCATCTTTCCCAGAATAACTGCCGGACTTGCTCGATGCGCTGGTATCTATTGGGCCTCGCTGAGTTGACAGGCAGTGAAGGTACGGACTGCAGTGGGCGGCCGATTAAGAAGTGCCCGGGAGTTAACGGACTGAGGTCAGTAGGGTCGGATGATAAGGGAGAAAGAGGACGGGAGTTAAGGATTGCTTCTATTTGAGTGAAAAGCGTCGATAACTCCTCAAACGTTAGGGAGACATTGCCTGCTATGCGTTTTAAATGGTACTTAGCTGATTTGACACCTGCCTCCCATATTCCACCGAAGTGTGGTGAGTAGGCAGGGGAAAACATGAATTTAATTTCCTCATTCGCGGCGTAATCTGAAACGGGTTGTCGACTGGACCGTATAACTTTTCCCAACTCATTGTTAGCGCCTACAAAGTTCTTGCCGTTGTCGCAATAGATCACATAAGGTTTTCCCCGACGAGACACGAATCTACGCAGACATGCCAGGAAGGCTTCTGTGCTGAGATCACTGACTACCTCTAAATGGATGGCTTTTGTGACAAGACATACGAAGATGCATAGATAGGCCTTTGTTACACGGTTACCTCGTCCCTTTCTAGAAGAAGCCATGAAGGGCCCGGCAAAATCTATTCCGCATGAATTAAAAGGAAAGTTTGGACTGATTCTCACATTAGGCAAATCCCCCATCTTAGGCTGCAATGTCTGACCGCGCATACGTGAGCATATGACACACTTTCTGCATATGGCGCGAGCTAAGTTTCTGCCTTGCAGTGGCCAGAACTTTTCGCGTACAGACGACAGAAGTAGCTGAGGGCCTGCGTGAAATAAACGTAAGTGTTCATGTTTCATTATCAGCTTAGTTAGGTGATGCTTCGCATCGAGTAGGATGGGGTATTTCTTGTCGTAATGACAATCCGACTGAGCTAATCGACCTCCGACTCTCAATAAACCGTTGGTATCTAAAAATGGATTGAGAGGCAATAATTTGCTTTTATAATGTAATTCTTGTTTACCTCGAATTTGTTTTAAGTCCTTAGGAAAGGACTCTATCTGACTGTGTTTCAGCAAGAGAGTTGACGAACGATCGAGCTCATCAACTTGCAATGGACCGGTCAGCTTGGTTTTATTTAATTGACAATTGTTTATGAAGCGTAAAACATAGGCGTATTTTCTTTTCAGTTTTAGATAGCTTGAATGATCCGTAAATTTTCCGTAAATCCGAAGATTGCAGGTTCGTGTCCTGTCACGGTCGCCAACTGTCTTGGAATAAAAAGACCTCGTCGATGTAAGACGTATATTTTCAAGTAATTGGTACAGCTTTGATATTATTGGAGGACGGGACGCTTTGACGATATTATAAGGCGCGCTTCGCGATCCAGGTCCGTAGCTGTAATGGCGGCCGCGCTGGAGTGCGCGGCTGCGCGGGCGCGGGGAGGGCAGCCGCCCTCACCTCACGTCCCCTGGCACACCGGGAAGATGTGTGCGCCGACACTTACTCAATCCAGTAAACAGATATCGTCATCTGTTAGAATCGTTTGGCGCTTATAATAAATAAATGTGAGACTCAAATAATTTGCAATAAAATAATATGGCGACTATAAATTGAGATGTAAACTATGTGTTACGCAGTAAATGGCAAAACTAATTTAAAAAATACTTTTATTTAATTATTGTTATTATATTAGAATTTATAGTAATACTAAACTAAGATTTATGAGTTACAATTATTTAGAGGTTCTGAGATGTTGAAGGATTCAGTTATGAATTAGTACTGACTCTTATTTGGTAATACACGAACTTATATACTAACGAAGCTAAACATAATTAAACTGTTTGTTACATATTAGGGACTTAGTTATCTAATGACGTTGTTTACTGACAGTCATGAGTAAGTTATACACAATAGAGTGTTGGCTACAACTTCGTAGGTAAGTTATACATAATTAAGGACTTAGTTATCTAATGACATTGTTTACTGACTGTCATATATGGATTATGGTAGGTACTTGTGAAATCTTCTTTCATTTAAAAAAGATTCACTAAGTTGGGGGTAGACGTTTTTGCACATCCATTGTTTTGTAGTGTGCAGTGCTACTTAGCGCAATAAATAGATTTACCTAAATCTCGTGTTTTACTGGACATATTAGTGGCGACGTGTGTAAATTTTGAACTATGGAGCGTAAACTAGTGAAATTTCATGAATTCAATGTGAAAACAGACAATTGGGACAGTTACATAACTCGTCTCAATTATTGCTTTGAAGCTAGTGGAATCGACGTCGATTCGGTCAAAAAAGCGAACTTTTTCACGATTTGTGGGGCTCAGACTTTCGAGACTGTTCTTGCTTTAATTACACCAAGAAAATGTAGTGAAGTGATTTACACGGAAGTTATAAATGTGTTGACCAAACATTATAGTCCGAAACCAAATGAAATATCAATGTCTTACAAATTTTATAAACGTGATCAAGCAAAAGACGAAACAGCCTCAGATTACATTGCTCAGATAAGAAAAATCAGTACCAACTGTAATTTTCCAAATCTAGAACGTATGCTGAGGGACAGGTTAGTGTGTGGTATGAGCGATCGCAAACTGCAGTACGAGCTATTGAAGAAAGACAACCTCGAGTGCAAGGACGTAGTCGACGCCATGGTATCTGCCGAGTCCGCGGGGAAGGACGCGCGCATGATGCAGGCGGCCGAGGACGCGACGACGTCGTCGCACAGCGCTACCGCCGCCGCGCTGCCCGTGCCCGAACCGATGGACGTCAACGCGTTCAAAACCAAAACCAACATTCGTCTCTGCTACAGATGTGGAGATCGCCACGGTGGTGAATGCCGTTTTATCAATGCACTTTGTCATTTTTGTAAGAAGAAAGGCCATATCGAGAAAATCTGCACCGCTAAGAAGAAAAGTAGCTTCGGGAAAGTAAATTACGCCGAAGATATGGTGTCGGACACGCAGCTGAACGGGATTTACAAAGTGGAGAGCGTGCGCACGCGCGTGCCTGCCTACAAGCTGCGCGTGTCGCTGAACGACGTGCCCGTGGACATGGAGGTGGACTCGGGCGCCGCCTTCTCGCTCGTCAACGAGCGCACATGGGCGCGCCTGCTGCCGCGCGCCACGCCGCGCCCGCTGCACACCCAGCTGCGCACCTGGAACGACTCTCGGGTTTCGGTCATTGGACAAGCAACAGTGTCGGTGATGTATAAAGACATTAAAACTGAATTAAGCGTAATAGTGGCTAGAGGTTCGGGGCCCAATTTAATAGGGCGTGATTGGTTTGAGCCCCTCGAAATTTCCATAAAATTTTGTAAAATTTGTGATATTGATATGTCGACAACGAGTGCATTACTTACCAAGTATGGGGAGGTTTTCAAGGACGAACTCGGTACATACCGGGGACACCCTGTCGCGATACAGTTAAAACCGAATGCAACGCCTAAATTTTTAAAAGCTAGACCGGTACCGTTCGCTATTAAAGCTAGGGTTGAACAAGAAATAGACCGATTGGTAGGTGAAAATGTCTTGCGATCTGTATCTTTCTCAGAATGGGCTACACCGGTCGTGCCAATAATAAAAAAGAACGGTACTGTCCGTCTGTGCGGCGATTATCGTAGTACGGTAAATCAAGCTACTGAAACCGATACTTACCCGATGCCGACAGCTAGTGAAGTTTTCGTAACTATATCTGGGGGAAAATTTTATACGACACTAGATCTTGATCGTGCGTACACACAAGTGGTCGTTACGGACGACACAGCTCGCCTTTTAACATTAAACACATGCAAGGGCCTTTACACTGTACATAGGTTAGCATTTGGCGTGAAAGCGTGTCCGGGCATCTTTCAACGGCTGATGACAGCGTTGCTAGCGGGTGTGCCTGGGGTAGCCGTGCTGATCGATGACGTCATCGTTAGCGGCCGCACCATGCTAGAGATGACACAGCGTCTAGATGAAGTGTTGGGACGGATTGAGAAGGCAGGTTTACGTCTTAATAAGACCAAATGCAAATTCGCAAAGGAACGAGTGGAATTTCTGGGTTTTGTTATCGATGCTGAGGGTATTCACCCGGCACCGAGTAAGGTTGAGTCCATACTCAATACTCCAGAACCTGAAAATGCCATATTAGAGCCTCTACATAGATTGCTCGACAAAACGCAGAAGTGGCTGTGGACTGACCGAGAGCAAACCAGTTTTGATACTGCTAAACGTTTTCTATCTTCTGATCTGACACTTGTACACTATGATCTGAATAAGCCGCTGGTCCTCACCTGCGATAGTTCAGAGTACGGAGCGGGAGCTGTCTTGTCCCACATCATGGAAGACGGACATGAGCGTCCTATTGCCATGGGCTCTAGGACATTGCATTCGCACGAGCGACGATACTCGCAACTCGATAAAGAAGCAACAGCTATCATGTTTGGAATAAATAAATTCCACAATTACCTAATGGGTAGGTCTTTTGTAATAGTAACTGACCATAAACCATTGTTGGGATTTTTTGACCCAAAAAGACCCATACCTAATGTTTTATCACCACGTTTGACACGAATGGCTTTAATATTAACGTCCTATAGTTATGACATTATACCAGGAACACAGATAGGTCATGCTGATGGACTGAGTCGCTGGCCGCAGCCTGTTCCTGAACAAGCTGAACCCCAGCTCTGTGATATACTGTTGATGGCAGAGGCCCCTGAGGATTTTCCGGTTGATGTAGTCGGAATAGCACACGCTACAAAACAAGACAAGGTTCTTAATCGAGTAAGTCATCACATTTTATGCGGTTGGCCAGCCAAAGTATCAGATGATCAGCTACGTCCATACTGGCTGCATCGGGCTGAGTTGTCGTTGCATGAAGATTGTGTCCTCCTAGGCTGCCGCGTAGTAGTACCCCCACCGCTGCGGGAAGCAGTATTGCGTGCTCTTCATAAAACGCACAGTGGTATTGTCCAAACAAAAGCACTCGCCAGAAGCTATGTTTGGTGGCCACAGTTAAATGACGACATTGAGACTTTAGTTCATAGCTGCGATAAATGTTTGGAAAATAGACATATGCCACCAAAAACTAGTTATGAGTGGGTGATACCAGCGAAACCATGGTCTAGGTTAAATATTGACTTTGCAGGGCCGTTCCAAGGCAAAACTTTTTTGATTTTAGTGGACGCATATTCGAAATGGCCAGAAGTGTTCGTTGTCGGTAATATGACTTCAGCCACCGTTATTAAGCACTTGAGAATGATTTTTTCTATCCATGGATTGTGCGAGACATTAGTATCGGATAACGGTACTCCTTTTGTTTCTTCCGAGATGAAGGCATTCCTAGAAGCTAACAAGATTAAACACATTACGTCTGCGCCTTTTCACCCAGCTACCAACGGATTGGCAGAACGTATGGTGCAGACGGTTAAAGATAAGCTTCGTAAAATGGACAGCGTGTCCTGGGATGTTAAAATTCCGAACATGCTCTTAGGATTAAGGGCAACACCAAGTGCAGCTACGAACAAAAGTCCAGCAGAGCTTTTGTTTAACAGACGAATCCGGACATTACTTAGACACGATTAATCCACATGATCAAGTACGTAAAAATAGGGAAAATCAAATTGTACGAAATAGTCAAATAAAGAATAGACAGACAGACGTGGGGCAGAAAGTTATGTACAGGAATTTCAGTAGTGGACCTCGGTGGTTACCTGGTACAGTCGTAATCAAGGACGGACCAGCCAGTTATCAAGTGGAAACTGGAGATGGAACGGTAGTCAGTAGACATATAGACCAATTGGTTAAGAAACATAATGTACCGGATTCAGAGAGGCAGGGTGCAAATGAACAATTAGACATGAATGAGGACAAATATATAGTATAACAAAGGGATGGGGAAGGACAATATCGGGAAATAGATCAGGATCAATCAGTTATACAGGAGAGTGAACAAGTTATAGAAATACCTAGTGCAGATAAATGGGCTGAAATGTTAGGCATACCAGTTGAGTCCGAACTTAGTTATTCAGGTGGTAAAATTAAGAATAAATTAGATATCCATGGAAAAACTCCCTATACTAGACCAACTCGAAATTGTAACTTTATGATGTAGCTAAAAATCATTTATCGTTTTGTATAAGTGTGAATATGATGAAGACTTTTGCGTATTGTCTTTTGTATAAATGTTAATTATGAGTGATTGCTGATATATGATGAATTGTGAATATGTGGTGAAGGTTAATATAAGTAACTTTAATTTTGTTATATGTTATTGAGGTTGTATCCCTTTTCATATTATGTTCTACGTACTTGGGGGAAAGGTATGTCATATATGGATTATGGTAGGTACTTGTGAAATCTTCTTTCATTTAAAAAAGATTACGTTTTTAGGTAGACGTTTTTGCACATCCATTGTTTTGTAGTGTGCAGTGCTACTTAGCGCAATAAATAGATTTACCTAAATCTCGTGTTTTACTGGACATATTACTGACAATCGTGGGTAAGTTATACATAATTAGAGTAATGGCTACAACTATACATATTATTATTTAATAAACAGGATAACAACAAGATATATGAATATGATGAATATAAGAAAGTAATATGTTACAACTAGTGAGAGGAGCATACATAACACCTCCCCCCTTAGAATAAAGTTTGGGTGTTGGCACCCGATCTTTGAGAGTGAGATGTTGAGGTATTGGCGCTAGGATGTTCTTCGTCTTCATCTTCAGATATACACGACGTATTTGGTTGATGCATGTTTCTCATGGGAATTGCAATTTGCGTCGATCTGCGTCTCGATGAATTGTCAAAGCAGTTGTTGAAGATTTGGATGCAACCGTCGTTGCGTCGGTCGCAACGGATAAATCCATTGTGAAATTTTTTAAATATTTTATACATGAGGAACGTGAACATTGAGATTCCCAGTAATAAATAAATCCACGAGAATGACGACTGATTTTTCTCTAGGAATGATTGCGATGATATTTTTTTATTTTCTTTAGTTCTTCGGAATATTTGCTAATGTGTGATTGGATACTTTTTAATGAGTCTAGAGGTATTTCGTTGATTGTGATGGGTATTAAACTTGGAGTTTCTATATCCTTCGTAATCTCGAAGCAGTCTTCGGTTCTAATGTCAGGAATAATTATAGGATTTGTGATATTTTCTTCTGCACTATGGTACGCGCTCAATGTACTGTATCCAGTATGCAGTTTGCATCCTTGGGGTAATGTGAGGATGCCTGAGTCACGGAGTTTGTAGTTTGTGATGTCCATATTACACTGAAGTACACAATTAATTTCAGTGTCCAAGATGTACAACCATCTATTGTTCATCAGGGCTTGAAACGTTCGGATGTTGGCAGCGAATGTTGACGTCGTACATGTTTGAGGCATGTACGGTGATTTACTAAGTAGGATCTCGACTTCACAGATGGGACGAGTAGCAGAATTGTAGACAACAAGGTTCTTGCAGACGCTTTTCTTTCTTGCGAACTTGATGCATGATTCCAGAGAGCTTGTCGACACGTAGTGTTGCCCATCATGGTTTATGGCTAAGTATCGATGCTCCGGGAGGACAGTTGAGTGGAAAGAGGTATTGGTATGTTGTATAGGGATCGAATATAAATGATAAATGGTATATGGATCATTTTGGACGAGAGGAAATTCAAGTACATAAACTAGTCGGTTAGAATATACAAAAGATGTTAGTGTGTTTGAGTCTAGAAGGGTGTGGATGTTATCTATAGAGACTGGTGCAACAAATTGTTTGTTAGAGCGAATTTTGTTTGAAAGCAAAAGTTCTTCGTATAGTTTCTTTAAACTTATTATGGAAGGGTGAATGGCGTTTGATTTCGCAAATAATATGCTCGATAAGCAATCGTTAATTTCATTTTCGAGACTTACGGCAAGTTCTAGAATTTGAATAGAGATGATTGAAATGTCTTCATTGACTTTTATGTCGAACATGAGTTTCTTGGAATCGTTAAGGTAGCTATTAAGGCGGTTAATATTCTCGTTAATAATTTGTTCATCAAAGGAGATTTTAAATATGCTTTCGTTGAAATTTTTTATTGTTGACAAAGTGATCTGTAACTGATTCTGCATCAGTTCGGTGAGATCTAATTCTCGTCGCTCGAGTTTATTGATACAGTCATCATAATATTCTGCGTCTCTAGCGTCAGGTGTTCCGATCAGCCATTTTAACACAGAGCCCAGCCCATCAAACAATTCTCTTTTGGAACGCGAGTTTTTACCTAAAGATAGGGATAGTTCTGCAAGTCTGTTCTCAATCCTCTTTAGACTGACATCGATAAAAGATTTAGTAGACCGAACACTTGGTAGATTTATGCGTTGGGATGATACCAGTTGAAAGTTTTTGGAAAGGCGTGTCAGGGATTCATGGGAAATGAATAAAGGTTTTAAATCCCGATACACTATCAATTTCCATGATTCATCGGATATTGAAATTTCACCCTCACTATCATAAAAAATTCCAGCGGTGCCCTGAAATAGGAGATATTTTTCTGTTACTCATGTATTGTTTTATGGATTTGTAAATTTTGTATATTATAAATAAAATTATTAACTTAAGGACTGAACATAAAATGAAATTGTATATATAATTAGGGTCGTGGAATATTTTTAAAAAGGATATGTTTTGGGCTGTTGTAAAATGACAGGCCCTGGAAAGTAAAAGAGTATAGAGAATTAACTATAACAATATAAATTATTTTTAATGTAAAATTATTTCTAATGATTACTTGGATATGGTCGAAGACGATTGGCATGTACAAGTTGATTTTTGCCTGCTTTTTTGATTAAATAATTTTCATTAAAACCTACGCGAATTACATCATAGGGACCGTCCCATTTCGGATCTAAGTTATTAGGATTAGGAACGCGTAACATAACTTTGTCACCTACTTTGTATTCGGTAGTATTTTTGATGTGGCTATCATATCGCTCTTTGGCTTTTTCTTTTATTTTCTCTAGGTTTTTAATTGCTATATCGCGAGAGATTTTGAAACGTTCATTAAGGTCTTTTAAATAGTCACTTGCTGAGTAATCGGCTATCGGTTTTATAGAGTAGAATGGACGAGGTTTGTATCCAAAAAGTAGTTCGTAAGGAGTGTACCCAGTAGAACTATTTGTCGTGGTATTATGACACATTATTGCGAATGGAATTATATGATCCCAGTTTCTGAGGCGTTTACTATGGTACATACGTATATGATCGCGTAATGTTGCATGAAATCTTTCTAAAGCTCCATTCGTCTGGGGATGGTATGCTGTATTAAAGGTCTGAGCAGACACAAGGAATTTCATTAATTGTCTCATTACGTTATTCATAAATTCGGTGCCTTGATCTGAATGAAATCTTTTTGGAACGCCATAGTGTTGACAAAAATGTAGTAATTGTTTGGCTATAGTTAAGGCTTCTTTATCTGGGATTGGATAAGCTTGGACGAAACGAGTCAGATCATCTTGTAAAGTTAAAACATATTTGTTATTATTATTACTAATTTCAGAGTAGGAAACTAAATCTATGGAAACTCTTTCAAAAGGTTCTGTAGATTGTGATGTGATTACCATTGGGGCTTGAAAAGATTTTCTTTGAATTTTGTTTCGTTGACAGGTAAGACAAGATTCAACGTAGTTTTTAATATCGTTAGTCATACCCTTCCAGAAATATTGTTCTCGATTTTTTCTAGTTGTTTCTACTATGCCACGATGTCCAGAGAGTGGTTCATCATGAAACGTTTTTAGGATAGTAGGTATTTCATCAGCTTTGGGGTAAGTTACTTTATTTTCGCAAATGAATATTTGGCATTCATAGATTTGAGCGAGATAAGCAGTTATTCTTAGTTGTTCGTTAGGAAGTAATTTGCATGTGCGATCGTCTTTGAGGTCGGGTACATATATACTAGTTAGTTTATGTTGTTGTAAACAAGACAAAAGAGATTTGAAATAGCTTTCGGCATCCCAAGGATCGAATTGGTTAGGCCTAGTATGGCTAAAAAAAATATTTTGTTTGAGATCTGAGACTAGAAGATCAGCTTCATAGAGAGTTTTCGGTTTTTTCAGATAAGGTCCCGTTTGGGGACAAGAGGCGATAGCGACATTAAATAATTCGTTTTGATCAGAAGGTTGGCAAGATGTTGGAATAAATATATTTTTATGATGGGAGTCTAATAATTGATCTGGGGAAATTTTAAAATATTTATTGTCAAAGCAAGGGTTTTCTAAAGTAGTAAAATGTTCGAAATTTAGGTGTAGATAATCGTCAGAATTTGTTTCATTTGGATCACTATTATTATTATCATCATTCGTTAGGTCAATGATATTAGAGGTTGAAATAGGAGGACGTGAAAGTGCATCGGCGTTCGTGTTATTTTTTCCAGCTTTGTAAACGATTTCGTATTCGTACTCTTCAAGTTTCAGTCTCCAACGTACAAGACGACTACCAGGATCTTTGATCGAGAAAAGCCATGTTAGGGGCTTATGGTCTGTTACTATTTTAAATTTTCGACCGAATAAATACGGCCTGAAGTGTTTAACAGCCCATACTATGGCGAGTAATTCCCGTTCGATTGTGGAGTAATTAGACTCGGCTTTATTGAGAGTGCGTGAGGCAAACGCAATGGGCAAATCTTTACCGATTTCCCCTTGTGAAAGTATGGCTCCTAATGCATATATAGAGGCATCAGTTGTTAAAATGAATTCTTTCGTGAAATCGGGATATTGCAGAATAGGAGTATCAGTGAAGTTGTGTGTTTTTGCAAGTATCGAACGCTTCCTGTTGTGAATCGCCCCATATGAATGGTATGTCCTTTTTGAGAAGACTAGTTATAGGTTTAGTAATTTTACTGAAGTTGGGGATAAACCTGCGGTAATAACCAGCAAGGCCTAGAAAAGATTTAATGTCTTTGCATGATTTCGGGATTGGGAAGCTTTTAACCGCTTGGACTTTGTCAGGGTTAGGTTTGACACCATCCCTGGATATGATGTGTCCTAAATAGGCTACCTCTTTTCTCAGGAATTCGCACTTATCTGGTTGGACCTTGAGACCATATTTACGAAGTCGATTGAACACTTCTGTGAGTTTTTGTTCGTGTTCCTGAAGGCTCGAAGCGAATACTACAATATCGTCTAGATAGACGAAGCATCGTTCACCCTGGAGTCCGTGAAGAACACTGTCCATCGCTCGTTGGAACGTAGCGGGTGCGTTTTTAAGCCCAAATGGCATTCTTCAAAACTCATAGTGTCCCTAGGGAGTATTGAAAGCAGTTTTTGGAATGTCCTTTTCGTCTAATTCTATTTGATGAAAACCGGAAGCAAGATCTAATGTTGTAAAATAAATAGAATGACCTAATTTATCTAGGATGTCCGTAATATTGGGTAATGGATAACTGTCACCGATAGTGATGTCATTTAACTTACGGTAGTCTATAACGACTCTCCATTTCTGTTTACCGGAAGCATCTAGTTTTTTTGGGACTACCCAAATAGGACTACTCCATGGGGAAGTGCTTGGTTGAATTATGTTTTGATCGAGCATTTTTTGGACCTGAGTTTTCACTTCTTGTTGATGTACATAAGGGAATCTATAGGTTTTAGAGTTAATGGGTGAATCTGAGGTTGTAGGTATGGAATGCTTTGTTTGGTTGGTGAAAGTTAGTGGTTCGTCTTCTGTGTAAAATATATCGCTAAAACTATCTATAATTTTGCTAAGAGAATCGTTCTCTTCTTGATTTAAATGATCATTTCTAATAAGCTCTTGTACTTTTGAACGTTTAATTTGAGGATGGTTGTTGTTGGAATTTGTAGAATGGATTGGGATTGTTTGTGACGGTCTATAATGAGTTGTGTGCATATTTGGCAATGAGATAACCTTATCATCGTTGCTAGAATTTATGCATGTTATCAAGAATTTATTGTCTTTTACATTGACAACTGCATTGGGAATAATTTGTTCCTCGCTAATGTATTGTTTTTCTACAAAAGCGGAACCATTTTCGATATTGTTAGTGAAGCACGAGATGACTGTTTCTGACCTTCGACCTATGATTTGCTTATCTTCGTTTAAATTATTTGTTTTGTCACTGATATAAAATAGTTTATAGGTTCGATCAGGTACACGCATAGTTTTGGATTGTATATAGATTTTTACATTAAATTGATTCATAAAGTCGTTACCTAGAATGCCGTCAACATTGATATTTAGATTGGCGACGTGGAATTTGAATTTCGGGAAGTCGTCTAAGGAAACTTGTGCTGTACCGAAACTTTGTATGGAAGACTGGTTACCAGAAATACCTACTATTGACACGATACTCGATGTATCTAGAGGAGTATTGCCAATTTTATCTTTATGAAGGACAGATATGGCGGCCCCTGTGTCAACTAATAAGATGACTGGTTTACCTTCGATGTGGAAAGCACAATGTAAAAGATTTTCTGGAGGCACGTTAAGTGAAGAAATAGTAATAGATTCTGGATAAATAGTTGATTTTGGGATTGGCTCAGATGTAGGAGTTAGTTCGTTTAGTGATTTAGGGAGAGATTCAGTGGATATAAGTGATTTAGTATTGATTTTGGATTTAGATTTAGATTTAGAATTCGACTTAGATTTAGGATTTTTAGATTTAGGTTTTGATTCCGATTCTTGTTGAATTTGAGAGATTTCGGTTTGAGTGCAAGCATCACGAAGTTGTCTCCGATAGACAGCTGAACTTCGACTGTTGTACTCTTTATTGTTTTGGTTTTGGGGTGTAGTTGCTTGTCCCCGATGGACTGAATGAAGCAAACTACGATTATCCAAAGATTGAGGCGTGTCTTTATTTAAAATTGGTCTAGATTCTGTGTCGTGGGGGTTAGAGCATCGGGAAAGCAGACTGAAGCGGTTCCCGATGTCATGCCCATCGCATCGGCCGCTTCCAAGTTTAAATTATTTATTGGCTTAGCTGCCGACGTTGTGTTTTTTTTATTTATATATTGACTATGGTTAACATTTCTTTTGTTATTATTATATGCGCGTTTCCGACATTCATTTAAAAGGTGACCCGGTTTCTTACAATAGTTACAGAATTTGGAAATTTGAGGTGAGATTTGAGAGTGTGATGTGGGTTTCGAGCTTTGGACGGGGTTTGGTTGGCTACATAAATATTGTCTAGCTTTGTTCATGTTTCGTATTTTTTTCTCTTGAATAGCAAAATTACCTGCTTCGGATAAGGTGGAAAACATTTTTATTCTTACCATCGTGCCAATGTCAGAATTTAAGCCGTTAACGTATACGTTTAAAGCTGTTTCTTCTGTAGTAGCCTGGCGACCTTCTAAGGTAGAGTCAAAAACTTCTGCCGTTAGTTTTTCGACAATTTTTCCTCTGCAAAGGTGCAACCCTATGAAAATATTCTGTTATCGATTCATGAGGCTTTTGGAACATAGATTGCAGCTCTATATTTAGGTGCGCTAGTGTTTTCGTTTGCGAGAATTTTTGAATTAGGAACGTTTTCAAGTCGTTCCATTGGAAAAATTGTTTGGCGTGAACGTCAGGGGATCCTGGTCCACTGATTTTATTTAGGGCGTATGTTAGAATGATTGCATGTTGGTGCACTGACGCTAGCCTAAATGCTGAATCACAAGATCTTATGAATTTATAAATTTGGTTTTAATTGTGAGTGTCGAAATCTGGGATTAGTTGGAGTAATGTGCTTAAATTTATTTCGGGGATAGATGAGATTTTGCCTTCTCCAGTTGCCATAATTGTTATTTCTTGGGTTAGGAGAGTAGTAAAATAGATATATGTATATAAGGTTTTTAGGATTTAGGTAGTACGATTAGGAATTGGAGCAAAGAATACGTTAAGCCACTTACCACAGTAGAACAATGATTCTCTGGATACACATTGGTTCGGCAGGGACGTTCAAAACCCTTCAGGTACCGCACTGTTCGCGAGTTCTTCTCAACCTAACAGGTGCGTTAGCCCTGTCTGACTGCCCTAAGGTATCCTACCGACTGCGCCAAATTGTTACGCAGTAAATGGCAAAACTAATTTAAAAAATACTTTTATTTAATTATTGTTATTATATTAGAATTTATAGTAATACTAAACTAAGATTTATGAGTTACAATTATTTAGAGGTTCTGAGATTACAATTATTTAGAGGTTCTGAGATGTTGAAGGATTCAGTTATGAATTAGTACTGACTCTTATTTGGTAATACACGAACTTATATACACATTAGCTTCGTTACTAAACATAATTAAACTGTTTGTTACATATTAGGGACTTAGTTATCTAATGACGTTGTTTACTGACAGTCATGAGTAAGTTATACACAATAGAGTGTTGGCTACAACTTCGTGGGTAAGTTATACATAATTAAGGACTTAGTTATCTAATGACATTGTTTACTGACAATCGTGGGTAAGTTATACATAATTAGAGTAATGGCTACAACTATACATATTATTATTTAATAAACAGGATAACAACAAGATATATGAATATGATGAATATAAGAAAGTAATATGTTACAACTAGTGAGAGGAGCATACATAACATATGTTATCTCTCAAGTTGGATCAAACAGCAAACTGTGTGCAAATTTGACTAAAATTGGTTAAGTAGTTCAATAGTCCATTGCGACGTGAACATTGCGACGACAAACAACGTGACGCATAATATATATGTCGGAGATCGATTCGTACACGGTAATATTTCAGTGGTATTTTAATTTATTCAAGTGGCAACACTGTACTATGACATCGATACTCTGTGGTTTTTGTCCAAAGTGAAGTTGTCTGCGTCAACGTCAAATCTGTCAGTTCAGTAGTGCATTCAGTCGAGTCGACCACTTCTTCTTGAGACAGTGCCTGCGCCGGGTGTGCGCACTGATAATTATTACCTAGTCAAGATGGCGGACATCAACGACGACCACGTGGATTTAAATTTGTTTAAATCTGCGACATATATATATTAAGATAAGCATTCCACTGTCCTTAAAGTATGGTGCTTTACCACGTGTGATATTCACTTGAAAATTGGAAATGACTTAGTATTTGACAAGACAACAGTTGCTAATTACTTAGAGAACTTCTTTACGAATATTCCCATAGAAACTACTAAATGTCTTCAATCATCTCCTGAGAAACTTTTTAAAGATAATGTTAAAATGAATAATTGCATACACTCTTCTTTTGTATTCAGAATTCAGATCGATTTCATCCATTGATATATTAAACGATCCTTGTCTATAAAAAAAACTGAAGATATATAGGGACTGTCGGTAAAAGCTATTCAGGCTATTATCGTAAATGTTGCTCCAATTTTGGTAACAATATTTAATTCCTGTATTAACGATGGTATTTTTCCGGACCTGATGAAATATAGTAAAATTGTTCCCATATTTAAAGCTGGTTGCTCTAAAGATGCAATAACCGTGTTCCAATTTTTGCTCTCTAATAAAATTGATTAAAACAATTAAAAAAGTAATCCAAATATTTATTAAATGTACAATTATTAATATTTAACTTTATCTACCTGCCTACTGCTGTTTCCATCTACCAGTTCTTTACCATCACACAAATATTATTTCACAATGGACGCAATTAAGGACACACTAGTGAACATGCAAGATTTATTCACTGCAAGGATGGCTAGCCTTGAGACCGAACTTCAGAATGCATCAAATTCCCCATCCAAGATCAGTAGCTTAGCCTCGGACTTTGCATTGTTTAAGACCTTCATGCACGATGTCCTTGCTAATCTGCAGAATCAGGTCAAAGCACTTGCTCAGGATCTTGACCGAATTGAGATGCGAAGCCGCCAAAAGATGTTATTGTTATATGGTCTGCCGGAGGTGACTAATGAGCAGACAGAACTAATTGTGGCAAAGATTGTTCAGAACCAACTTCAGCTGGGTGAGTTCACAGTCTCCAACATCAAGCGCTGCCACCGTATGGGGCGCACTAATTCTCAAAAGCCACGGCCAATTGTGATAAAGTTCCATGAGTTGGCTACTAAAGAGAAGGTGTGGTCCCTAAAGACGAAGCTGAAGGGCAGTGGAACCACCATGTCGGAGTTTCTCACAAAGATGCGTCATACCACATTCATGGCGGCAAGGACAAAATTTGGCGTGGACAAGTGTTGGACAATGGGAGGCTATATTCTCATTCTACACAATAATATTCGGCACCAAGTCACTTCACTGTGTGAACTAGACTGTATTGTCGGTATAGCACCATCGGTGTCCACTGCTACCAATACCACCAGGAGCAGACGAGCCGCCGTGAAAAAGTAACATATGGACGTTTTATTACTTTAATTTTTTTATTAGGTAAGAAAGAAAGAAAGAAAGAAAAGTGTTTATTTTGTTCTCACATCTGAGCGGTACAAAAGACATGTTACAAATAAGATAAACTAAAAAAAAAAGTAAAAATACAATATTTTTTTTATTTTATTTTATTTATTAGGTCAGACAACAACTACTTACACAAAACTGAACTAATTATTGGTCACAGGTACATAACAAAGTGCAGCAGCTACTTACAGGCTAACACCACATGCACAACTTATACAGTTATACAATAAATTAAATAACATACAATAAATCAATTAAAATACAATGAATTAATTAAAATACATTAAATAAATTAAAATACAATAAATCAATTAAAATACAACAAATAAATTAAATTAAAATACAATAAATTTATTAAAAAAAAGCAATACATCCTTTAAAGAAAAAAACCAATAAATCCATTAAAAAAAAAAGTACGATAAAAAAAGGACAATTGCGATAAGTCAGAAAGAGATTTATTATTAATTAAAAAAGAATAACTTAAAATGAAATTCATCAAAAACCAAATCGACTATAAAATCATCAATCCATAAAAAGGAAATAATTTTCATTTAATTATACCCACCATTAATAATTAATTAGTGTTATAAATAAATGCGATAATAAAACTACTTATTTAATCCGTGAGCAATGGCCTATGATAGACTTCCAAAATCTACCAATCCTGTCATGGTGAACATCTACCAGGTCACTGCAACTGTTCAGGATTTGGCATAGTCTTGGAATGGGTGAGTGCATTCCAAGAACTGTTCTTCGTAGTGGTGGACAGAGTGGGGTAATACAGTGTCGTGGATATCTGGACGGAGCTTTAAATTTTAGAAGGCTTAGTATCTTAGGGCAATCTATTTTGTTTCTAAGTACTTTGAATAGGAATAATGCATCTATGACGTACCTTCGTGTTGATAGAGAATGTATATTAAAATATTTCAATCGGGAATCATAGGAGGGCTGTTTTTTTGCTTGCCCACTAGAAAATTCTAAGTGCCACAGAAATCGTTTCTGTACCCGTTCTAATCGAAGCGTGTGCGATGCATAATGTGGTCTCCAAACGACGCTGCAATACTCCAAGACGCTTCTTACAAGACTGTTAATAATTTTAATAAGCATAATTTTCGTGCTGCTTTTTTTGAAACCCTTTGTGTTTCGAATTAAAAACCCTAGCATTTTGGACGCTTTTTTAATTATCTGGTCAATGTGTGGAATAAACGTGCATTTTTTGTCAAACATCACTCCCAAGTCCCTAATAACCTCAACCTCTAGCAGCTTATGACTACCTATTTGGTAATCCCCTCTTATACACTCGCTTTTTCTAGAGAATTTCATATGGTAGCACTTTTTGGTATTAAGCTCCATTTTATTATGTTGACACCAATGCATTACTCTATTAAGATCATCTTGCAAGAGCTCACAGTCTCTAGGTTTTTCTATGTTTCTGGCAAATTTTAAGTCATCTGCATATACTGCTGTTATACTGACTGAACAGCGTGCTTCAATAGGAACTCTTGCGTAGCCTTACTGTTGCGATAGTACAATCAGAGACACGAAGAAAGACAATTCTGGTTAATGGTGATGGTAATGGTGGAAGCTGGTTGCACCGTCGGCTGGACTCCACATCACGTTTCATTAATATTCTTGTCGTTGTATTCAGAACAACTATAAGACAGGAACAACTATGAAGAACGCGAAAGCTCCCGCCTAACACTAGGCTCGAGCAAGGCCAAGATATACGGGCTTACATGGTTAATTTAATTGGTTGTGAGTGAGCATACGCGGACCGGTGGTGGTGATCGGACGCATACTACTCGAAACGCCGCGCGTTGGCGTAAAACGCTGACAGCGCGCAACGCGATGTATGATTGCATCGTACAAATAGCATTCAGAGAACAGAAAGCAGTAAGGCAAGTCATTAATAAAAATGTTAAATAAGATTGGAGCAAGGTGCGAACCCTGTGGGGCTCCAGACGTAATGGAGTAATTTGCAGATCGGAAACCGTTGACCACAACATAAAAATCCCTTTCGGATAGATATGACTTGAGCCAATGAAGCAAGGATCCGGTAATTCCGTACGCTGCTAGCTTCTGAATAATTATAAAGTGTGAAATTTTATCAAATGCTTTGCTAAAGTCGGTGTATATTACATCGTATTGTGTGTTTGAGTCAACAGATTGAAACAACGCCTCAGTAAATTCAAGCAAGTTAGTTGAGGTGGACCGGGATGCAACAAAGCATGGTTGGCGTTCGCTCAGATACGGTCGTATATGTGTTTGGATATGGGAACAGACTATAGATTCAAGTATTTTAGCAAAAACAGAAAGAATTGAAATAGGTCTATAGTTCGAGATTAGATCCTTTTTATCTGATTTATGGACTGGGACGACTTTGGCTTTCTTCCACTCCTTTGGAAAAGTTCCTGTTGCCAACGACGTATTGTACACTGTTAACAGAGGAGTGACCAGTTCTAACGAGCATTGTATAATAAATAATGGAGGGATATTATCAGGCCCCGCACCTTTTTTTGTGTTTAGGGATTTAATTATTTTCAGTAATAGATCCCGATCTATTGTAGGAATTGTAAGAGGTGGGCTATTATTATCCAAGGACTGCATGTAAGAGTCAAGTTTAAATTCTGTGTCGTTATCAGATGTATAGATCGAGGAAAAAAAGTTAGCAAATATATTGCATATAGTTTGTCCATCAGAAGTTACTGTTTGTCCGTCAGTCATAGTCAGCGGATAGGAACTAGCTCCACCGCGTTTGGCTTTTATATGTGTCCAAAAGAGTTTGGGGTTATCTTTAATTTCTGATTCTATATTTCTCTGGTAAGCCTGATACAAGTCTTTAGCCAAGTTTTGACAGCGGTTACCCACTAACTTCAGTTCAAATCCGTCTAATGGGTTTTTATATTTTTTAAAACGCAGTCGTAACTTATTTTTTTCTTTGAGAGACCTTATAATTTTTTATCAAACCATGGGGGATATTTGTTCGAATTTGGCTTACAATTAGGCACGAATCTTTCTATAGCTTCATTTAAAATTTTATAGAAAATTTCTAACATATCATCTACTTTGGTTAATCTTTGAAATATTTGATTCCAATTCTGTTCGTCTAAGTGTTTCCTAATTAGACCATAATTTGCTTTGTAAAAGTTTTTTCTGGTAGTTAGCTTATTATAGGGGAGCTTGGCATCTTTCATCAGTGACAAAGTAATATCTAGGGGAGGATGTAGTTTGTCGATAACTGTTCTGCCGCGCTTATTATAACCGCCGTAACCAACATTTTTTACCAAATTGAGTTAGTTACATATTCGGAATCGCCGTATCGAGATCTATAACTTTGTCTTTGACAGTTTATAAAAAAAGTGCTAGTATGATTACATTTTTGATTTTTATAAGCGCAGTTACTGCAAAAAGTTAAATAATTTAAAACTTTAAGCGCCATTTTCTAGGAACTTCCTGTCATGCACTTGCCGCTCTTATCATTAGCACGGCAGTGTTAAAGAGCCATTTGATTCAGCAACTGAGCACGATGGTGTTGAGAACAAAACTAAATCCAAAATGCGTCCTAAGAAGTTTTTGACCTTATTATGCTGCCTAAGTTTACTGATGTGTAAAAATTCCAAGAAACTATGGCATGTTTTAGGCAAGGAATCAGTTTCGTTATTTTGCTCCCAGTTCAACTTTCCCAGATTAAAATCCCCTACTATACAAATAGGAATGTCAGTAGTCTCAAAAATCTTATTACAGTTTTCTATAAAGTGGTCAATTAATGTCTATTGGCATACTGGTGGAGGCAAATATACTGCACAGAGAGCTATCTTACGCGATTTGTTACATGCAGAAGTATCAATAATAACCCAAATATCTTCACATTTACTATGCCAAGCTTTTACACTCTTAGAGTTAATTTTTTTGGAGACCGCAATTAGTACACCACCACCATCTTTACTATTTCTAAAACTAGTAGTTTCTCTGTCCCTCCGATATACAATATATCTGTCAAATATGTCACTGTTAAGTACTCTGTTATTTAACCAAGTTTCAGTTAAAATTATTACGTCATAATCGACGCAACATAGGTTTTGATAAAAATTATTAGTTTTAGTTCGTAAACCTCTACAATTTTGATAATAAATATTTAGATTATTGAATTTTGAAGAAACAAAGGCAATAGCATACTCTAAATTGACAAAAAAATAATATAACTATGTACCTAATAATTAGATGATTTTATTGAGACTGTTTTTATTCTTGATCAAAATATGCTCTGCGCCATCTTCCTTCCTTACGAATATTCTGCCATTCCTGATCCATACATATCTGTACTTCATTTCCTTTGCTTTAATTCTAGTTGCAGCGTGGAGAGGTTTGTTGGCTGGTGAAAGGTGTTCTGACACGTAAATCGGATTCTTTTGGCCAGAAAATCCCAGGTGTTCTGTGCTAAGCTTATCTTTAGGGTTGTCTTGATTATACTTGTAGATTGCCGCCAGTAGTTGATCACGCAATCTTGGTGATGCTAATTGCACAATCACAGATCGGGGGCGAGAGCTGGAATGGTTGATCTTGGCAATTCGGGATGAGTGCATTATATCCTTTTCGTCAATCTCACATTTCACTACTTGTCCAATGCGGGTCACGATGCTATACAAGTTTTCGTTTTTCTTTTCTGGCATACATTGAAGCTCCAAGTTATTAGAACGGGTATTTAAATAATAATATATTTAAGTAACAATAACATATTTTTAATATCCTGTTTTGTGAGAACAAAAAAGGACCATAGCTCAGCATATACCACATCATAACAATAAATGACGCAGCGCTGGTATTCTGCTAGGCCCTTGAGCGACTACGCGGGCATCGGACAGCTAGGTATCCATACATACATATATACAATAAATATAAAAAAGTTGATACAAATCAGAATTGTGCTTAAAGTCTTAGTGTCTACGCCATAGAATTTATAAAAGAAAAGAAAAGCTGACAAATTTATGATAGGTAATAAGACATTGACAATTTGACAGCTGACGTAAAATAAGCGCGGGGTTCTCACCAGTTCAAAATTCGAACAATGCATTTCTAGGAATTGTAGGTGAGATTAGATTCAATATGTTTAAGTATTTTTAGTTTATTCTGTGAATAAACTGTTATTAATTATTGTTTGTGTGCTGTGTTAATATTTTTGAGTGAAATAAACTCGTGCAGTGATACTATTTGTGAGCTTTATCGTAAGAGTTGAATTGATTTTGTATTTTACTGATCTTTATTTCATTTTGGGACGCTACCTATTTATTTGTAAAACCTATAGAAACAAACAGACACAAAATCGACCGCTAGAATGACAACCACCTGGCATTTAAGTGTATATCAATGGTAAGTTTATTTATCTTGTTTTTGTATAGTTAGTAGATGTTCTTTAAAACGTTTATCAAAGCAAGAAACTGATTTTAGGTCACGGAGTGGTGGCGGCAAGTCATTCCAGCATCTAGTGGCAGCAAATTGCCACGAAAAGCCGCGGTTCGATGTCTAGGAGTGATAAAAAGATATGAAAAAGCCCTAGTTTTATGTTTATTATGGTCACTGGTCCATGTAAGCTTTTTGTAGAGGTATTCTGGCCTTTCAGATAGAATGACACCAAAGACCAACAAGACCAAAGGTATAACTTGTTTTTGTTTTTATTGCTAATATTATAATAAAATTTAAGGTAACTTTTTGCAACTGTTTGTAGGAACTGACAAATCAGTCATATCTTATGTCAAGTCTGTCAAAGTCAGTCAGTTCGTCAGTCTTTTGACGTGGATTGTTTGTTTTATCTTTGATACGGTCTGTGACTGTTTTTTCTTTGTGCGCATGGGTTTATTGCCCATGGAGCTATTATTTGTTATTAACTTTTTGTGTATAAATCATTCATAGCAGATGGCAGGTGGTAGGATTGCTTTGTTTTTATTTTTTGTTGTTTTAAACTATATTTATATACTAATATTTTTTATTTTTAATCTGATATTTTATATTCATATAATATTTATTTATGTATGATGTTACTATTGATAGTGACAATGAAAGTTTTCACTCTGCACATAGTGACTCCGGCAGTTATGAAAGTATTCCGTCGCTAGCAGAATTTCTCAATTCGACTTACTCTGATGTTCCCAAGAATTTCAATGCCGTCCATATTAACGCTCAGAGTATTCCGGCTCATTTCCCAGATATGCTGACTAGCTTTGAATGTAAAAATTTACATGCAATTTTAATTTCCCAATCCTGGTTAAAACCATGTCTTTCCTCAGTCGCCTACACTCTTCCTGGTTTTCAACTCATAAGGAATGATCGAGCGTCTGGGAGTGGTGGCGGTGTCGCCATATATCTGCGAACACATATCCCTTATTCTGTGATAAACATGTCGATGCAGCCACCACCCTCCAATGCCGGTGAACACCTTTTCTTAGAGATTGAACTCCATTCCTCAAAAATACTTCTTGGCGTTTATTACTGCCCATCCTTGCGAGTAGATTATTTTGCTTCTTTTGAAAAAAATCTCGAACAATTAAAATAAATATCCTTGGACATTTAAATAAATAAATAAATATCCTTGGACATTTCACACAACGCCATCTCGTCCCAAGCTAAGCAACTTAATGCTTGTGTTATGGTAACGAGATGGATGATAAACTACTTATATACATTTTTTTTTGTAAATACATACATATTATAGATAGAATTAGTCCCAACTTACAAACACAGCATAGTCATGGGTGATTTCAATACATGCTTGCTAAAAAGCGATTCCCGTGCCTCTTCTCTTAAGTGTATTTCCACTTTTAATAATTTGTCTATACTTCCTCTAAATGCTACGCACCATCTCCCGAACTGCAATCCTTCTTTACTAGATATAATGATGGTCTCATCCCGCGATCATGTCGCCAAGCATGGCCAGTGTACTGCTGATTCCTTTTCATATCATTTTCACCCTTTTCACCCAAACCAAAACCAAAAATACTCCAGCAGCGCAATTTTGCTGGCATGAACCTTGATAACCTCCGCGTTGATGTTGCCGATGTCGACTGGAGCCCCCTTTACTCTTTCGACGATATTGACCAAAAAGTTGCGTACCTAACTAATACGTTTATTAAACTGTATGTTGTCCATGCCCCTGTACGAGCGATCAAAATAAAACATCCACCAGCTCCGTGGCTCACAGAAGACATTAAGCTACTCTTGGCCAAAAAAGCAAATGCCAAATTATATAGTCATCAGAAATCACTGCAATAAGGTGTGTAGGAAAGCACAATACCTCCATATCCATAGCTCTATTGAGAATGGAGATCCAGCTAAAGTCTGGCGATTTGGACATCTGATTTGCCTCACTGAGACGCAAATCAGATGTCCATTAGACGCGTCATACTTGCAATACCCAGGGTATACCCTGGAGCACTCTTTTATACCACACGCTGGTGTTTGCTTGTATGTTCGCGATGACATCTGTTGTCAGCGTCTCCGTAACTTTGAGGATCCTAGTTTTTCTAACTTATGGTTACTGGTGGACACGGGCGTTTAACAGATTGTTTACGCCTTGGTCTACCGGTCGCACAGCGGTGATCAGGAGACAACGAGACTCTTCGAACGGCTCAGTGATATGGCTGGTGAGGCTCAGCAGCGGTACCCGCGTGCGCAGTTGGTCTTTCTGGGGGACTTTAACGCTCATCATAAAGAGTGGTTGTGCCCATACCAGTTTACGGACCATGCTGGGAGGGAGGCGCGCAAGTTTGCACTATCGCTAGATCTCACTCAGCTGGTCGTCGAACCGACACGCATTCCGGATGTTGCTGGCCACACACCTAATTGCTTGGACCTTCTGCTGACAACCGACCCGGACAGGTATAATGTGTCAGTGTCAGCCCCTTTGGGAACCTCTGACCACTGTCTGGTGAAATCTGTATCGCACTACTCACCGCCCGATCCCAGCCCAAAAGGCTTACGGCGGGTGTGGCGATACAAGTCAGCAGATTGGGACGAGATGCGGCATTTCCTTGCGTCTTATCCCTGGCAACAAGCCTGCTTTTCCTGTGATGATCCGTCGAGCTGCGCGGAAGCCGTTACCGATGTCTTGCATCAGAGTATGGAATATTTTATTCCTTACTCTGATATCGCACTCGGTGGCAAAGCACGCCCTTGGTTTAATGCTGAGTGTGCCAGTGCTGAGGCACATAAACATTCGGCATACTTATCTTGGGCGGATGCTCGTAGCCGCAAAGCTCCGGATGTACACCTTAAAAAGCAGGCTTTTAACAAAATTGCCAAGTCCTGCAAGAAGGTTTTACGGAAAGCTCGTTTCCTCCATGTTGGTCGCATCGGAACTAAGCTTGCTTCGTACCCAGTTGGGAGTAAAGCATTCTGGTCCCTCGCCAAATCGGTGGAGACGAACTTCTGTCAGTCATCACTACCACCATTGCTGAAACCTGATGGGTCGCTAGCTCACACTGCGAAGGAGAAGGCAAATCTATTTGTCTCCCTCTTTGCTGAAAATTCACGTCTAGATGCTGGTGACGCCGCACCTCCTTCAATGCCTCGCTGCAACACGTCGATGCCAGAGATACGCATCCGTCAGAAAGAGGTGCTTAAAACACTACGTTGTCTGGATGTGAATAAATCTAGCGGCCCCGATGGTATACCAGCAATTGTGCTAAAGACCTGTGCCCCGGAGTTGTCTCCTATTCTTACACGCCTGTTCCGCCTCTCCATGCAGACGGGGCATGTTCCCAAGTCCTGGAAGGTTGCCAACGTCCAACCAATCCTAAAAACAGGCAATCGTGCCGACCCGTCGAATTTTAGACCCATTTCGATCACCTCCATACTTTGTAAAACTATGGAACGTGTATTGAACACCAAACTCCTTGCATACCTTGAAGGTAACGATCTCCTCAGCGACCGACAGTACGGTTTCCGCCGAAACCGGACCTTCTTGTGTATGCAACACACGTTTGGGGTGAAGCCATCGAGAGACACGGTGAAGCTCTTGCTGTGTCTCTTGATATTACAAAGGCTTTCGACAGGGTCTGGCATGAAAGTCTTTTGGGCAAACTTCCAGCTTACGGAATCCCAGCTAGTCTGTGCTTCTGGATCTCTGACTTCCTGAGGAACCGTTACATCCGAGTAGTCATTGATAGCTACTCATCGGATCAAGTGGCAATTAATGCCGGTGTACCTCAAGGGTCCGTTTTCTCCGTGACTCTCTTTTTGCTGCATATTAACGACCTGCTTAAACCCGGTATTTTTGGGTATGCAGATGACAGCACGGTCACGGAGAGATACGTATCTGATGCCCGGACAACCAGTAATGAGATTCAGTCGCTTAGGGAGGCCATGGTGGAACGTCTGAACCTGACTTTAAAGTCAGTGTCCAACTGGGGCGATGACAATCTAGTCGGGTTCAATGCGACCAAAACACAGGCGTGTCTATTCACCGCAAAGCGGAGTCCGTTCAACTTGACTCCCACTTTCCGAAATGTGTCCGTACCAATTGCGGGTCGACTCGAGCTTTTGGGCATGATGTTATGTTCAGACCTTAACTTCGGGAGTTCCATAGAGTCCAAAGCGAAAACTGCAGCAAAGAAACTTGGTATCCTATTTAAGGTGCGTTCACACCTGGACAGCTTCTCACTCTTTACCAAGCTCAGGTCCGCTCAGGTATGGAGTACTGTTCCCACCTTTGGGATGGCTCAGCCAAGTATCAGTTAGCCGCATTGGATTCTGTGGAGCGCCGGGCCTACAAGCTCATTGGTGATACGCGGTTGGTACAGGCAAAATTGCAGAGCCTCGAGCACCGACGACGAGTTGCTTGCCTCTGCGTGTTTTATAGGATACATTTCGGTGAGTGTGCGCAGGAATTGCACGAATTAATTCCACCATCCCCTTTCCATCATCGGACATCCAGGCGTGGGGAGCGAGTTCATCCTTATGCGGTTGAAATTCCACATATTCGCACTAAGCGTTTCGCTTCCTCTTTCTTGATGCGGACCGCTAAGGAGTGGAATTCGCTTCCTACGTCTGTATTTCCAAGTAAATATGACTTGGATGCCTTCAAGTCTGGAGTGAATAGGCTCTTACTGTCCCAGCGGGTTACACCGTCGGCCTCATCGTCACTTACCATCAGGTGAGATAGAGGTCAACCGCCGGACAGTTGGTAATAAAAAAATAAAAAAAAGATTTCTAAAATCATTAGGAGTTGGAAAAGTTCGTAATGACAATATTCCCAAGGATTTAGATATCAATTCATTGAACTTCCACTTTTCCTCTTCGCCTAATTTTAAAGGGCATAAAAAAACGGAAACTTTAAACTATCTTTCGTCGCATCCAACTCTTCTTTTGTCTTAAGTCAATTATCTGATGACGATGTTAGGAAAGCTATCCAATCAATTGCATCTAATGCAGTTGGTACCGACTGCCTCAGCCGTAATATACTTATCCCCATCCTTGACTTAATCCTTCCCGTTTTATCCCATATCATTAATTACTCTATAGATTCTGGCCAGTTTCCCTCCTCTTGGAAAGATGCTCATATTATCCCACTGCCTAAAAAACCAAAACCCTCTTCCTTTTCCGAATATCGGCCGATTTCTATTCTCCCCTTCCTCTCTAAAGTCCTGGAACGCCTAGTTTATAATCAGCTAAACTTATTCCTGTGTAGCCAAAATCTCCTCAACCCCTTCCAATCTGGTTTTCGTGCTGGTCACAGTACTTCAACTGCCCTTGACATCAGATCAGCTATGCAGGTTGGAAGTCTAACAGTACTTTCACTCCTTGATTTCAGTAATGCATTTACTACTGTAGACTTTGACATCCTGCTTGGTATACTTGCCGCAATTAACATTAGTCCATCAGTTGTTGAATGGTTTCACAGTTATCTGTATGGTCGCCGGCAGCGTATACGCATTGACGATTCCTTTTCTTCATGGTGTAGTTTATCTGCTGGCGTACCACAGGGAGGTGTGCTTTCTCTTCTACTCTTTGCCGTATTCATAAATACCATTTCTAATAAACTTCTTTCTTCCTACCACCTTTATGCAGATGATCTTCAAATATATTACCATGTTCAACCTAATGCATTAAAGGTCGGGATAGACACCATGAACGAAGATCTTGCAAAAATGTGTCATTGGAGTGAATCTTACGGACTCAATGTTAACCTATTAAAAACGCAAGCTATAATTATTGGCAGTCCCAGGTCACATGCTAACGTCGATTGGTCCCAAGTTCCTGAAATATCCTTTAATAACACTACAATACCTTTTTCCGAAAACGTCAGGAACTTGGGTATCATCCTTAACAAGAATATGTCCTGGATACCACATGCTCAGGAAATAGGTAGGAAACTTTTTGCGTCAGCTGGTTCATTAAGACGGATACGTAATTTTCTCCCTATTGCCAAAAAAATTGCGCTTGCTCAATCTATACTACTCCCAATCCTTGACAATGCTGATAATAGCTATCTTGATCTCTCTGAAAACCTCCTAGATAAGCTTGAGCGTCTCCAAAACTTTTGCATTCGGTTCATATTTGGACTGAGGAAATATGACCATGTCTCTGAATTTCGTAAACATGGTATAGAGATGTATGAAAATTGTTTGAAAGATGAGGAAAGTAAGAAATTACTAATTACATTTGTTTTAAAGACACGTTTATCAAAAACAGCAAGGCTTCAATTAAAAAATAATTATTTGACCGTGTCCAATCTGGTAGAAGATTTTAAAGCTTGACTTCTAACAAAGAAGTCAGCAAACTCTATAATGGCACAAATTAACAATAGTTTATCTATCGTAGATTACGGGGAAAAATTAAGTGAGCTATGTGTTAATCTTACCATTGCACAAGCCGATGGAAGCCTAAAAGCAAGTGCAATATTAAGTCCGATAAACGAAAAAATGGTAATTAAAAGATTTTCAGATGGATTAAGGAACCGACTTCTTAGTACTATTTTGGCAGCCCGTGACTACAAGGAGTTAAAAGATGCGGTTCGTGCAGCTGAAATGAGGAGCTGGCGCGTCCTGGATTTTCGGGTCACGACGCCGTATTTATGTATTCACGAGGTAAGAAGCATGCAAATTATAATCAAGGTCGAGGAAATAATTACTACCGTCGTAACTCATTTTATCGTGGTAATACCTCTCGCTATCCTGGTGAAGGCATAGCTCAGAATAATAGCCGCGGGACTCCCATGCAGCGAGGCCACAGTAGGGGAAATTACCAGCAGCCGAGCTACTCAAGGTCTTGGAAAAGAGGATTTTATAGAGGTAACAGGGGATATAGAGATGACAGACAGAACAATATGTATGTCGTTGCCGAAAAGAAGGAAGAGAAAGATGACATTCTAGGTGAGTTTTTGGGCAGACTAATTACGTAATGGATGCGAAAGTCTAGATTATATTTGTTTGTATCTTGCTGGCCAAAAACTGAAATTTCTAATTGATACGGGTGCATCCATTTCTATTATTACTTCCAAGTTAGTACAAAATCATTTTAAAACTTATTATGATAAAACAACGATAAAAGATATTGGTGGCAAAGTACAAGCAAATAGCTTTGCATACATTCCGTTACAATTGCAGAACGGTGTAGAGTTTCGTCACAAGTTCTATTTATTTGACACCGTCCCGTGTCGAACGGATGGCATTATCGGTATAGACTTTCTGAGAAATTATAATGCAAACATAGATCTATCAACGAATAGACTTGCATTACAATTAAATAATAACAAATATAGTGTTGATATACAGAAGCGTCATTGTAATAATGTAGATTCAGAGAGTTATATAACTATTCCAGGTAGAAGCGAATCAGTACAATATCTAAACATAAATAAAAATATTTATAAAGATTGTGTGTTGCATAGTAAACAGATAGAAAAACATTTATTTTTGGCAAGTAGCATAGTTTAACTAAAACGGGGTAAAATTCCTGTATAAATTCTAAATACAAGCGAGAATTGCATAAAAATTAATAAAAATAATTTAATTGATGACGCCCACATAGATTATTTAGAAGACTACAATGTTTATTCCTTCAGTAAAAATCAAAATTATATAAAGCGCGTGAAAAAAATATTAAGTGAAATAAATTGTCACATTTAAACTCTAATGATAAAAAACAAATAGAAATTTTATGCGCAAAGTACGCTGACGTATTTTTCCTAGAAGGCGATAAGCTTAGTACTGGGAATGTCGTGCCACAGTCTATATTCGTGAAACCTAATACGAAACCGGTGTACGTGAAACCTTATCGTTTGCCACAGTCTTCTAAACAAGAAATTAATAGACAAGTTCATAAAATGTTGAATGATGACATAATAGAGCCTGCTAATAGCGAATGGAATAGTCCAATAGTTTTAGTTCCAAAAAAATCGAATGGTAAGAATAAGTGGCGATTAGTGGTCGATTATAGAAAAGTTAACAAATCAATTCAGAACGATAATTTTCCATTACCTAATATTACAGAAATATTAGACTCACTTTCTGGTAGTATTTACTTTAGTCATTTAGATTTGCAACAAGGGTTTTTTCAAGTTGGTCTACAACCCGAGAGTAGAGACGTCACTAGCTTTTCAACAAGCTTAGGACAGTTTCGTATGAATCGTCTCCCAATGGGACTTAAAATTTCTCCAAGTGCATTTTCTAGGGTTATGTCTATAGCAATGTCAGGTCTTACTTTTGAAAAGTGTTTCCAGTATTGCGATGATTTGGTGGTTTTTGGAAGGACAACGGAAATACATAATAGAAACCTTATGGACATTTTTGAACGACTTAGAAAAATAAACCTTAAATTAAACCCATCAAAGTGCGATTTTATGAAAACACAACTACTCTATTTAGGTCACGTTGTATCAGCTAAGGGTGTCTTACCAGACCCAGAAAAAATTAATGTATTACAAAATTATCCGGTACCAAAAAATGCTGACGAGGTTAGACGATTTATAGCATTCTGTAACTATTATAGGAAGTTCATACCTTCGTTTGCGTTTTGCTTTAAATAAATTATGCCGAAAGAATGTAGATTTTATATGGTCAGTGTCAAAAATGTTTTGAAAATTATAAGTATAAATTTAATTAGTTCACCAATTTTTCGGGAGAAAATACTTTCATTCTCCAAACAGACGCATCAGGCACAGCAATAGGTTCGGTTTTATGTAATGACGATGTAAGACCAGTGGCCTACGCCAGCAGACCTTTAAATAAAGCCGAAATTAATCATCCTACAATACAGAAAGAGCTGTTAGCCATATTCTGGAGCATAAAGCATTTTAGACCATATTTGTATGGAAGAAAGTTCGTTATCATGACTGATCATAAACCTCTTATCTTTTTCTTATTATTATCTTTTTGGCATGAAAGACTCATCCACACGACTTTCAAAATTTAGATTACTTTTAGAAGAGTACGACTTCGATATTAAATATGTAAAAGGATCTGATAACGTAGTAGCGGATGCAATGAGTAGGGTGACCATCAGTTCAGACGAATTAAAATTAATGAATGAAAAAATTGTAAATATGGTTATGACTAGAGCGCAAAAAGCAAGGGCAGAATCACATAGCAACGACTCACCACCAGGAGTAGGTGACAGTAGTTCTCTTACTATACCTGCGGACCCGAGGTTTGGCTAACCAAGGATTGCAGAGATATTAAGAAAACCTACTGAAGCAATTGGTTGAAATTTATAAAAGGAAAAGATTTAATCACGAAAAAGGTGCAATATGAAAAAGAATGTATAGCCTATGTTGAAAAAGACTTGAATCTATTTATTAATCTCAATTATATGTCGCAATTTACACGAGTCGAATTTGCGGATTTATTGAGTAATTGTTGTAAGGAATTAAATATTAAAGAGCTATGCATAGTAAAAGACGAGAAAAATATAAAATTTATAAAAGAATTAGTCGACGAAACTCATTGTTCGTAAGCGATATTGTACGGACGTTTCGCTGTCCAACGCGCGCGGGTACTTAAATAGCTAATAGTGAATTTATTAACCTTTCCAATATGTTATGTTCTAAGTGCAACGAGCCAGTTACTGATCATGTATCTTGTCAAGGAGGATTATGCGATGGTGCATATCATTTTCATTGTGCCGGAATTGCTGAAACTACATATAGAAAAATGGGACAGGACAAGAAAGCTGCCTGGCGTTGTGTTATGTGCCGAGCGGTAACACAAAGCGAGTCCATAGCCGAATTAATAAAAGAAATAAAGGAATTTAGAGCTGACTTCACCACTTTGAAAACCGATGTGGTCTTAATAAAAGACGATCTGCGCTGTGCTGCACAAAATATAACTGATTTGAATTCGAAGTGGTCTGACCTCGAAGTCCGTGTAGAAAGCATGGACGATAGATTGTTGACGGTGGAGAACAAAATTGCCGGAATTGCTACGATTCAAAATGAATTAAAAGAAACACAGAATGCGTTGAATGAATTAAAGCAATTAAATAGTCAACAAGATCAATTTTCGAGATGTTCACATCGAAATTCAAGGAATTCCTAAAGAAAATGGCGAAAATTTGATAACTCTCTTTCATAAAATTTGTACTAAAATGGGTATGACATTGTTAGACACCGACATCGACACCATTCACCGTGTACAACCATTTCGTCGCGAGGGTAAGACGGCTACCCGCCATTCATCAATAATTGTGCGCTTCACGCAACGGCATCGCAAAAATCAGCTGTTGGCAGCAGCGCGAGCTCGTCGCGGCATAACTACAGCTGATATTGGCATGCCGGGTGCGGCTTCGAATGTTTACATTAATGAGCACCTTACCTCAACGAATAAACTTCTACTGAAGCGTGCCCGGGAATTAAAAGCTACTTTAAATTATAGTTATCTTTGGATAAGGGACTGTAAAATATTTTTACGTAAAAATGATAAATCTTCTATAATAAGAATTGTAAGCGAATCAGACCTTTCCAAGTTAAAATGACTATATTTATTAATTATTGGCCTGTGTATTGCAAAACCAGTTGTTAGTTATTTGGACACCATGTTAGTTTTTCATACAGCTGTAACGTTGCTATGTAATCTGTACAAAATAAATCCACTTATTTGCTTAATAACGTCAATTAAATTTATATATCCTTCATATTATTTTCTATTAAAATCACCCTCATTTTTAAATCCGCTTATCAATTTAATAGTGATAGTAACAGACATGTATTTTATTTACTCTGTGTTGCCATTTTTTATAAAAATCTTAAAACTTTGTTTTTACTCTTTCTTCTTAATGATGTCTATATATTGTACACTCTTTATAACTTTGCGTAATTATGTGTGTCTTAGGTCTGGCATGGTTTGGTGGTAAAGTAAATTATATATGTTTACTTTATATTGTTGTTATTATGCCTAAATTAACTTCACTAAGAATATATTATCAGAACGTGAGGGGATTACGGACTAAAAGTCATAATTTTTTGGCTAATGTGTTGCGCAGTAATTTTGATTTAATTGTATTAACTGAAACTTGGCTAACATCGGACTTTAGAGACAGCGAGTACTTCTATACTAATTACGATGTTTATCGGCGCGACCGGGTTGGGAGAGGAGTTCGTGGTGGGGGAGTTTTAATAGCTGTTCGCTCCGGTCTACGTGCGCGTCACCGCACCGACTGGGCTTCCTCTTGTGATTCGGAGGAGGTTTGGCTCACCTTAGATGTGAGTAATACTCAGCACTCGCATCCCACGCCCCCCCTCTCCAGCTTGCACATTGCTTGTGGATATTTTCCACATGGCGTCAATCATTCAAACTCTTTACAATCATTTTTTGACTGTGTCTCTGACCGTATGCTAAGATATCCCGATGATTATTTCTTATTACTGGGAGATTTTAATATTACACAAGCATTGTGGTCGTTAACGGAGAGCGCCCATCTTACTCTTCGTGTAAATAATGACTCTAAAGCCATGTTGTTGTGTGATTTCATGAACTTAACTCATTTGAAGCAATTCAATAATTGTCATAACTCCAATGGTCGTATCCTTGATCTTGTTATGAGTAACTGTGTTTGCCGCGTACTTGTCTGCTCCTCGCCTCTAACCCCTGAAGATTCTCACCACAGAGCAATAGAAGTTTTATTTTGCCTGTCACAAACTGTTCATTTGGAAGCAAATGAAAGAATTAAATACATTTTTCATGCAACTAATTATAACGAGTTTCGTAAAGGTTTGGTAAGTACCGATTGGCGAGTGTTGGACGGAATGGATACGGAATCTGCAGTCAATTATTTTTATTCGGTTTTACATAGCTTAATTGATATAAATGTTCATAAACGTAAGGTTAGATGTAATGGTAAATATCCAATTTGGTATTGTAGGGCTCTCATCAAGCTAATACGTCAAAAATCAAACATTCACCGTCGTTGGAAAAAGTATAATGACTCTTGTGACTATCAGCAATTTAAATTACTACGCTCTCGTGAAAAGAAATTACAGTATGAGTGTTATAATAATTATATTAGTTTTTCTGAATTAAAAATCACAACCGCACCTAAATATTTTTGGAGCTTTATTAAATCTAAATATTGTGTTAATAACACTCCTTCGTATATGAATTTTGATGATACCTCGTCAACAGATGGCGAAACCATTTGTAACATGTTTAATGACTACTTTCATTCTGTATTTGTTCCTTCTAGCAACGCAGTCGATTTGTCTTTTTTAAACGAATTTAGCCAAATAAATAGTTGCATCGACGCTTCAGGCATATTGATCACCAGTAGTCTTGTCGAAAACTATCTAAGCGGAGTCGATGTCAACAAGGGTGCGGGCGTGGACGGAGTGCATCCCCTTTTAATATCCAAACTCGCCAAAGAACTATCCATTCCTATCACCATCATTTATCTCAAATCTATGAGAGAAGGATGTTTCCCTGATATATGGAAAAAAGCCCTTATCACCCCAATCCCAAAAGGAGGCAATAAGCATGACGTGCGGCAATATAGACCAATCTCAAAGTTAAACGTACTAGGTAAGATTTTTGAAAAAATTGTAACAGATGATCTCAGCCGAAAAGTTTGCCGACACATTTCACAAAACCAACATGGCTTCTTCCGAGGTCGTAGTGTGGATACAAATTTAGTGCTCTATACCGACTTTATTCTCAATGCGCTTGATAGAGGTTACCAAGTGGATGCCGTGTATACCGACTTTTCCAAAGCTTTTGATAAAATTAATCACATGACTCTTATTACACGATTATATGAGTTCGTCGGTATACATGGTGACCTACTCCGCTGGTTATATTCTTATATTTGCAACCGGAGTCAAGCGGTAGCGATGAAGGGTTATACTTCCAGGTTTCTCGAAATATCTTCCGGAATTCCACTGGGATCACATTTAGGTCCATTTTTATTTACTATTTACATTAATAACATTGATTCCTGCTTTCGTGACTCACGTCACTTGCTTTATGCAGACGACACTAAAATTTTTAGAGTCATATCTACATATGAAGACTGCCTGAAGTTACAGTCTGACTTGCAACGATTTGAAGTCTATTGTAATAACAACCAATTGTTCTTGAACTCTGACAAATGTTCTACAATATCATTTACTCGTAAACTTTACCCTATCAAATATGATTACATCCTACTGGGTAGCAAAGTTAAGCGAGTTTGTGAAATTCGAGACCTAGGAGTTATTCTTGACTCTAAGTTGTGTTTTAATGCACACATAGATAATATAATCTCTCGAGCTTTTAGGCAACTAGGCATGGTCTTACGTTTTACACAACCATTTAAGCAGATTTTCAAGTACAAAATTTTATATTGTAGTTTTGTACGTTCGATTTTAGATTTTGCATGCGTAGTATGGAACCCCCAATATGCTGTTCATATTGATCGACTCGAAAGAGTTCAAAACAGATTTCTGAAATCTGCAGATTACCGGACAGGCCATTTCTTTACTGACTATGAAACCTCCTCAAGTAGGTATAACCTGGAATCTTTAGTGAATAGACGTGTTTTTCTAGATGAAATTTTTCTTTATAAAATTCTTAATGGTTACGTTGATTCTTCCTTGCTGCTCAATTTGATTGCATTTAGGGTTCCGAGAGTCTCCTCCCGTTCTAGAGATACTTTTTACTGTTCTCCTGCAGCCACCAATTACGCCAGACATACTTTTGTTAGACGATCTTGTAGGTTTTTTAATGATAGACTAAATGAGGTCGACATTTTTTCATTACCGTTGCAAAAATTTAAACAAAAAGTGGGTGACATTGTGTTTAACAGAATGTTGTCCTAGTAATTTTTGGATTAATATTGTTTGTATAATTCTATTACGTCGTACAAATTATCGGTTAAATTCGTATATAAGTAATGGAACTATTAGGTCTATTTGTAATTTAAGTCTCATTATACTATGCTTGTGTATGACTGTATGTTTTCCTGAATAAATAAATAAAATAAAAAAAAAAGAAATAAAAAGTAGAGAAAAGTGGTCCGGACCACACTTAAATATTCTAAGAGGAATAAAAAGAGTCCTAGAAAATGACGAAAAGACATACATCCTACATGACTATCACTTACTGCCTACGAGCGGACATGCAGGTGTTCGACGAATGATAAACAATATTAAAGGTAAGTACTTTTGGCCGGGCATGGGGAATGATGTACGTGCTTATGTAGCTAAGTGTCAGAGGTGCCAATTAGGTTAGTATTCTAGGAATATTGTAGAGCCAATGGTTATTACTACAACGGCAACAAGTGCATTCCAGAAGGTATATTTAGATTTAGTGGGGCCCCTAGATAAGGATTTAGAAGATAATGTTTATATTTTGAGTTTACAATGCGAGTTGACCAAATATGTCGAGGCATATCCCTTGCGGAGTAAAGATACGGTAAGTGTTGCGAAATCATTCGTAAACAATTTTATACTTAGGTACGGTTTGCTTACTACTATCGCGACAGATCGCGGTACAGAATTCATGTCGGAAACTATGTCTCAAGTATGTAAGTTACTTCACATAGAAATAATTAATTCCACTGCCTACCACCACCAGTCTATTGGTGCTTTAGAAAACACACATAAGCATATAACGTAATTTTTAAGAATTCAGTGTGATGGATACCCTGAGACTTGGAGTCAGTGGTTACAATTTTGGTGTTTCTCTTTCAACACTACTGTCCATTCGGAAACAAAGTACTCACCGTATGAATTAGTTTTCGCTAAACCCTGCAACCTACCTAGTAATTTAACTAATAATATAATAGATCCCTTATATAATCCGGATGTTTATGTTCTAAACCTTAAATATAAGTTACAAGTAGCACATAGAGAAGTAAGAAATAATTTAATGTTAGGAAAAATTAACAGAAAATTGGGATATGACAAAAAGTGTAATCCGATTAAATAGAAGAAAGGGGATTTGATTCTAGTGAAAAATGAGACTGGTAAAAAGTTGGAACATTTATTTAACGGACCGTATGAAGTGTTAGAAGAGAGTGAACCAAATGTTATTGATGGTGTTAATGCTGCTCTGAAGGAGCCAGAAATGATTATGCTATGTTTCTTCGACAGCTAGTGAATTTTAGGTGGTAAAAAAGGAGCAATGGATGGGACTCACCAGCGTCACTGAATTACTTGCTTATTTTTGTATCTGGATTGATTCTTTATGCTGGAGGATACAATCACGATGTTCCTGATGATGAAAACTCCTCCGTGATGTATATGGTTTCTTCTTTAATATGGTTTTATTCCACTTGTGTGCGACCGTTGTCTTATGAACCGTTTTAACGAATGATGTGGCGCGTATGCGACGCCAGCTAGGGAAGGGACGAAATTTTGTGTGGTCGATAGTAGGGAAGGGAAAAGGATGCTATCTTCAACATTCTCCCCCCGCTGGCTAGGATATGCTAGAAAAATAAAATAATAACAATGAAACGAGACTCCATGTTGACCTCGCCATAATTATAGAAGAAGAAGAAAGAAAGAAATGATAATATATTAATGATGTGGTGATTTGATAGATATAGAACATATGGTATATAAGCGGTTAGGATAAGTTGTTAATTTGAGTCATATTCGGGGATCGGACAAAGTTTCACGAGTGGCCGATTGACGATACCGTGTGCTGTTTTAATGGAGACCACACGAGCAATCCCTTCTGAACCTGGAATTAGTTTAAGAATGCGCCCGAAATGCCATCGTAAGGGATTCATCCTTGATTATAACGACCTGATTTTCGCGAGCATCGCGCGTCGTTGCGTGCCATTTCAAACGCTGTGATAAAGTGGTCAAATATTCTTGATGCCATCTGGCCCAGAAATCTTGGTGTAATCGTTGTAATAATTGCCAACGTGTGAGTCGGTTTGTATTGATATGAGTGTAATCAGGTGAACGAACCGTAGTTAATGGGGCAAGAGTTAAGAAATGACCCTGAGTAAGTACTGAAAGGTCATTTGGATCTGAGCTTAATGGACAAAGAGGTCTAGAATTAAGTACTGATTCTACCTGTACCATAAACGTGTTAAGTTCTTCATATGTTAGAATTTGCGAGCCGATTACACGATATAAGTGAGTCTTAACTGACTTCACGCCCGCCTCCCAAAGGCCACCGAAATGTGGAGCACCTGCAGGATTGAATTTAAATTCAATACGTTCGGATTCACACGCCGAACGCATTAAATCAGCTAACTGGGATTGAGCTCCCTTAAAATTGGTACCACAATCTGATTGGATGGTATTGCATCGGCCGCGTCGAGCGATAAATCGTCGTAGAGCTGCTAAAAAGGCTTCAGTAGATAAGTCTGACACAAGCTCTAAATGTAAGGCTTTTGTAGTAAAGCATACAAACAAACACAGATAAGCTTTCGTGGTACGAGCTCCACGATGACGATGCATAAGTATGTTAAAAAAGCCAGCGTAATCACATCCCACATGCTGAAAAGCTTTCAACTGGGTAACACGGGCCTTTGGTAAAGCAGCCATTTTAGGCTCGATGGGAATAGGTCGAGTACGAAAGCATCTGTAGCACTGGGAGATCACTTGACGAATAGCTCGTTTCGCCGACAAACAAGTCTGACAGATTAGTGAAAGCAATAACACGCATAAACATGTAGCAGATTAAAAAAATAGAAAATAAAAATTAGTGAAATTACACAAATTACATGGTGCGTGCTGAAACTGCACTCACATACTGTTTACAAAACTTCACTAATGTAATGGCTGAAAGATCAGAGCTAGACCATTACCATTACATTACCATTACAATATATTCTCACGAAAATCATGTATATTCGCAAAAACATCTTGCTCTTTAACAACAATAGTGACATCCACAGCCTAAATACTCGCAATAAACACTAACTTATGGTACCGGGATTTAGACTTAGCAGAACTAGTAAAAGTTTTATTGGAAATAGTATTAGATTCTATAATAAAATCCCATCCCACATTAGTGAATTACCCGTCAAAAAGCTTAAAGAGATAGTGAAACGCACTCTACTCTACAAAGCATACTATAGCACGAAACAATATGTGGAAGATAAAAATGCTTGGCCTTCGGTCCCCCCCTGCATACGGCAGTTTCCTCGGCCTACTGACAAATAGTATATCAATTTCGTGTTGTATAATTAAGATATTGTTACCGAATACCAGTTCCACCAGACCAAGAGCTAGCTCGGCACTATAAAAGCGATCGCTCGCCGGGCCTCAGGCTCACTTTGCGCGCAGCGTTCGGACGTGTCGGTTGTCGTCAAGGATAGATTATTTGGAATTTATATTTGCAACTTGTTTCTTATTTTTAGTAAAATATATTACGGGTAGATTATTGTCATTTCTTTTTAAAAAACCTAATTTGTTTCCGATCGATAAAATCGGAAGTGGGATAGACCACGTGTTTTAAAATGACGGGACGTCGATCTAGAGACGAAAGGCGCGGTCATTCTCGTCGACACCGTCGTGACCGCTCAAACTCTCGATCTAGAAGTCGGCTGCGTGAGTCACTGTCGGCGCCTAGGCGTCGCGATCGTTCTGTGAGTCGAATGAGCAGGACACCTACGCGACGTGAGGGCGTCCGGCATGACTCCCGCGACGGTATTTTGGACCATATACTCGCGAGATTAACGGCCATAGAAGGCACTTTACCGGGACCGTCTAGTAGCAATACACCATCGCACTCATTTACCGAACGCCACGCGCAGCTATCTTTGCCCTCAGCTGTACCGGTTACCGTCGAAGGGGTTAACGCCAGCGCACCCGAGACTGCCGGAACTGCGTCATGCAATTCGGTGGGTGAGGGTAGCAGTGCTGGCCGGCAACAGGACGTGACGGACAGGATTGTTGGAGCTTTGCACGCGTTAAGTAAAGTAAGGTGTCAAAATTACTATATTTCTCCTTTTGATCCAAGTGTGCATGATTTTGACGTATGGAATGCGGAAGTTGATCGTGCTAAAGAAATAAATAGCTGGGATAGTGAGGAATGCCTCGGGCGAGTAGGCAGTAGGTTACGTGGGGATGCTAAATCGTGGCTCAATGAGTGGGCAACGAATGACCGTTCATGGAACAATTTTAAAATCGAATTTAGGTCATTGTGTCCGCGTAACATTGATGTAGCCACCGTATTATATGATGTAATGAATACGAACTCTGACAAATTTGTGACATACGCGGAATACGCTCGTAAGTCACTTTTGCGTTTAAATATCGTCACGGGACTGTCAGAAGAGTTGAAAGTTGCTATTATCGCACGCGGCATTACCGATCCTCATGTCAAAGCGGCTACGACCAACTCTAAACCATCGTCAAAACAATTGGTCGAATTTTTATCTGCTTTTGTTAAGTCCAAAATGAACTCCAACAATGCTGTCCGATCTATTGGGCACGTAGGCACATATCAGCCGCCAAAACGCGACTTTAAAAGGAACACTAATAATCATACGAGTAATAGATGCCGTATTTGTCGTAGTACTGGGCATTTCCCGTATCAGTGTAGTCGTAATAATTCTGATAAATCGGCCCAGCAATCTAGGGCACAATTAAACTCGGCTCCGCCTAAGCCTGTATCTTCCGCCGCGAATGACACCAGGTCTGTAAAACATTGCACTTTTTGCAAGCGTTCAGGGCACACTGTGGACACGTGCTTTCAAAAGCAGCGGTCGGATGCTTCCAATAAGCGCAATGTTACCGAAGTAAATTTTTGCTCAGACTCGAACCCGAACGCACAAATGTGATGCCGGCCGTGGTTCAAAAAGTACCAGTTGATATTTTGATAGACAGTGGCTCTGATATTTCTCTGATTTCGGAATCGGTTTTGAAACACTTCAATTTAAATAGAAAACCGTGTTATCGAGTAATGCGAGGTATAGGTAGTCAGGAAATTCAATCTACCTCCTTTGTTAACACGGTAATCGAGTTGCCTGAGGTCTCATTGGCAGTAGACTTATATGTAGTTCCGACTGAGTGCATTAGTGCTGAATCTTTTATTAGTGGAACGGCAACCACTACGGTAAATACGGGCTGCATGGAGATTAAGTTAAAATCTGATGCTCCTATAAATCAACGACCATACAGGCTTTCCATAGACGAAAAAAATAGGGTTCGTGGTATTATCAATGATTTGCTTGCAAAAGGTATCATACGCGAGTCGCAATCAGAATACGCGAGTCCTATTATTCTAGTCAAGAAAAAGGATGGTAGTGACAGAATGTGTGTTGATTACCGCGCTCTCAACTCTATAACCATCAAGGAGAGATTCCCTTTACCGCGGATAGATGACCATATCGACAAACTTGGTAAATACACATATTTCACTAGCCTTGACATGGCCACAGGGTTCCACCAAGTGCCTTTAAAGGATGATGCCTCCATCAGTAAAACAGCCTTCGTCACACCCGACGGGCACTTTGAATATCTCAAAATGCCGTACGGGCTTGCCAATGCTCCCATTGTATATCAGAGGGTTATATCAAACACGCTAAAGCTTCTAATAGACGCTGGTAAGGTCATGACATACATCGATGACGTACTAATCCCGTCCAATACGGTTATTGAAGGGCTCGATACCCTGCGAGAAGTCCTACAGGCGCTAACCTCTGCTGGATTTTCGGTTAATCTAAAGAAGTGCACCTTCTTAGCGACCGAAGTCGAGTATCTGGGGAGACTAATAGGACAGGGTCAGGTACGGCCGAGCCCAGGCAAAGTTGAGGCTCTTATTAAATCCCCGAAACCAACGAACATAAGAGAGGTCCGACAATTTTAAGGATTGGCGGGATATTTTCGGCGGTACATTGCCGGATATTCCTCCAAAACTGCATGTATAGCTAAACTACTTAGAAAAGGTATAGCGTTTGAGTGGGGTACGGAACAAGATGCTTCACGTGATTACATTTTGCGGTGCTTAACTACCGAACCGGTTTTAGCGATTTTTGACCCGGAACTACCTTTGCTGCATGCTGCAGAGCTGCACACAGACGCCAGCGCTGTGGGACTCGGTGCGATTCTGCTACAGGAGCATGCCGGTAATAAAAAGAGGGTGGTCGGTTACTTTAGTAAATCTACTCGGGGTGCAGAGTCGAGGTATCATAGTTACGAACTGGAGACTTTAGCGGTAGTTCGAGCATTACAACATTTTCGACATTATTTAATTGGCATTAACTTCAAAATTGTTACCGATTGTAACTCGTTAAAGCTCACCGAAAGAAAAAAGGACTTGGTGCCTCGGGTCGCACGCTGGTGGGTTTACCTACAAGATTTTCAATTTACAATCGAGTATAGGAAAGGCGTTCTCATGCAACATGCAGACTTCTTGAGCCGCCATCCTCCTGCCGTAGTGTCTCACGTTCGCAACCCTAGTAATTGGGCAAAAATAGCTCAAACTGCTGATGAGGAGACACAGGATTTAATGAGTAAGTTAAGAGACGGTTTACTTGATCCTTGTAGATACGAAATCAAGAATGACTTGTTGTATTATAAGTACTCCACAACTGGCGCTGACTCGCGTCTATTATGCTTTGTACCTAAAGGACATCGACTTAGCTTGTTGAGATTATTTCATGATGAGCATAGTCATATAGGTGTAGATAGGACTACTGACCTAATATTGCGAAATTTCTGGTTTCCTGGTTTACGCCAATTTGTCAGAAAATATATTGCCTTATCTGTTTATCACACAAAAAGGTACCTTCAGGTCCTCCACAACCAATTGAATCTTGGACTAAGCCCGAAACCCCATTCTCGGTTGTTCATACTGATGTACTAGGACCGCTGCCTGAATCTAATGGCTACAAATACGTACAAATAGTTGTAGACGCATTTTCTAAATATTGTTTACTTTACTCGTTGTATAGACAAGATTCTGACGAATTGAAACGAGTATTTACAAATGTTGTATCTTTGTTTGGTACGCCAACCACTATCGTTTGTGATCGCGGTAGAATGTTTGAAAGTGCTGTGTTTAAAAACTGTGTTAGTGAACTAGGTTCTTCCATACATTTCATAACTCCGGGAATGCATCGCGAGAACGGCCAGGCCGAACGATACTGTAGAACCGTTCTTAATTTACTACGCGTTGAAGTTGGTAACAAAGGCTCTCAATGGTCTGATGTGCTGTGGAAAGCGCAGCTCACTCTTAACATCACAAGACAGGCGACCACACAAACTTCACCACTTCAGCTTCTTGTTGGTATAGAGGCAGCCACTCCGGTCATCAGAGCTCTGGTGCGCGATGTTGCACTAGATGATGCTAACCCTAACCGTGAAGCCTTATTAACCCTCAGTCGACAGAAGGCATCCGAATTACTTTCGGGCAATCAACGGCGACAAGACGAGCGGGTCAATGAACGTCGGCGGCAGCCTGCAACATTTGCCGTTGGTGACTTTGTGTTCGTCAACAAGACGGCACAGTCAACGGGCAAACTCGACTCCGGGTCGCGCGGTCCGTACAAGATCTTGCGCGCGCTGCCACATCACCGCTATGAGCTGGAACTTCTAGCCGGATCTTATGGCAAGAAGACCCAGGCAGCAGCCCAACATATGGTATTGTGGCGTGGCGAGTGGACCCCAGACACGTGCAGCGCCTTCTTCGAGACTGGTACGTGTAGGTTGAGGTGGGCAATATGTGCTTTACTTCCCATATTTGAGGTCGAGGTGGGCAGTCTGCGCTTTACTTCCCATATTTTGAGGTCGAGGTGGGCACTCTGTGCTTTACTTCCCATATTTGAGGTCGAGGTGTGCACTCTGTGCTTTACTTCCCATATTTGAGGTCGAGGTGGGCACTCCGGTGCTTTACTTCCCATTTTTCCCTTTATACAGTATGGTTGAGGTGGATTCGGCCGGATTTTACTTCCCTACTGTGTGGCTATGTTGTGTCGGCAATGTTTAGCATCTGTATCGGCGAATATTGACGACAATGACGGGCTACTGTGTTAGACGTTTCATATACGATCTAACATAATACTGGTGTCGTGCATGTGCCTTAAATTGCGCAGTTTGAGGCACTTGCAAGATATCCACTCTTCTCACGTTTAAAATCCATTTTGGCCCATCTTAACTGCCGATGTAAGAGTGCACGCTTGCGTCTGTAGTGAGGATTCTAAATTTTTTGATTTGAATCGCTTATTCAGGGCTAAAGAGTGTTTTCTATATTGCAGAGGGTGAACTCGTTGATGCCAACTCTGATGTAGCTGGAAGAGACATGCCTCTGTTAAGTGATGAAGCGGTCGAGGACGCCTCGCCATCAGGAACGGCCGTGTTACCGAATACCAGTTCCACCAGACCAAGAGCTAGCTCGGCACTATAAAAGCGATCGCTCGCCGGGCCTCAGGCTCACTTTGCGCGCAGCGTTCGGACGTGTCGGTTGTCGTCAAGGATAGATTATTTGGAATTTATATTTGCAACTTGTTTCTTATTTTTAGTAAAATATATTACGGGTAGATTATTGTCATTTCTTTTTAAAAAACCTAATTTGTTTCCGATCGATAAAAATATATAATCTTAATTATACAACACGAAATTCATCTTCATATTAAAATAATAAAATGTTTGTAAAGGTGTGAGCACAATGTTGGCCCTGGTGTAGGTAATTTATTAAATTTAATTTTCCTATTGTGCCTTTGTGCGAGTTCGTCATGCTCACTTAAATGTTTCGAAGTTGGTGGCGTTTCACATCGGGTCGCACGGTTCCCTTCAAAATGGTTGAGCTGTGCGGCGCTGATGTGTGCGTCATGTTCGTGTACGGGTGCCTTCTGATGGGATTGGTCGATTCGCACTGATCGGGCAACTATTATGTTAATTAATAATTACAATGCATCCTAGAGAAAGGGTCCTAGAGGTTAGTAGTGAACGAATTTTCGATTGTAGTAAACGACTTTTTATAAAAAAGTGACCATCTTAAAAAACACTCGTGTCGGCGTCGTTTACGTGAAATAACTCTAGTTTGAATAGAGATACGGTTACTACAAACCTCCTAATCTACTGAGAAAGGGTCCTAGAGGTTAGTAGTGAACGAATTTTAGATTTTAGTAAACGACTTTTTATAAAAAAGTGACCATCTTAAAAAACACTCGTTTCGGCGTCGTTTACGTGAAATAACTCTAGTTTGAATAGAGATACGGTTACTACAAACCTCCTAATTTACTGAGAAAGGGTCCTAGAGGTTAGTAGTGAACGAATTTTCGATTGTAGTAAACGACTTTTTATAAAAAAGTGACCATCTTAAAAAACACTCGTGTCGGCGTCGTTTACGTGAAATAACTCTAGTTTGAATAGAGATACGGTTACTACAAACCTCCTAATCTACTGAGAAAGGGTCCTAGAGGTTAGTAGTGAACAAATTTTCGATTGTAGTAAACGACTTTTTATAAAAAAGTGACCATCTTAAAAAACACTCGTTTCGGCGTCGTTTACGTGAAATAACTCTAGTTTGAAAAGAGATACGGTTACTACAAACATCCTAGTCGACTGAGAAAGGGTCCTAGAGGTTAGTAGTGAACGAATTTTCGATTGTAGTAAACGACTTTTTATAAAAAAGTGACCATCTTAAAAAACACTCGTTTCGGCGTCGTTTACGTGAAATAACTCTAGTTTGAATAGAGATACGGTTACTACAAACCTCCTAATCTACTGAGAAAGGGTCCTAGAGGTTAGTAGTGAACGAATATTCGATTGTAGTAAACGACTTTTTATAAAAAAGTGACCATCTTAAAAAACACTCGTTTCGGCGTCGTTTACGTGAAATAACTCTAGTTTGAATAGAGATACGGTTACTACAAACATCCTAGTCGACTGAGAAAGGGTCCTAGAGGTTAGTAGTGAACGAATTTTCGATTGTAGTAAACGACTTTTTATAAAAAAGTGACCATCTTAAAAAACACTCGTTTCGGCGTCGTTTACGTGAAATAACTCTAGTTTGAATAGAGATACGGTTACTACAAACCTCCTAATCTACTGAGAAGGGGTCCTAGAGGTTAGTAGTGAACGAATTTTCGATTGTAGTAAACGACTTTTTATAAAAAAGTGACCATCTTAAAAAACACTCGTGTCGGCGTCGTTTACGTGAAATAACTCTAGTTTGAATAGAGATACGGTTACTACAAACCTCCTAATCTACTGAGAAAGGGTCCTAGAGGTTAGTAGTGAACAAATTTTCGATTGTAGTAAACGACTTTTTATAAAAAAGTGACCATCTTAAAAAACACTCGTTTCGGCGTCGTTTACGTGAAATAACTCTAGTTTGAAAAGAGATACGGTTACTACAAACATCCTAGTCGACTGAGAAAGGGTCCTAGAGGTTAGTAGTGAACGAATTTTCGATTGTAGTAAACGACTTTTTATAAAAAAGTGACCATCTTAAAAAACACTCGTTTCGGCGTCGTTTACGTGAAATAACTCTAGTTTGAATAGAGATACGGTTACTACAAACCTCCTAATCTACTGAGAAAGGGTCCTAGAGGTTAGTAGTGGACGAGTTTTCGATTGTAGTAAACGACTTTTTATAAAAAAAGTGACCATCTTAAAAAACACTCGTTTCGGCGTAGTTTACGTGAAATAACTCTAGTTTGAATAGAGATACGGTTACTACAAACATCCTAGTCCTAGAGGTTAGTAGACCTTTCTCAGTAGATTAGGAGGTTTGTAGTAACCGTATCTCTATTCAAACTAGAGTTATTTCACGTAAACGACGCCGAAACGAGTGTTTTTTAAGATGATCACTTTTTTATAAAAAGTCGTTTACTACAATCGAAAATTCATTCACTACTAACCTATAGGACCCTTTCTCAGTAGATTAGGAGGTTTGTAGTAACAAACAAAAAAAGTTTACTACAATCCACTACATACGATTAGTAATATAAATAGTAAAAAAAAATTTGATTTTTTCAATTTCGGGAGATGGATTTTCTTTAACATTTTTTATTTTTTTTTTGGAATTATTACAAACGAAAATATTTTACTACTATCTACTACTTACCCAAATCTATCTAAAAAACACAAAAAAACATAATTTTGGAAAAGTCAGGTGCCAAGTTCACATAGCCAAGATGTAGGGCCCTATTTTTTGTGTCGGAACCAGCTCTCATACGAAGAGGGTTGCGTAATGCGAGGCCATACAATAGTTTTACCGAAAGAATGTGGTCCAACATTTTAACAGAATTACACATGTCGCATTTAGGTGTTGTTAAAACCAAAGCTGAAGCACGTAGTAGGTTTTGGTTCCCGAGAATAGACGAGGCTATAGAAAACATGATAAATGCATGTTCTATATGCACACGGCGGCGTCGACAGTCTCCCCCCAAGGTACCAATATCTCCTTGGTCTTACCCCCCCCCCCCAGTTATTTTACAGGATTCATTTAGACTTTCTTGGCCCAATAAATACAGGCATGTATTTAGTAATCGTGGACGCCTACACTAAATGGGTAGAAGTCTATGAAGCGGCGGCAACTTCGTCGACCGTAATAGAAAAACTTTACGAATACATATCTAGGTTTGGGTTGCCGCGCACAATTGTGTCTGATAACGCAACCACTTTTACATCACATGAGTTTCAAGTAACTATTTTCTTCTCGGAATGGTATAGAACACTTGACGTCTCCGCCATATCACGCAGCTAGTAATGGTGGGGCTGAGAGTTACGTTAAAATCTATACTCTATACTAATATATAAAGCTGCAGAGTTTGTTTGTTTGAACGCGCTAATCTCAGGAAATACTGGACCGATTTCAAAAAATCTTTCAGTGTTAGATAGTCCATTTATCGAGGAAGGTATATTTTATTTTCAAAAGAATTAGGGATCCGTATGAAAATTGCGATTATGTAAACCAAGGTGTAAAATCGAGAACCTATTTATGCGTGTTCTGCAAAAACTATTGACAATAGAACAAAATGATGTACTACGGGTTTGTAGGTCTTATAAAAATCTACAAAAAAGTCCGCGAGAGCACATATCTAACTATCATAGTTTAGTCACAATAACCGATTTTATGTTCATAAAAAATATGCATAGAGATAAGCACGGGTTCAAAGCCCACGCGGGCGCGCGCGCAAAAGCTAGTAGTAAAGAAAGGCATAAAAGCATGCGTTTTATCGTCAACAACAAATAAAGAGCGTAACTTAAAACTGCTAAAATACTTATATGACTACTAGCTTTTGGGCGCGGCTTCGCTCACGTGGACTCCGAACCCGTGCTTATCTCTATGCATTTTTTTTTATGAATATAAAAGTGGTTATTGTGACTAAACTATGATAGTTAGATATGTGCTCTCGCGGACTTTTTTGTAGATTTTAATAAGACCTACAAACTCGTAGTACTTCACTTTGTTCTATTGTCAATCGTTTTTGCAGCGCACGCATAAATAGGTTTTCGATTTTACACCTTGGGTTACAAAATCGCAATTTTCATACGGATCCCTAATTCTTTTGAAAATAAAATATAGCCTATAACCTTCCTCGATAAATGGACTATCTAACACTGAAAGAATTTTTGAAATCGGACCAGTAGTTCCTGAGATTAGCGCGTTCAAACAAACAAACAAACTCTGCAGCTTTATATATTAGTATAGATAGGAATTCAATTCATAGCACTACGGGATCGTCACCTGCTCAACTAGTATTGGACGTAACCTACGTACGTACGTACTCGGTTAGACTTATTGAACAAAACACCACCGTCCTCTTCTACATCCTTGGCAAATGCAGTGAGAAATAAACAGTGTTCACAGATTATAGCAGGAAGAGGTAAAAGTAGGCGACCGTGTGCAATCGGTGACGAAGTTTTATACAAACACTTTATAAACAATAATAGTTACCGTTGGAATCGTGGAACTGTGCTTAAACCGATAGGCAAAGTGATGTACTTAGTGAAAGATGCAGTCAACTCATTAAACATCAGAAAGCATAAAAATCAGTTAATGATCTACCGAGGTAACAACAGCGCAGGATTTTGGGAATGTGATATCGAGCTACAACAGTTGAAAGGAAACCATAGCTCAGACGGTGTCACGAACTTGACCCAAAACACGTCACCTAACCAGCTGGATGCACCCAATCCCACCATCCATACCACACGGGAAGTGAGAGTAGCTCGCCGGTACCAGTATCGGAGTCGCAGTCAGCTGAGACTGAGGTGTGGACTGACGCTCACGCCGGAGACCCAGTGCCAGTCCCGGCAGCGAGGGATAGCGATCACCGCGGCGCCGAGGATTCTTCAGGGCTACTGCTGCGAACGGTGCCTTACCGTCGATTCTTTTAATATAAAGTCCATTCATTATATTAGTCATAAGTAAACGTTATCTTTAAGGGAGGAAATGTTGTGTAAGCTATATATAGTTATAGGGTTACGTGTACACTGCTAACGCACTTAGACGGAATAAATCAGTTTGAACTTAGCAAGCGCTCCTTTCACTTGTGTCCCGACTACGCATACTTAACAATTTTAATATAGGTCATGGACAAACAGCGGACGGGGCGGGACGGCGACGCGACGCTGGCGGGACGTGAAGAGTTGTAATGTATTAGTTAATGTAGAATATGTGACACAGAGCCGACGCGACGCGACCGCTACTCTCGCGCCGAGCGCGACGGCTCTATGTGACCTATTCTACATTAACTAATACATTACAACTCTTCACGTCCCGCCAGCGTCGCGTCGCCGTCCCGCCCCGTCCGCTGTTTGCCCAGACCTTTAGACAAAAATGAGACGTCAAGATGGCGGCCGCTCTTTATGTGTGAGTTAATTTTGGGGTGGCCAAGTTACATAAAAAATTGCCATTAAAACACGGTCAACGTAATAAAAAAAAATGTATTGTTCGAAATTGTAATGTTTAAGTCAAAGTCAAATAATTTATTTTGTTTAGGACCCAATGGACAATTACAAATTGTCAACATATTAAAAAAATGTATAGAATGCGGCGAAATGTGGAAGTACCTATCTTAATATGTACTAGGTGATTTGAGTGATATAGTGGACTGTATGAAGGAAAGCTGGTAATCACCTAGAAAAGGGGCGAACAGGCGACCGTAAGGAAAAGGGATCCAGGAAGCACGCCTTACCTTTTAGCACTTGTGAGGTCTTCTCGTGGGTGACCAAATGGCGGCCACTGGCGTCCTTATGAAGACAGGCCACAAGCTGGTCCGCTAGTTCCTTTGACACGATCACTAGTCCATTGAAATGTTACATTTTTTAGGCCTTACCTTGCGTTTCTTAGAGGACGCAATTTTATTTTTTTGATGTGTAGGGGGGGTAAGTGTAAAGCTAAAATCAAGTTTGTGGGGTCGCCACCCTTGTCCCACGGCCGCCATCTTGAAAATAGGGGTTGAAACGGTTTTTACGATATATCTCTTGAACTATTTATCTGATAAAAAAAAATTTTTAACGTTTTTTGTTGCAAATTAAATTCTCTATAACTTTGGTCCAGTAACTTTTTGTCGTAAAACTATAAATAAAAAAGTTATAAGTGAAAATGTTCAGAAATTCGAGATAAAAATTTATATTTTTCGATATAACTTTTTTTTTATCATTTTACGAAAAAACGATATCAGACCATTTTTGTAGATCGTTTTTTAAGGAACAACTTTTAAATGCAACATTTTTTCATTAAGTCAATAGCTAAGGTTTTACAGCGCTCCGAAGTGAGTACTATTTTTCAGTACTCTTAACTATACATATTTTATACGTGGGTACTAATAATGTGAGTAGGGTATAATTGGGGGTTCTGGATCACGGTGGTATAATTGGGGGTTCTGGATCACTTTCTTCCTTGCTCCGCTCGGAATGTGATCCAGAACCCCCAATTCACCACCCGTAGAATGTGATCCAGAACCCCCAATTCTCCACCCGTAGAAGCTCCAAGTGATCCAGAACCCCCAATTCTCCACACGTAGAATGTGATCCAGAACTCCCAATTCTCCACACGTAGAAGCTCCAATAATATATTACTAACACGATCTGCGATACATTTAGTTCATAATATAAAATTGAGTATTGAGTTTTATTCACAGTGGAGCGCTTGTTATAGGATCTCCAATTGTTTTACCGGTCCGGTCCGGTGTGTGTATTATAAACTTGTATGGTGACGAACCGATATCGAAGCAACATTGACACGTGTAGGTGCCTACTTAAAAAATAATCCGCAACAATATCACGTTCGATCATTGCGCAGCTGTGTATCAAAAAACGATGCGGTCATAACTTGTACTGATGAATGCAAAGGCTAATAAGCCATCACACCATCTGTGCAGTCGAATCTTGTGTAATAATCTCTCCGCTAGCATACTTGAAAATAAATTTACGAATGCCTTCTAAACCAGATTTAGCATAAATATTCATAGTGTATAAATTTATTTTGTTTTTTTTTGATAAAGGAAAAAATATTATTATTACAGTAGAATTGGACATTTGTTTTGAAATTATGAGATTTGATTGATATGACTGCAGCTGGCCTAGTGGTGTAAGCAGCGACCTCGCATACACGACCACGCTAAGTATCGTGATTCGATTCCCACGCGAAGCAATACTTTTTGAGTGATTCACAAATCATAACGATTTGGAATCTGGATGTTAGTTGTCTCCGTCAGTTGCTTTGTTTTTTTTTAATAAAGTTAACTAGTTCTGAGAGAGTACATACCACTTCCTTTTTAGAAAATCGTCTCAGGTATACGCGACAGAGTGGCGCCGTCGTCGTCAAATAAGGAAAGTAAGGATGCCGTCATACTGAGTAAGTAACTATCAATTAATATTAGACTCTATTTACCTTTAACATAGAACTATTTTTTTAGCACACATATCAAAATCGCTTTCTCACTTTGCTAGCGATTTGTAAGTATAACCAAACGCTTAGAAATGGGATATATAAATATGACTGCAATTAATAATCTCATTATACTTAGCACGTATGTCAGAAATGTGTGGCAGAAATGAGGAAATCCGTAGAAGAACTAGAGTGACCGACGTAGCTAGAAGGATTGCACAGTTGAAGTGGCAATGGGCAGGCCACGTGGCCCGAAGAACAGATGGCCGCTGGGGCATAAAAGTCTTGGAGTGGCGTCCACGTATGGGAAAGAGGAGCGTGGGAAGACCCCCAACTAGGTGGACGGACGACCTTGTAAAGGTCGCTGGATGCGGTCAGCACGTGATCGCACATTGTGGAAATCTATGGGGGAGGCCTATGTTCAGCAGTGGACTTCTATGGCTGATAGATAGATAGATAGATACTTAGCACGCATCCCGAGTACTTTCAACCTTTTTCTTTAACAATATTATTGTGAAACGTAGAATAACAAGTATGTACGTATAACTTAACAATTATTATTTATATCGAATAATGATTTATAATATCTAATATTAAATTTAAATTATGAGTGAAATTTTATTCATGGTGTTCTTAATTTTAGGTCGATCAATCCATTTGATTCTGACTGTGAAATACCGGCATCTCAGTTAGCACCGCCGGTTGAGAAAAAAAAGCCGGGGAAAAAGGTTGGCGGCAAAACAAATAAACCAAAGAAAATTACCAGCGCTCCAGTAGTAAAGTCGAGATTTTTCGGGTCTGACACGGAGTCAGATGGTGATTTACAAACGCCATCGACATCGGTCAAAAAAAGGAAGTTGTCGGATTCAGAGGTAAATATTCCCCTTTTTAATTTTCCATTATATTTTTTAGATATTAGTTCACATACCTACTGATAGATATTCTGAATACGATTCCCGGTTCAGTTAAAGATTAAGTTTAAGGTCTTTTCATGCATTTTCTTTTTTAATTTTTCTAATGATAATCATTTTTTTAATTTCAGAACGAACAAGAATTTGTTAGGGAACCCATCCGAGCGGCTGCGTTGCGGAGCTTTTTGTCAAGACGTAACGGTTCCGGTTATACACTCCAGCGGGATCCCACCCGGCAGGGCAACTACTACGTGGAACTGCGTGTTTACAACACTCGGGAAGCGGAGGCGCTCAGCACCGACCGCTGGAAACGCTCACTAGTCGCCTTCAAATCGGCTGTTGATGATAGCAGTCCGGTATGGAAAGCAGTCACAAAACTAGTGACAGCTGCTAAAGAAGATTATCGGAAGATACAGCCGATACTCTATCAATCAAACGTTTTTTAAAACAGGTAAAACATTTAGACAAGTTTGTACAATGATTTTATCAGTCTTATCTTTATTCTAAATTGTTTTTAATTTAAGTAAGTACCTATGCATAAAGTCTTTTATTGATCTTTCTTTTTAATGTTTCTTTCTAAAATTAAAATCAAATGTTTATTTTGCACTTTTACAGGCCATTATTTTTAAATTAGATGACTTCCTTAGATAATGTAATGAAATATAATCTTGCATAAGTACTTACTTATATATGTTTATATCAATTATTTTGTGTGATTTCTTTCAGTATACCAAAAACCAAAAAACTAAAAACCAAAAACCAAAAGCCAATAAACTCGAATTAATGAATCTCAAAGATTAAAAATTTAGACCAGAAATTATGACCTTGAATCTTTAAGTACTTAATGAAGCCAGATCAGTAATAATGACCTTGAACTTGAAATAATATTGAAGTAGCTAACGTTCTAGACCAGTAATTTTGATCTAAATAAATATATAAAAGATTTTATTTTCGGTGAATATAATTAAGGTTAAATTTAAATATAAATATGAAGTTTTGTCCAGATTGTAAAGTTTATGTCCAAAAATATTCATCACATAAGAAAAGTAATATACATAAATCAAACTGTTTGTTGAGTACTCAATTTGATAATGTGCAAATAATAGCTGCTGCTTTTGAAATTTCTAGCATGGTTTACAAGATTATTGAGATGCTGCGATTAAAACATCGTGCGATTAAGATACAATTCGAGCTTTTTGTATTGTACAAATTACCTAAAAATGAAGAGCTGTCATTGAAATCTTTTAATACAAGATATTATGTGGTAATTCAGAATACTAATACAAAATTATTTTTTGAAGAATGTGCGCAAAAATTGCTATATAAGTGTACATAATTTGAATTATCAGAATCCGGTTGGGCTATAGAGTCGATTAGTCATTTAGAAATAAATATAGTCAAGTATAATCCCCTAAAGGCCGGCAGTTACATACCTTTACCGATAAAAATTCTTAAAACGAAGTCATGTCTTAACATTTGCAATAAAGATAGACACTGCTTTCTCTGGTGTATTGTAGCACATATGTATCCAGCACGGTATAATGCTAATAGAATTTCATCATATCCACATTACTCTAAATTATTAAATATAAATGGTATATCTTTCCCACCGACATTTGATGACATAAAACAATTCGAAAAAAAGAATCCGCACATAAGTGTAAATGTTTATGGTTTAGAAAAAAACAGTGCTATTACTGGACCATTATACAAAACATTGCAGCGGAAACTGACCCACGTAAATTTATTATTAATTGAAAGAGGGCCCAAAAGTCATTTCTGTTTAATAAAAAATTTTGAGCGACTAGTTCATAATCAATTAACAAAACACAAATCTAAAATTTACTTATGTGACGAATGTTTTATATATTTTGATTCGGAGGCAAAATTAGATAATCATAATTGTGCACGAATGCAAACAGTACTCCCAGCAGAGAACAGCAAGCTTCGCTTTTCTAATTATATAAGGACTCAAAGAATTCCTATTGTTATTTATGGAGACTTTGAAAGTTTACTTCGAGAATATTCAGATAAAAATAAAAGTCAGTATGTTGAAAACATACAAATTCATGAAGCAACTTGTTTCGCCTATTATATATGCTGTGAGACTAATCCGGAGCTTAATAATTTAGTATCATATCGAGGTCCATATTGTTCAAAAAAGTTTGTAGATTCTATTGCTAAGGATTTAGAAAGATTATATAACATTTTATCTTTGCCTAGTGTTACAGCCGCCTGACGGCGGGTAACAAAGAAAAGGAAAAAAATAACAATTACAAAATTTACAAGATTTATTTCTGGGTTTACAATGTATCACCAAAAATTAATGTCTCTAAGCACGAAAAGATCTCGAAATCACAGGGATGAGTTCTCGGCACAGGGAAGCTTGTGGTCAGTAAAAAAAAACCTAATGCGCTGGGGACTTATCTCATCCGACTATTTGGCATTAGCCGGTTGGGTCACTTCCGGGCGTAGGACGCGCAGCCGTAACGCGATTCGGACGGGGACGTGTGGCACGTAGACCTCAGCTCATAGGTGGTGTGCGGCTGTGTACATCTCAGCGCGGAGTGCGTTCAGCCTCGTGGCCGTCGGCAGCATGAAAAGCCTCCAAACGTACGGCGGTCTTCTACTCGTCCGGAGAATCCCAGCCCGTACAGAGGTCCCCCAGTTTCCTGGAACGCGTCGGAATGACCCCTTAGCGCGAAAGATCCGACACCCAGGCACTAGGTGAAACCCGGAGTGGGCGTCGGCGTCTTTCGCGAAACAACAAAATTATATAATATGAAATTGTGATGTCCAAGCCCGGTACTAGAAACAATCCAATGTTAAAATAAACAATTAATAAAAGAACATCTCAAATATTAAATACCGGACGATCACAATTTCATAAGAATCAAAAGAATACAATCGACATATTAGCAAACGGGTAGTCGTCACAAATTAACTAGCGAAGCACTGACCTTGATTTTTAGCACGCCGGTACATAGAAATATGATGCTAAGCTAGCAAATAATTATTGCAAAGGAAATATGTTACAACAGTTTTACACAACTAGTAAACTTTTACAAAACTACGCGAACTAGGAAATAGTTAGGAATCAAATATAATTATTTCTATGAAAAACTATTACGAAGTGACTATGACCATTATGTCCTACCTTGTATAAAATTATCTCGGTGGCCAATTTATTAAGAACACAGCAAAATCGTTATCTTTACACTACATTTAATTATGAAAAACTACCAGTTTTAAACAATGCATACAATGACATTAACACTTTTCAACGGCTGTATTAATAACGAAAATTAATAAATCACAATGCATACGTATGTATGGCCACCGACGTTGACTATTTGCGCGTGAACTACACAATGGCATTTAAATATATCCAACAATATTCCATTGGTTTCTCACGGCGGCAGAATAGATTCGTACTAATATGTATTATGCTAGTGACAAAAAATACCGCGGGTAGAACGTTGTTAAAGCTTATCGGAGCGACTAACTGGAAGCAAATATTATTTTAACACACCCGCAATCACATTTCGTAACGTAGCTAAGCCACTATTATGAAATATATCTAGCCATAGCGAATCACCGTTGAGACAAATTAACACAGGCAAGGAAACAGACAATAGCAACCAGCAATATTGAATCAGACTTACCAAGGGGGATGATCAGAAGTATGACTAGTAGTTTTTTCAGAAATGGGGCTCCTAACTACCGCTCCCGCTATTTATTAACTGCCCTTGTTTTTTTTTTTGAAGTGGCATGTGGAGGGGTTCCCTTGTTGGTGGGAGGACACGCCCCACACTATTGTCTGGTTCATCGTACGATTTTGTAGGAAGGAGAAGACGATATACTAATGAACGAAATAGAATTATTCCCCTGTATTTGCTAAGTTTTATCCTTTGTTCTTTATTCTCGAACTTTCTATGCACCTATGCATTGTGGGCGTTACCAATCCGTTGTTCTAGAAAGTTTTCGCCTTCGGACGCCAAGATCACCATATATGGTTATGAACGATGCCAACACTAGTTAATGCGCGCGGATTCAGTTTGATAGTAATAAAACGTTGGTTTGGTTGTCTGTTGTAAAAATATTTGGTATGAAAATTTCATATTATATTTTATCTTGTTACAACGTAACACTAGAGCCATGACCCCGTTGAATGATGAAGAGCTTCTTTCATTTAAGACTGCTACAGTATGTCATATTTGTAAAGAAAATTTTTCTAATAATGATCGTATTGTTTGTGACCATGATCATTTTACAGGTAAATATCGTGGTCCAGCTGATAATTCATGCAACTTAAATAATATCTCTGTAAAATTTATTCCTATAATATTTCATAATCTTTCTGGATATGACTGTCATTTATTTATAAAAGAACTTTCAAGTGTTTCTGGTCGTATCAATTTAATTCCAAGAACCAAGGAAAAATATATTTCTTTTACCAAATTTTTCCCATTTAATTCTCAAAAAGTATTCCAATTAAAATTTATAGATTCTTTTTATTTCTTAAGTTCGAGTTTAGACAATTTAGTAAAGACACTAGATTCCAATGATTTAAAGCATTTGCAATCATTTTTCAGTGATGAAAATTTATTTCGACTATGCCTTAGAAAAGGTGTCTATTGCTATGATTATATAGACTCCTGGGAACGATATGCGGAAACTCGGTTACCAGATCGTTCAAATTTTTTTAATAAACTCACGTCCGAAATAGTGTCTTCTGATGATTACAATCATGCTATAAATGTGTGGACTAAATTTGTTATTAAGAATTTAGGTGAATATACTGATTTATATTTGAAATGTGATGTCTTACTATTGTGCGACATATTTGAGAAATTCCGATCTATGAGTTTATGTCATTATGAGCTTGACCCCTGTCATTATGTTTCATCACCGTCATTAAGCTGGGACGCCATGCTCTTGTTAACTAAAGTAGAATTAGATTTAATATCTGATATAGAAATATATCAAATGCTTGAAAAAGGTATTAGAGGAGGACTTGCTCAATGCTCGTTGCGACATGCAAAGGCCAATAATAAATATTTACCAGACTATAATGAAAAAGAACCTAGTACATTTTTAGTTTACTTAGATTGTGTCAATTTGTATGGTCATGCTATGACGCAAAGGCTTCCTACAGGAAATTTTAGATTTTTAACAAAATCTGAAATAGCTTTATTTGAAATTGCCTCCGTTTCTGCCGATAGTGACGAAGGGTACATACTTGAAGTTGATATTCATTATCCTCCCGATATACATGACGACCATTCCGATTTACCATTTGCGCCAGAAAAATTATCTGTTCCTATTCCATGTGATAGCAAAAATACTAAACTAATTGCTAATCTCTATGATAAATATAGATACGTGATCCACTATGTTCACTTCCAAGAATGTTTAAAGAATGGTCTTATATTATTAAATATCCATAAAATTCTATCATTCACCCAAAAAAAAATCTTAGAACCATACATAAATCTCAACACAGCACTAAGACAAAAAGCTAAATCAGATTTCGAAAGAGATTTTTTCAAGAAGCAAAATAATTCAATATTTGGTAAAACGATTGAAAACAAAAGGAAACAAGTGGATGTGAAATTAGTTAATGTTTGGAGGGATAGCTTTAACAAGACCAATAAAATAAAGGGAGCAGAAAAATATGTGAGCGCTCCTAATTTTAAAAATATGGCTATTATTTCAGAGGACCTTGTTGCTATTCAATTAGAGCCTGCTAAAGTTGTTTTAGATCGACCGATATATATTGGTTTTACAATATTAGAATTATCAAAGTGTCATTTATATCAATTTCACTATTCTGTAATGAAAAAAATGTATAAAAATGTCATAAACCTTTGTTATACAGATACTGATAGTCTCTTGTATTTAATACAAACTGATGATTTTTATAAAGACATGAAACAAAATATAAAATATTTTGATACTAGTAACTTTGAAGAAAATAATATTTATGGTATTCCGAAAATGAATAAACAAATACCCGGCTATTTTAAAGATGAGATGGGTGGGGATGTCATTATCGAGTTTGTTGGCTTGAGGGCTAAATTATACTGTATAAATAGTTTAAACAGTATAATTAAAAAGGCTAAAGGAGTTAAAAAACCTGTTTCCAATAAACTAACAATTGAAAAATATAAAAATACCTTGAATAATGATATGAATCTTAGAGATACTATGTATGTCATTCGATCTAAAAATCATAAGTTGTATACACAGAAAATTAATAAATTAGTACTTAATGGAAATGATGACAAACGTCAAATTAAACAAAATATAATGTTTACTGTACCTTGGGGTCATCATCGTACTATGTTTTAAGCGATCATTTTGTGACTATGTATTATATATTGACTCTGTACCTACCTAGTTTTACTACTATTTACTACTGTCTACTATTTACTTTCGTTTATGTTTATAATGTTACAATAATGTATTATTGCTTAAACAATAAAAAACAACATTTTAATTTTAGTATTGTTTTGTTTTTATTTTTTCATTGTATGCCTCACGTGTCATAAATATACTAATAGAAAATTAGTACATTTATTAATAAAGAAGTACTTATAACCTGAGTCCGAGTTCAATTCTCAGCTCAAATAAATGAGCTAATTTTTCTCTAAAATCCTTAGTAAATTTATTTCTTTAGTAGAAGTAATGAAAATAAACTAACGTCAAATAAAAAAATAATAATGCTTCTACTTTACCATGGGGTCAATATAGTTCTCTATTATAATCTGAACCAAAGATTTATTACTATTTTCCTTAACAGGATAATTATATTATTATCTTTTTGTAATAAAATTAAGTCATTATGTATTTTTGAAATGAAATAAATATAATATTTTGTGTTCAACTGATTTGTGTTTAATCGTTATTATTATCTTAGTATATTTATCTCGAATATAGAAGCTATGATATCCTAGTGGTGAGACCATTGAGGGTAAAAGGTCTCGATTTCGAATCCAAGGCACGCATCGACTTGTGCACCAATATGGATGGCATTTAGTTGCACTAGCTGCTGTGGCCGAAATTGGTCAGGAGGACATTATTTATTTCAATTTAACTGAATAATGATACAATTAAGTATATCATTAAATAATTTATTTTAATTTTCACATTAAAATATACATCGCTAAAATTCTAAAAACTATTATTATAACTAAATAACAAACTATTGCTGTACTACTAAACAGTGAACTACTATTCTAAACTTAGGACTATTATTTTAATTACAAATAAAAATGTACATTATAAAAGTATTATTTACAAGCTAATAAACAAAAATCTTATTCTTTATCTACCACTTAATACTATTTCATTATTATTAATCTTTTAAATATATTAAGTATAAACGTACTCATCTATTGTTCAATTTCTTTACTATTTTACCAATTAAATATTCAGTTTCAGTCATAATGTCATCATATTCACTAGTCACTAAATACTGCACATTCACACTTACATCTTCAGGATCAGATGATATTTCATCCATATTACCACTGTCCAAATCATGGATTATAATTTTTATTATGCGTTGCGCCCGATCCGATTCCTTACGCATGATAAAGGATTTAGATTTCAAAGATTTTGATTTGATTTTCCTCTTCTTTAATGGCTGCCTCTCTGCTTTTTGAAGACGATATATCTCTTGTGCAGCTGTTGCATTTTCAACATACCAGCTCTCCCTATCTTGAGCATAATTAAAAGGATGAGTTATAGGGTCATTGATGTCTGTCGCGTTTTCTTGTATTTCTGGGTGATCAATTTCGCCCAAAGGAGCCGTGATTTTAGAACCAGCATCATCAAATCCAAATCTTTTAAGTCCTCCAATATCGAGAATGCTGGGGCTGTAATGCTGTGACATGATTCTGAAAATAAAAACTTAAGTAAGATATTTGTTTTACATTATAAATATAGTGATAACTTATAACATTAAAAAACTTACCAATAAATCTTGATTTCTCCGCTAGCAACAGATCCTGCTTTGACGAACTATAACAGCATAATGAAACATGAAATCTGTATGACATTCGATATCAAACAAAAACAATTATTAAAAATATAACCTGCACAAACATGTTAAATCCTGTATTTATGCTTAAGTAGGTAATATATCTAATTTATTGTTAAAGGTATAGCTACCTATAAATATGCATGTTAGACACTCATTTCAGTAATTGTCAAAATGAAGTTGATCAAGCAACCCATATCTTTGAAAGTTAACAATATAGATTTAAATGAATCTTCTCACCAGATCAGACATGGTCCTTTATTACCGAATACGATTCGATGCATAATGTGTGGTCCATCGAACTGTGGTAAAACAAACGTTATGATTAGTGTTGCCTCAGATTTGGCATTAAGGTCGCCGAGGAGGACCACTGGCCCCGGCGACAGCCTGTCCAAGGCGCCCCGGACGGAGTCGAGATACGCCTCGAACTCCGCCAGGGGTCGGTTGGGGGAGAAGTAACCGCCCACAATACGGTACCCTCCCCACCCCGCCACCACGTACCCCTCGCCCCTCTCAATCGTCGAGAGGGGCGGAGCAGCGTCCGCCCTCGTGAGGACCGCCACGTCGCCATCTAGGTCCCCAGCCCAGTGGCCCTGGGAGGGGACGTAATACGGCTCGCAGGCGACTGCGACGTCAATCCGCCGCTCCGCCATGGACTGCATTAGTAAGTCCTGAGCCCCGGCGGAGTGGTTGACGTTCGCCTGGAGGAAGGTGACATGTCCGGACCTATTCATGAGGACATGTCTGCTTCCTCCTGCTGCCCGGTAAGCACCTGCACCAACCTGTAGGATAGGGTCCCGTGCCGCCGAGACAGCCAGCGATCCAGGTGGGGGCGGACCCCCTCCACCGTCGCCAGCCCAGCGGCCGGGGACCACAAATCCTCCTCCCAATGGCGGATCAGGGCCTCTCGCTCTCTGTCCCTGATCCGCCTTACACCACCACTGTCAAGGACGGGCAGCGCTCCCTCCTCCCTCCGTGCCTCACGGTACCTATAGACGGCCGCCAGCACCTCCGCCTGGAGCTCCCAGTGTGGATCCCCGGCGAGCAGCGTGGCAACCATCCACGACACTGTGCGGTAAGCCCGGATCGCCCTCACCGCTATGACCCTCTGCGGCCTCCGCAGAAGGGCCCTGTTGCGAGCGGTGAGGGCTCCGACCCAGACGGGGGCTCCGTACAGGGCCATACTCCGGATAATGCCGGAGTACAGGCGCCTGCAGACGGAGCCCGGGCCGCCGACGTTGGACAGCAGCCTGCCCAGGGCGGCGGCCGACCGTATGAGCCTCGGGGCCATCTGTTGGAAGTGGGCCCCGAAGCACCACCGACCGTCCAGGTGCAGGCCCAGATACTTCATCTGGGCCCGCAGCTCTGAGCAACCAGTCGTATCCGATGTTCCACAGGACAGGGCCTAGAACCGAGCCCTGTGGAACACCGCACTTTACCGTCCGCCGCTGAATGCGGCCGTCCGCTCCCTCCCACAGGACCTCGCGATCCCGGAGGTATGCGCTCAGCAGCCTCCCGAGATAAGGGTGCACCTCATGGTAGCGAAGTGCCTCCTCGAGCGTCTCGAAGGGGAGGCTGTTGAACGCATTGGCGATGTCGAGCGACACCGCCAGGACCACTTCCCCCTCCTCCACCGCCTCCTCCCGGAGGCGCCTCAGGGCGTCGAGCGCGTCGATCGTCGACCGCCCCGCCCTGAAGCCGAACTGGACCGGGCTGAGCCCCGGTCCCACTCCCTCCAGGTGCTGGACGAGACGGGCAGCGAGGACCCTCTCGAACAGCTTGCCCGCCTCGTCCAGAAGCACGATGGGCCGGTACGCGGACGGGGAGTCCTCCGGCCGGCCCTCCTTCTTGAGGAGGCGAAGCCTCCCCTCCTTCCAGGGCTTCGAGAACCGCCCCGACAGGAGGCACCTGTCGAACAGTTTCCGAAGCCCCTCCCCCAGGAACTCCGAGGCCACGCCAACTACGCGGCCCGGGACACCGTCAGGCCCTGGGGCCGTCTTCTTGGCTCGCAGTCGGGCCAGCGCCGTCTCCATCTCCGACTCGGTAACCAGCGGGACATCGTCATCCCCGTCAGCCACCGGGCGAGACGGCGACGCCATCACCGGTGGACAGTGATGGGCCGCGGCTGGGAACAGCTCCCTGACCACCCTCTCCAGGAGGTCGGGCGGCAGGGTCTCCAGGACGGGGGCTCCCCGCGCGCACAGCTTGTCACGCGCTGCGCGGTAGGGCCGCCCCCATGGATCCCTGTCCGAATCCGCCAACAGCTGCTTTCTGGCAGCGGCCTTGGCCCGACTGATTGCCAGCTGCAGGGCCATCTTCGCCTCTCGATAGATGCCCCGCAGTTGGTCCCTCAGCTCTTCCAGGGACGGGTTGTTCCGCAGGCGGTGGCCGCACCGTGTGTATTGACGGCGGGCCACGTTGGAGGCCGCCCTGAGCTCCGCGATCTCAGACGACCACCAATATACCTGCTCCCGTCCCTGGTGCCCCCTCCGAACCCTCGGCATGGCCGCATCGCACACCTCTTGCAGCGAGGCGCGTATGCGGCCGGCCAGCTCGTCCACGTCCGCGCCAGCCCCCACAGCAGGGGAGGACCAGCGCTGGACGATGGCCGCCTCCTTGGCCAGCTCCCTGTCGAGCCGACTCAAGGTCCCCCTTGGCAGCCTGCTGGCCCGCCTACGGGCCGGCCTGAAGCCTGGGAGGGGCGAGACGCTGAACAGAACGTATAGAAGGTCCGACAGCGTCTCGACCCCCTCCGCCACTCGCCAGTCGGAGATTCTGCGCGCGACGGCGGGCGTGGCAATTGAGACGTCCACCACGGACCCGTCGTTGTGGCGCACGCAGGTCTGCGACGTCCCTACGTTCAGTAGAGACAGTACGGCCAGTAGGGCCCAAGATTGCCCTGTCCAAGGCGCCCCTGACGGAGTCGAGATACGCCTCGAACTCCGCCAGGGGTCCATTGGGGGAGAAGTAACCGCCCACAATACGGTACTCCCCCCACCCCGCCACCACGAACCCCTCGCCCCTCTCTATCGTCGAGAGTGACAGGGCAGCGTCCGACCTGACGAGGACCGCCACGTCGCCGTCTAGGTCCCCAGCCCAGTGGCCCTGGGAGGGGACGTAATACGGCTCGCAGGCGACTGCGACGTCAATTCGTCGCTCCGCCATGGACTGCATCAGCAAGTCCTGAGCCTTGGCGGAGCGATTGACGTTCGCCTGGAGGAAGGTGACATGTCCGGACCTATTCATGAGGACATGTCTGCTTCCTGCTGCGCCTGCGGGCGCCCGGCGGAGGTGGAGGCGACGGCGGTCGCTCTACCTTTGGTCACGGGGGGACTGCACGACTTGCCCCCCATGACGTGATCGGCACGCTGCCCCGCGTCCGTGCAGACGGCACAGCGCGGCTTGGCGGTACAGCCGGAGGACTTGGGTCCCTGTTGGCCGCACCTAAAACAAAGTCCGTCCCGGTCCACCCTAGATGGACACGTAGGCCGGGTATGTCCCATGCCGAGGCACCTCTAGCACCTCAGCGGGCGCGGGTCCATCACCCGGACCCCGGCCTCACTCCACCCAACTTGGACCTTGCCGGCCTCCGACAAGCTCTTGGCGACGGCGATCGGGCACCGTACGACGACAGTGCCCGCCCCGCCGGGCCCGGGACGGATTTCCCCGTCTTTACCAGGGACAGGGCGCACTTCCCTGCCCTGGCCACCGCCACCGCGACTGCGGCTTTTGTGGCGGAGTCTCGAAATGCGCACCTCAGTAGGGTATAATTGGGGGTTCTGGATCACTTCTTCCTCGCTCCACTCGAAATGTGATCCAGAACCCCCAATTCTCCACGCGGGCTTCTGCATCACTCACTTTGCATCCGAGCGATGCGAGGTTCGCAATGCAGAGCGCTCCAATTACACACTACTAACATGATCTGCGATCCGTCTAGTCTGATCTGAAGAGCTAACTACTGTGTATTCATTCATTCATATTCTGACCTGATCTGATCTGTTTTCTGGATGTATATCATATTTTTATTTTTTTTTGAAATATATGCTAACCTGATCTGATCTGTTTCGCGAGCTTAATATTTAATGGCTGTTTTAATAGAATGCGTTTGCTCGAACGAACCCACAACCCTTTGTTTAGATGGTTGAAGAACGGGTCATTTTTTTTTTGAAAATGAACTACGAGCTGCCGAGGTTTTTAATGATTTATAGATTGTAGAATTAAGGCCATTTCATCTTTATAAATAAAACAAGAAATATTTATTTTAAAGTGTATTATATAATCTTTACACATTCATAATGTCTTTTGTACCCCTTTTATTCTCTCTCACGAACCCGAAGGTAGACTGGTAGAGAATGCCGCAGGGCATTAAGTCAGCCTTATGTACCATTATTATGTACATGAAGAATAAATAAATAAATAATATAGTCTTTACACCATTTTTTTAAACAAATAAGGTTTTTTAAAGCACATATTGAATCATGATAAATACAGGTGTACAGATCTTGAGAGTGTTCATATTGTTTGTACAGGTTTATTAAACTAGGATATCCCTTATCTTCTAAGTTACTAATATTATTATTATTTACAATATTTTTTAACCACAACACTTTTTCGGAACCTTTAGTATAAACACATTTATCTCTTAAAATACTTATAATCAAATTCTGATGATTCGAATAAGGCACAACATCTTCATTCCAATATATTTTTCTATTGCGTTCAATCCAACTTACTTGTCGTCGTTCTTCGTTAGTCAAATCGTAAAATGGGAATGGAGCTTTTATAAGAAACACCTGAATTTTTTTATCACATAATATAGCAATTTCTTTTATTATGAATTCGTTTGCTTCTGTTTTAAAACCTTGTACATCTACAATAGCACTCATGATAACCTGCGCACAATGTTACTTAAAGGTTTGTATTCCACAAGTCGATTGTTTATGATCAAACAATACGCAGTTGTGTTATCTGGTATCAATGTTGAACATTCAAATTCCAATCTTACGTCTACTGGACCCGTTTTTAAACTATCGTTTTGTCTTGAACAATCTATGATGAAAAGTGGAGCTTTTTCTTTAAAAAATTAAATTAAAAAATTAAATAAACCCCCGACACAATGACCCAAGTTCCATTTAAAAAGTAGAAAATAAAAATAAAATACATCGCGTTGGGGGACCGCTCCTACTTATTTATTACCTGACCCCTGGTCCCCCAACGCGATGTATTTTATTTTTATTTTCTACTTTTTAAAGGGAACTTAGGTCATTGTGTCGGGGGTTTATTTAAATTTTTAATTTAATTTTTATTTTCTGCTTTTTATAGGTACACGCTTATTATGATGTAGATGTATAAGTTGTCAGCTGATTTTCATGGAATATATTATTTTGTAATGTGCACGTGATGCGCTTTCATTTGAGACCCCACTCGATTATATTTGCAGACTTTCGGTTATTCTTCACCACTTTCACCCCCCATAACTTTTAAACGACTTAACCGATTTTCATTAAACACTCGCCCGTAACTCACCTTTCATACAAAAAAAACTTTATTGAAATCGCTTCATCCGTTCGCGAGCTACGGTGCCACAGACAGACCGACACACAGACAGACACGTGAAACTTATAACACCCCTCTTTTGCGTCGGTGGTTAAAAATCGTTCAGATCGAGCAAGGGATCGACTGGACTGTTGTAATACGACTGACGAAATTTCACATACATTTCATATAATATACTGTACTTGTTCTCAGAAAACTTTAAGCCTAATGGTTCATACGGATAATATTGAGAATTCAAAAAGAGCGTAATATTTGTTACTTCACAATGATCGAAGAGAGAACTATCTTTTAGTTTATTACTTTTTTATTAGTTTGCAAACAGAAAATAACATATCTAGGTTTTTCCAATTGCGACGCAGTTTTAACTGACCACGAATGCTTTGTTGTTTTAGGTAATAAAGGGTACTCATACAAATCCCAATTTCTAAATGTTTTAAAAGTGTTAGTCGTTCTCGATCTGACACTTTTATGTGTGGAACTCTCCACTGTACTCTATCAAGATTTACTTGGAAGTGGGAAATATCATCTGTCAGTATAACGCTGTTTAAAGTAGAGTTACTTCTGTTCAGTATATGTTAATGTTTACAATTTATCACTATTCTATTATAATCCTCTGCAAAGCCCAATATCTTATTTAACGGTATAACAACACTAAAATGACCATCATTTTGAAATCCGTTCAAGTTCCAACCCCATAAGGCAGCAACTTTATTTTCGGCTTCAATTAATGAAACGTATGACTTTATTGTTGACGTTATACCTGAATTTTTGATGCGATCTATTTCTATACCATTTATTTCGTATCTGATGTCTTGAAACAGGAACAGAACAGGGTTATTAGTAAATTTAACAGGTTTCTCAATCGGTTTCCCATCTTTTCCATACAACTTTGCATGACCTTCGATGTAAACTGAACTGGCTGATGGTAAGACGTATATGTCTTGCTGGTGGATGGGTATTCTGATTTCATCATTTTCTCTAAAGCAGTTGTTGTAAGGATTGTAAGCATGAATCTCAAAACCTTCAATAGAAGTATCGAAGCTCGGTAAATCATTAATTTGTAGTATATTCATACTTTCAAACCCAATGCTTTTAGAAAGTCTTTATTTGTTTTAGTCAATGTTTTAGTCAATTTTTTCTTACGTCTATGCACCTTACTGGCTGTAGAAGGAGTAAGGTGTTTTATTTTGAGGGTCGGCTTTATATTGTATACTATCATTTTACTTTTCTTAAATGAAGACGTAGTTGAATATATTCTATAAAAGGGATGCTGTAGCCGAACTCATCAACAACCCTAATAGATATAGATGTAATTATATTTTTATTCACGGGGAAGTAAATAACGTTCCGAGGCGTTCCTAGGTAATGATGTCCTGCAATAGTATTATTAGCTACAAATTCATGAATAATATGGGTTGGTATACCGTTACTGTAAGAACCATATATTAAATCACATTCAATTCTGATTACAGACTGGACTATTTTTAGAAAGTGCATTTGATACAGAGTTTAATACTGAATAGTACAACAAGCCACACTCATATTTTTCAGATAAACTAAGAGGTGGTTGAAAATACGATTCTAATTCTGATTTATTCCCAGAGATAGTCACAGTTATAGACATAGTTGCATACTGAACACTTTTCAATAATTTTGTTTATTATATTCTGTCTACTCCAAAAGTTTGTTAAAAAATGTAAACAAAGATGTCCACAATTGTAAGGGTGATCACCTTATATATTTTCATAGTTATAGCGGATTTTCGAGCCTAAGTATTTTATAAATTCCTTGGGAGGCTTTAGGTTTCCATAACTGTCAAAATATTCAATATAATCACTGCATTTTGCATAGGCTACCCAATGAGAACCAGGATTGTTAGAACTATCTAAATTAACAACTCCACATTCATTTTTATAAGGATATCTAGGGAGTTCATTTCTCATAAAGACACCTCTAAAGTAGGGAATACTATTTCCATATTTTAAAATGTCAAAGTTAGTTAGAGCTCGTTTGGGTAGCCGATGTATTAGTTTTTTTCTTTTGATACAAAAAATCCTAGTCCATTTTTGTGTGATTTAAGATGTAGCCCTTTTCCGATACAAAGAGCCTCAATTTTTTCATTATGTCTCTTCGATTCATCGTACAGTTTTTTACCCATCTTGAATTCATTTATAGTTTTAGCAATACCAGCTGCTACACCTGCTATAGCTCCCGCAGCTGATAATCCAGCAAAAATAGGAATCAAAGGTAGTTTAATGTTTGAATCGGCAGCGGTCATAGCTAATGCTATCGCAGTTTTTTTGCATTTTGGTTTTTGTTTTTTCGTAACAGATATTACAGTTTTCAATTTCTTTTTAAGACCTTTTCCACTAGTAATTTTTGGTGAAGAGTTTTGGCAACGAGTTTTTTTTACGCCAGTACCAGTTTTAATTTTCGCTAACATAGCATTCTTTACTAGACGTGCTGCGAATTTTTCTCCTGTACTCGTATCAGGAGCAACTGCTCGTTTTTTTTGCCATTTTTAATAGAACTAGATCAGCGTTGTGACGATCCTCTAAGTTTGACGACTTGTAGTATGCAATATCGTGGTCTTTACAATATTCATCCAATTTATTAATGCCTATGTCTCCACGCGTAAGTCGTTCAATTAATTTTGTACCAGGGCCACAATAATTATATCCTGGCAAATGTAATTCAAAAGGTAGGTGGTTTATTAGCCAATTAAGAAGACTACTCTCTCTAATACACATCAAAAGACTGACCAATCAAGGACTTAACACTTTATAATATAATAAGGAGTTTTGTGACTCAACTAGGTTTATTTATATCTCAAAGCATGTTTGTCTTATCTATCCAACTATTTTCATCAGAAGGCAAACCAAGGTATTTTACAAAAACTTTATTCCCTTTCCTTTCAAGAATTTTCTCAACTAAATATACATTGGGGTGTTTTGTCTTCTGAAGTTCTTGGTTGTTGGTAATTAAGTGATAGGAGTAGTATTTTGCTTGCATCTAATTTTAAATATTTCTGTTGACCAATTGGGAGTGTTAACTCAAATTTACCATGTTCTATGATCTATGTGACTTCAGTACATACTGACGCCATCTATATTTTCTTATGTAAGCTTAGTTGACGTTAACTGTCAAACAGGCTTACAGTTCCAAAAATTCACTCAGGCGGCGGACCTTTTTTTTTCCGCTCTCCCGTCCCACGTTATGATGTGAGGTTGGATTATTGCGCGCGTTACTAAATATATATTACTATAAGTGATGTAAACTGTGCTAAGTAGTGAAATAAACAAGAATCAGAACAAAGGAAACTATCAGAGTATCATTTATATCAGCCACCTAATATATCAAACATTTGGTGGCCCATGAGGCGATGCGAAGGCCACGGTGGGCATTCGCGTTATCAGCACGAAGAAAAGTAGATTGGAAGCCAAGTGGGCTCTTATCATAGGATTCAGACCGGATTGGAAAGAGATAACCTAGAAATTCATCGTCGTTACGGCGCGGCGTGGTCAAGGTCAAGTTTATTTCATCAGGCTCAGAAGTAGATCCAGTCAGAATCAGAAGCCGCCACCCGAGAAACGGTTGGATAACGATTGGAAGCCAAGTAAGCTCTTATCAGCGGATTCAGACCAGGTTGGAAAGAATCTAACATAGAAAATCATCGTCGTCACGGCGTGGCGTGGTCAAGGTCAAAGTTCATTTCATCAGGCAAGTCACGACGTGAACACGCGGTCGAACGTCCCATTCATTCAGGTGAATCCGGAGTTCATTCTTTAACTTCATTCAGCAGTGCCGCGCCAAAGTGAATCGTTTGAGTTATAAATTTGTTCAATCAGATCAATATTGGAAATCGATACCGGAACAACACTAAAACATTCGTTCAGTACAGTGACAGACATTAGATTTATCATTCAGTCAGGCTCAGTTCGTTTGTTTATTTTACTTTAGTTAAAGTGTATATTTAATCCAATTATGGCAAAGGCGGCTTTAACTAAGCACAAGGCGAAGAGTCAGTTACTTAATGAGGTGTATACCACCGCGGAATCGTCAGATTCATCAATTAAGATCTCTGTGGCTTACCGCCAATTTCAGAAATATTTCCCGCTAGTTCTCGAATCTTACGAGAATATTCTCATGAATGAGGGTGAGTTCGAGAGTAAGGATGAGCTCACAACTCTTAAGCAAATGTTCACGAACGTGAACCTCCTTCATGGTAAGATGGAGGAGCTATACCATCAGTCAGGCGATACCGGTAGTAGTGGTAATAATGAAGACGATCAGAAGGTAAGAGCTAAGCTACCCTTTATTGAAATTCCCAAGTTCAGAGGAGACTATCTAGACTGGCTTAGTTTCTATGATTTATTTAAGTCACTGGTAGACCAGAGACCGAACATTTCAGGCTCAGAAAAACATTACTATCTCAGGGCTTCACTGAGCGGTGAGGCATTGTCCATCATTAGCCACCTGGCAATGACCGAAGAAAATTATCAGGTTGCTATGGGGTTGCTTCGCACACGGTATAATAACCCGAGGTTATTGGCAGACTCTTATTTAGATAGGATCTTCAAGTTACCTATGATTACTCAGGCATCAGATCTCCGCAGGGATTTTTATGACCCACTGCGTGAGAGCGTTCAGGCATTAGAGAAGCTGGGTCTACCAATAAAAGCGTGGTCATACTTGTTGGTGTATATTGTTCTACAGAAGCTGCCTATCAGAATGCGTCAGGTGTTTGAAGAGCGTCATGAGACGGACTCAAGCAAGTTGCCTACATTTGATCAGTTGTGCAGACTCAAGCTTGCCGTGCCGGAGAGAGTGCCAGCGGTGCGCCGTTCACCACCGCCAGCGCGTCGCACACCGCCGCCGCGTGTTCGACGCAGCCAGGATTATCAGCCTCGCCAGCGAGTCATGGCTGCTAGCATGGCAGCTCCAGCACCAAAGCATCAGGTGACATCATGTGTATACTGTACTTCGCAGAATCATTCATTGTATAAATGCAATGATTTTATCAGGCTGCACCCGTATGATAGGCGGATATGAGCTGCAAAGGAGCATATGTGTCAGATATGCCTCAGGCAGCACGAGGACAGGCATTGTTCAAGTGCTTCGTGGTGTAAGCACTGCCGATCAGACAAGCACAACACGCTTTTGTGCTATGATGATGCCAACCCACACCAGACTCCAGGCAATCAGTTAAATTCTCGCCAACAACGCTCGGGCCCACAATATCAGAAGCCACAGGGTGGTTATCAGGATATGCGAACCTCACACAGGGGGGATGCTCAGTCTCGACAGAAGACACCGTCACCTGCCAGGGACCGTCAGGCCCGTAGTGACAACACTGTTGCTGATGGCGGAGAATTCTCTCAGACTTATGCTGGACCAAAACCCCGCCCCGGTCAGAGGGTGACCGAGGCCAACGTTCAATTCGAACGCCTCAGGTTTGGCCAACGTTCAGAATGAGATGAGGCCACTGTCGATGCAATAACACCAACTGGTGGAATATGCCCCACTGCAATGGTGTCTATTAAAAATGATCAGGGTCAGTTTATTCAGCTTAGGGCACTTCTCGATACTGGTGCTAGTGTTTCAGTAATAAAATATTCTTTAGCTATAGAAATTAAATTGCATCGACAGTCACATCCATGCCACATAATAGGTATAGGTAATTCCTCAGTAAAACAGCCACATCAGATTTGTGAATTAAATATCAAACCAAACAATAAACAGATGCCTATCCTGAGCTATTGTTATGTATTCACTTACATCAGCAGCACGGTCTCATCATAATCAGACTAAATATTTCAGTAAGAAATGATGATGCACATGATGATTCACAAGATATTGACTTAATATTAAGAACAGATGTCCTAAATTATATATTTGATGGTACAAAAATTGTTCTCTCAACCACAGGCTTGGCAGCATATGGTACCTGCTTTGGTCATGTCATCATGGGACTTTCATCAGAATATTCACCATCAAACCATGATATTCAAGCCACATCAGTGCAGTATTATGGAGTTAATATCACCAGCTTGGAAAAGGCCATAGAAAGGTTCTGGAAAATAGAAGAGCCACCTGGTGAGAAAATTGAACATCCGCAACATAAGGAGTGCGAGGAATTATATCAGAAGACTACAGTCAGAATGCCAGACGGTAAATACATGGTGCGCCTACCATTATTATCAGAACGATCGTCATTAGGTGATTCAAGGTCCATAGCTATCCAGCGCTTCAAGGCGCTTGAGAGAAAAATGAGTAGAAATGACTCTTATGCTCAGAAGTATAGAGACTTCATGGACGAGAGCATTATTTTATCGCTCACCAAGGTATATTCAAGAAGGGATCAGACAAGCTAAGAGTAGTATTTGATGGCAGTAGCAAAACATCAAATAATGTATCATTGAACCAATGTTTACATTCAGGCCCCCCACTTCAGAATGATATTACTAAAATCTTACTGAATTTCAGACGTCATCAGATTGTCTTCACGACAGACATCAAAATGATGTTTAGAATGACATGGATTCATCCTGAAGACAGGAAGTATCAACTTATATTATGGAGAAGGGAGCCGTCGGAACCAATGGGGGTATATGAACTGAATACTAACACCTACGGACTCAGATCAAGTCCATATGTTTCAATCAGAACACTACTTCAACTGGCAAATGATTGGGAGGCCTCTCATCCTTATTCTAAGGCTTCAGAGATAATAAGAAATGATGTCTTCGTCGATGATGTACTTACCGGAGCAAATACTCAGAAGGAGGCTCAGCAGTTGAAGTCAGAACTTACAGCACTGATGAAGAGTGCAGGCTATGAACTCAGAAAATGGTCATCTAATAGTCTAGAGCTATTACGGGATTTACCAGACGACCATTGTGAAATTCCCCATAGATTTGATCAGGATGATAAAAGCTTCATTAAAGTTCTAGGTATCCAATGGGACCCTACATCAGATGTTATGACATATCAGATAACCATTCCATCAGGCCAAGCCGTTACAAAACGAAATATACTCAGCACCATAGCAAGATTATATGATCCTTGTGGATATTGTAATCCAGTCATCATACGATTCAAAGTTATGCTCCAGACATTATTCATGAATGGAATTGTTGTATATGTGGGGTACTTGTTTTCTTACTTATAATAATAAGATTATCAAAGTAGGGTATATGGTGTAAATGTGTGGGTCGGCGTGTGTAGAAATAAATGCAATCGCTTACCACGTCACCACTAGTTGGCAAGTATATATGTAACACTTGCCGGTATCAGGTTCTGGTTGGCTGCTAGGGCTGCTGTTGTTCCAGTTGGGTGCAGTGTATTACGGCGGAAATAAAAGGCACCGAGTCACAGGCACAATCTGTATTTGCACTAACTTACACTATGCACAGAAGTATAGCAGCACGGTAGAGGACCGAACCTTGCGATCAGAAGGCGAAGGACAGATAGACAAGTAAGACAAAGCAAAAGCGGACTAGCTCGCGAGATTGCAGAGTAGATAAAGCACAGCGCATAAGGCATACGTCTCGCGTCACAAACGGGCGGTTAAACACTGGTCGGTCGTCGGGCGAGCCGGCCGGCGAGCTCACGAAACCAGTTAGGCCACTCCTACGCCGCTCGCCGAGTGCGTCTCCAATGCACCACAATGCGTGCAGATTTGTCGTGTCGTAATATAATAGATAAATATCTGGCTACATAAATAATTAATGTTTATGCTTGTATATATATTATTGATTATAGGTTTTAGATATAAGTTAGTTTTAAGTAAATATATTATATATAAGGTTGTGTACATATGTGTAAACAATAAATAAATATTCTATGTAATAAGTGTGTATTTATGCATGTATGTTTGTGTAGTGGGAATTCCCCACAGGACTCCCCCCCGAGCCCGTTACGGGCGATACCAATCAGGGAAGCGTACCCTTCGACCAGACCGAGTTTTCACCTCGGTTGATGGTTGTACATCGGTATGTACAGGGGTGGGTTTGGTTGGTATAGGAGTGGGAATGGGAATGGGGATCTCGGTTTGCGGGCTGGGTATAGGCGAAGAGTCTGCCAGTATATAAGCCGGTTTGAGTCGGTCTATTGATACTGTGACCGGTTTGCCTCTCACAAGTATTTTATACACCTTGTCACTTCGATCTAGCACTTCGTACGGACCGGAATAGGGAGGTTGAAGAGCACCTCGCAATGCGTCGTCCCTTAAAAATACGTGGGTAGACGAGGGCAGATCTTTGTAAATAAAGATCTTGCCTTTGGTGTGACGACTTGCAGGTGCGGGTTGTATGTTGGCCGTGAATTGGCGTAGGCGAGTGATGAAGTCTGAGATATCCGTGCTACCAGGTACTGGTGCTTGGAAAAATTCACCTGGCAGACGTAAAGGCTCACCATACACCAATTCGGCTGAAGAGGCTTGCAAGTCCTCTTTGTAAGCGCTCCTAATGCCCAATAGCACTAGGGGCAATGCGTCAACCCAGTTGCTATCCGCGTGGCACATTATGGCAGCTTTTAGCTGACGGTGGAATCGTTCCACAAGGCCGTTACATGCGGCATGATATGCGGTGGTTCGACGATGTTTGAATGCTATCACTTTTCCAAGGTATTGGAAAAGTGAAGATTCAAATTGTCGTCCGCGGTCGGTGACAATATCCGTTGGACATCCAAATCTGGATATCCACGATATTAGCGCCTTGCCGACCGTTTCCGCTGTCATATCCGCCATCGGCATGACTTCAGGCCAACGTGTGAAACGATCCACTACCGTCAGACAATATCGCTGTCCTTGCGATGGAGGTAGCGGGCCAATAATGTCCACGTGGATAAATGCAAACCTCGCGCGAGGTAAATCGAAGGTGCCTATAGGGGATGACACATGGCGATTTACCTTGGCGCGTTGACATGCGAGGCATTTCCGTGTCCAATCTCGACAGTCTTTGCGCACCCCGGGCCAGACGAAACGCTCTGCTACTAATTTGGCAGTGGCGTTGGCACCTGGGTGGCTAAGGTTGTGCAGGCTGTCAAAAACTTTCTTCCGCAATGGTTGCGTGACGAAAGGCCTAGGTGATGGAGTGCTCACATCGCAATAAAGCTCTTGAGAGCTTGGGAGCTTGATACTCTTAAACCGGAGTGATGATTCACCGGAGAGAAGATGGGTCAGCTCTTGGTCAGATGCCTGGGACAAGGCAAGTTCGTCAAAATCGATTGTCATCTGCAGTTCATCTACGCGCGACAAGGTATCTGCGACAACGTTGTCTTTGCCTGCAATGTGTCGAATGTCTGTAGTGAACTGCGAGATGAAATCGAGGTGACGATACTGACGGGGCGAACAGTTAGCTTTTCTTTCAGAAAAGGCATAACTGAGCGGCTTGTGGTCGGTATATACCACAAAATGTCTTGCCTCAAGCAAATGACGAAAGTATTTAATACTTTCGTATATGGCCAACAACTCGCGATCGTAAGGGGAGTACTTCTGCTGTGCAGGACTGAATTTCCTCGATAAGAACGCGAGGGGTTGCCATACACCGTCTTTAAATTGCTCTACTACGGAACCCATTGCCTGGTCAGACGCATCTGTCACCAGAGCGAGTTTGGCCTGGCAATCTGGGTGTGAGAGTAGTGCAGCATTAGACAGGTTTTCCTTAGATTTATTGAAAGCATCCAAGGCATCACCAGTCAAGTCAATAGCCTGTGATGGCTTGACGGAACCTACAAGCAAGGCATTTAAGGGTGCTTGAATTTTTGTGGCTTGAGGTAGAAATCGCCTGTAAAAATTCAGCATACCCAGATATCGCCTGAGTTGCTTGACCGTCTTTGGTGCAGGAAATTCCCTTATGGCCTGGACTTTCGTTTCCAAAGGTTTGGTGCCGGATGCTGAGATGTGGTAGCCGAGAAATGCTACTTCGCTAGCACCGAAAACGCATTTCGAGGTGTTGATGAGGACTCCGTATTCCTTCATTCGAGTGAAAAGCTGCTCGAGATGTGCTTCGTGCTCCTCCTCGTTTCGGGAGTACACAAGAAAATCGTCCAGGAAAGAATACGTGAAATCGAGTCCTCTAATCATCTCGTCAACAAACCTTTGAAAAGTCTGGCCTGCGTTTCGCAAGCCAAAGGTCATAAAAGGGAATTCATACAAACCAAAGGGTGTGGTGATGGCTGTCTTGGGTATGTCCTCTGGGTAAACCGGTATCTGATTGTATGCTTTCAATAAATCTATGGTGGAGAATATAGTACATCCAGCAATAGAGTGGGCAAAATCATGTATATGCCTAATGGGGTACCTGTCTGGGGTGGTCCGGGCATTAAGCATACGGTAATCGCCACAGGGTCGCCAACCGTTTTCCTTTTTAGGCGCAAGGTGGAGCGGCGACGCCCAAGGGCTTTCGGAAGGGCGTGCAGTGCCGTTGCTCAGCATCAGCTCGAATTCCTTCCTGGCTGCCTTGAGTTTGTCGGGCGCGAGCCTGCGGGGAGTACAGAAAATGGGTGGCCCTGGTGTAGTCCGAATGTGGTGGACAGTGTGATGCTTTGGAGAAGCCGGAGTTCCTGAAGGGCGAGTGATCTCCGGAAACTTTTCGAGTACGCGATGGTAGCGTGAGTCGCCAGCTGTGACCTTATGTTAGGTCAATAATTATTTTAGTTTAAAAGTGGGAAGTAAAATTAATATAACAACTATTCGTATCGAAATCGATTATAAACATAAATTTCAGCATTGGCAACACTAAAAACATAAATAGGCGATCGGACGATCGAGCGGGGCATTCTGTCTCGAGACGCGCTAGGAGTAAGACGTGAAAATAATAGTGAATAATAGTAGTGTTCCATTAGTGGTATATACATACAGTGTACTAGTGCATAAGGGAGTGACTTAATAAAGGATACAAACTGTACAACGGAGTTTATCTTACATATCAGAAGTGGTGAGTACATGCTCACACTAAGTTAACAGCACATGATGGAAATAAGTTTGTTTTAATTATAGAAAGTATTAATAGAAAACAATCGTATAATTTTAGTAACTATAATTATTTTCGCTAAAACAAGGTTAGAATTTCAACAAATTATTGCATCATTGTATAATAATGACTGCTAACGTTCTTTTAATTTTATTGGAGTTCTTATCTTTAAAAACAGAACTACCCTCAAGTACCTCTTATTAATTTGGTTTTGTATTTGATTAAAACAGAATGCATAGTATTAAACCGAGCATGACATATTTCATTAAAGTTACGTTCATTTTGCATTTTATCGTTCATTGGTTGTATAGTATTTGGATAACCTAGATTATAATAGAATATGGTGTTTCGTTTGCGCTACGGTTGAAGTCCAAAGCACATATAGTATTTTGTAGCCAGTATACCGTAACATTTTAATAGTTCAATCTAGAGGTTTACATATTCTTTGGAAATAAACTGTTGTCCGTGACACTTTGTAACACATGGTAATGTTTCCGAGGTACTATGGAACGACAATATGAACCGGAAAGACCACGGCGTTTGAAAACGCCCGCACGTAAGAAGTCGTCGCAGGTCTGCGCCGAGGTACGTGAAACTGGCTGCAACCGTAACCTGACTGATGGAAGCTTTAGTCAAAGCTGGAGCCAGCATCGCAGCCGGAGCCAGCATCGCAGCCGGAGCCAGCAGCGCAGCCGGAGCCATCAGCGCAGCCGGAGCCATCAGCGCAGCCGCAGCCAGCAACACAGTGGTCGTCGAAGTCACCGACGTCACCAACAGCGCAGCCAAAGCCGTGGACGAGACGTACAGATAATGAGGAAACTATGCGTCAAGTATCTGAGGTGAGATTGCTCTTTTAATAGCACAAACAACTAGTCAAGTAGTTCTACGCTTACTGCGAAAGATGTTATTAGAATTTTGAACTCTCTGAAAACCTAAACATCAGCGGCAAGTCCATTTAGCCACTCTTATAGTGTACGAAGTCACAGAAACATACAACCCAATTTTTGACCTATCATCAAAAATTTAAGGTGTAGACGTGTGCCTAAGACAAGCTAATTAATGCGCTTCTGTTTGTGGTTGGAAAATACGTATGATCGCGTCTATTTTTGATCGTTTTCATGTTAGGACTAGATCAGGTACGGGATCTGTCATTACTGCTAGAAACTGTAGAATAGTGATACCTGGTCAAAGTTTATCGACCAAAGACAGTAGTTTATTTTGTTTCAACTGTAAAGAGCGTGAGGATACTTATCGGAAATATACGAAGCAACTTATTGGGTGCAATAGCAGACCATAGAATTGGCAAATATCCAAACACTCAATAAACTAATATCATTAGCCAGTCAGCCATCAGCGATATATTTAAGGACTATTAGTCCATGGAATTTCAATAAAAGCTTGTATAGATTTTGGAAGCGAGTTCTGACTCTTAGCAAGTTCAAAACTGTTAAACTTGCGACTCTTAATAGATTTTAAACAATACCATTAACTGTGTAAAATATAATCCCTACATATTATAGAACAGAGTAGCTGTCGTCTGTCCGTCCCTATGTAGGTATGCTTAAGTTTAAAACTACGCAACGGATTTTGAAGCAGTTTTATTTGATAGATAGAGCGATTCAGGAGGAAGGTTTATATGTTTAATACATCCATAATATTGTAGAGGCACTGATAAATTTAGAGGTTCATCATTGCACCCTTGCGAAGCCGGGGTGGGTCACTAGTAACGTAATAAACGAGATAGTACACTCCTTAAGACTTGCCTTGTCGTTGAAGACAAATTATTAGAGGTCCCATTGTTAGTAGAGCAAACCTGTACGGGGCAAGAACACGTTATTGTGTTAAAGACCACAGATACATTGCAGTTATTGATAACAGCCAGAAAATAATAACGGAATAAAAATAATTTCTTTAGCTGACCTACACATTTGTGGACCTGCCAAAATTAAGGTTTGGTCTGAACCCAATTTAATGGACATACTCAACAATACGCTGTTAGTGGTGGCACATGTCATACTATATTTTTGGTTAAGTAGCTGCTTGTACTAAATTCATTCTGATTAAAACTATTAGTTAATACAAAAAAACTAAAATTGTAATAAGAGTTGGATGATGTTTTTAGTACTTTTAGAACCCCTGAAAGAATTATATTAGTGATCATGGATCTTGTTCCACGTCGCATGTGTTAAATGCTGTCGCTGATCCGAGATCAAATAGATATGTAAGTCGAGCGCTTTAACCCGACAATACTTGCTTCTTTGACCGCGTAGAATCTTAACGGTAATGGAAAATATTGGTATGATAAAATGGAAAAATCAGTCTGGAGTAAATAATACAGTTAATAAAACAACGGGTAGAATGGCTTCTGAAATTATATTTGGTAACTGCATGAATAGCGAAGTTGACCCGAAATTAAACGAACTCTGGCAAGATATTAGAAACAGTAACTAAGCGATAATCAGAGAAGAAGTCAAAGTTAACACGAGTCTAATGATAATGATCCTTATATTAATAGTGATTTCCGAACGTGTTATATATAAGTTACGAATAGATTTTGAAAACGGTCCAGTAGTTTTTGAGTTTATTCGTTGCAAGCATACATACAAATCTTTACTCATAATGAGCGCGCGTGTCAATTTTGTTGCGGAGTACTCTACTCTTGTAAGACCTAAAATTAACTGATTTGATGTTTTCAAGGACAATTTTGTTCACAATAAAATACTCTTAATCAAGAACACATTTATTTCGATAAAGATTAATATTATTATGTTGATACTAGCTGACCCGGCGAACTTTGTTCCGCATTATATATGTCGGAGATAGCGACGGCTGAGCGATAGAGTCGTCATCATCTTGACTTGGTACGAGGTTTATTACTTGTAACTTTATAATTCACAATATTAACCACAGTATCAATAACAATGTTCAGTTAACACACTTAGATAGACAAACCGACAGGTTCGCAACGGAGAAGTGTCTCGGTCCGTGTCCCAACGTCGACTGACTGATCGAGCCAACCTCACTTTCCATTACGACTCTGTCCACGTGCCGCCATTGCAAAACAACTGACGTCACCGCGTTTGCCGCACTACTGTGTTAACAATCAATTGAGAAACTTAATAAAACGATATCGTTATCCACGACACGGCCATTCTGACGAAGCACACGTCCTCGTGTGTACTTGTAACAAAATAACCAACTGAGGCATATTTTCACGATCGGCCAACCTGATGCTAATGGTCCGTAATCGTATCTTAAGAATCAAGTTAACAGAGATCACGTTAGCATACAAATAATTTCAACAACTTTAACACGAAAGGTTCCTCTAAGCCCATAATCTTTAAATCTCAATACTGATACTTTAAAACAGTAAGTTTAAGACAATAAGTACACAACACATGGCCCAGCTGTCCCAGCAGCTAGTGACAATTCACGTGTCACCCATATCGACATCGCTCCAAGCGATACGACCAACACTTTAACTGGAGTCCACGACTACCAGGCCACACAGGACCATACAAATAGTCTCTCTCGAAACCCGGGTCCCCGCCACACCACTAGCTGCCCATCGCGCTCTGTACAACTCTGAGAGTTGCAGTTACGACTACAGACTAGTGCGTGTAGTGCGACCTAGCCAAGGTATGTGTTCTTATTTACTGTTGGAGGCATCCTCCTCACCATCTTCATCAGACAAATTTAACTCAACGGACACACTGCTTAGAGGAATCCTCCTTATACAGTCGTGAGCGTATTTTTATGTTCTATTACCGGTCAAAGATTTCAGCAAATAACGATCACCATCAAGTAAGTCCACATTTTTTTTAAAGGTCCCTTGTATTTCGTGTCTAATTTAGTTGGGTTTCTCTTCGTTCTGAATTTAAACTAAATTACCAACATCAAACTTTACCACTTTAACTTGTAGTTTTATCAAATTTTACTTTTTCGTAACTGGCACTCTTTTCTATGTACGTGGCCGCTTGCTCTCTTGTCTTACTAATGTCTACTGCCGGTCCGGAATCATTCAAAGTTAATAGGTTAAATGGTCTAGCTAAACGTCCTATCAGAAACTCGAGTGGACTCGCTTGTATTACACGGTGGACAGAGGAATTCAAAACTAATTGCACGTCTTCTAACGCTTCATGCCGGGACCTATCAGACGCTTCTACCGCGGTCAGCATATTTTTTAACGCGCTCATTGTTCTTTCTACTTGGCAATTAGCGCGACTTGACTAGCTATCAAACGTAAAGAAACACCGTGAAACTGACAAAAAAACTTTGAATTCTTTGTTGGCAAAGCATCGTCCCAGATCTGCAATAACTAACTGGAGCTCCAACTAAAGACGCTTGATTTAAGGGATTTAATTGTTCTAGCCAAATCTATTCTCAGGGTATGATATAAGGGAACAAATTTTGTGACCGCATCAATTAAAACTATGACGTACTCCTTGCAATCGCTTTTTCCACTTAATTTGCCAGTTAAGTCAACGTGCACAGTATGCCACGGGATACTTATGTTAGGAATTGGATGAAGTCCCGAACGCACTTAGCCATGTGCTCGAACCAATAGTGATCAACCCTTTCAAGAGTCTTCTTAAATTCAAGGTGCATACGTGATTCGTGCACGTGGTTAATTACTGACCAGCGGAAGGCCCGGGGAACAATTGGAAGACACCGGGTCCGATTATTTCTCTGTACCTTGCGATGTAGGACACCTGAGCGCATGTTGGAAATGTCGAGTGGTAACAGATGATCTTACGAGCTCGAGCCATACGACGTCCCTCACGATAACTGATTTGAAAATCAAAGGCCTGCACCAAGGCCCACCTAAGATGCACACGTGCGGTGCTGTCGGTGTACCAGGGCAGAATGAATAGAACATTCATCCACTCCTGCGATGACCGAACCACTGACTCACTTCATTCGCGAGCGAAACCATCCATTTACTCGTTCCTTCGTTCGATATGTCACAGCTCTTCAGAATCTATGCGCAGCGCCATCCGCGAGTAATGCCACGGAGGCGGCATAGATGGCGCTAGTAGTACTAAAACGTTAACTCAATACGCCACACGACCATCCTGACAGTCAGCGCGTTCTCGCGCGTCTTTCATTGTCGTTGTGTGTGAAACGTAATAAAAGGAAAAACTCGTACGGTTATCGGGGTGCCCCGAGTCACAAAGCGCCAAGCTTTCAATGGTCAACTGTACGCGAAGCGCGTAGCTCCCGACGTAACAGTACGGGCTACACAAAACACGGAGTTCCGACGTACAGCAACGGAGCTACGTGAAGCGCGGAGCTTCCAATACACTATAACAGCGTTACACGAAGCGCGGAGCTTCCAATGCACTATAACAGCGTTACACGAAGCGCGGAGCTTCCAATGCACTATAACAGCGTTACACGAAGCGCGGAGCTTCCAATGCACTATAACAGCGTTACACGAAGCGCGGAGCTTCCAATGCACTATAACAGCGTTACACGAAGCGCGGAGCTTCCAATGCACTATAACAGCGTTACACGAAGCGCGGAGCTTCCAATGCACTATAACAGCGTTACACGAAGCGCGGAGCTTCCAATGCATTATAACAGCGTTACACGAAGCGCGGAGCTTCCAATGCACTATAACAGCGTTACACGAAGCGCGGAGCTTCCAATGCACTATAACAGCGTTACACGAAGCGCGGAGCTTCCAATGCATTATAACAGCGTTACACGAAGCGCGGAGCTTCCAATGCACTATAACAGCGTTACACGAAGCGCGGAGCTTCCAATGCACTATAACAGCGTTACACGAAGCGCGGAGCTTCCAATGCATTATAACAGCGTTACACGAAGCGCGGAGCTTCCAATGCACTATAACAGCGTTACACGAAGCGCGGAGCTTCCAATGCATTATAACAGCGTTACACGAAGCGCGGAGCTTCCAATGCACTATAACAGCGTTACACGAAGCGCGGAGCTTCCAATGCATTGTAACGGTGAACTTAGCAAACTTCCACATGCCTCTCGTTACTCGCCGCTGCTGCAGGCGCTGCTCCGAACTGCTTGCGCCTACTGCCGTGCCAGCTCCTCCGCTGTTGCCACGTGGACACTTCGTTGCCAAATGTCCGGCGGTGCCGCACCTGAAACAGATTAAGTCCGACCGCGGCCTCGGTCCCGCAGAGCTTGACGCCGAAGTGACAGCACTGGCTGCCTTGCCTTTCACCTCGCCTTTGGAACGGCAATCGGACGGTCGGTGACCTATTTTACCGCAGTTGTGAAATTTCACCGTTGCCGACTGAAACTTCGATCGCCTGAAGTCTGGATCTGCTGTCCTATCGCCTTATGTTTATGCTCTCAATCTACCTCACCGATGCAAATCAAGGCATATAATGGTGCCATAATCTTGGAAAACTGATATAACCTGCCGAAAATATGACGCTAGACCGATGAACTGTCAAGCTAAACAAGCACAGCAATCTAAACTTCGTATCGCAAGTAATTAACAGGTAAACATGTAAAAGAATTTCAAATAATATTTTCTTACACCGGTCAAAGCCACACTATCGTAAAGTCGTATACCATACAATATACCCGAGTAATAAAATGGAAACTGCTCACCGGAGTGACGTAAAATTGCAGCTGGTGCGTTTACTACAGATCCACTCACTATTCTTTGACCTGGCTGACCGCAGTACTGTTGCTCGCCTTCCTGCTGCTCCGCTCAGGGCAGTTAGACCCATAGTGTCCTTGTCCATCACAATGAAAGCAAGTGATCCCCACTTAGTTAATCGCCGCACTATGACTGCAGCTTGTGATCTTCAGTTTAGAACAATCTTCATGTAGCTTAATGTCTCCTTTATAGTGACAATGAATCGCCATTATCGGTTATTTCCATCGCGTACAGAAGCACACACATTATCACTACACTGTTTTCTCCACGTGGGCTGAATGAGTTACATCCCACTTCTGATGTCGGAGATAGCGACGGCTGAGCGATAGAGTCGTCATCATCTTGACTTGGTACGAGGTTTATTACTTGTAACTTTATAATTCACAATATTAACCACAGTATCAATAACAATGTTCAGTTAACACACTTAGATAGACAAACCGACAGGTTCGCAACGGAGAAGTGTCTCGGTCCGTGTCCCAACGTCGACTGACTGATCGAGCCAACCTCACTTTCCATTACGACTCTGTCCACGTGCCGCCATTGCAAAACAACTGACGTCACCGCGTTTGCCGCACTACTGTGTTAACAATCAATTGAGAAACTTAATAAAACGATATCGTTATCCACGACATATATATTTAAAGCAAAAAGAAAGTTGGACATAGGATACCTGAGATTTTTATCCCGTCCGTATAAAACCTACTTTAACAAAACGCAACTTACAGCGAAACGTTATGTGGTCTATAGTTTAATATGGCCGAAAATTTGACAATTAGAAATTTTGAATTCGACTTGTTTATATTGTTGTAATTCACATAATATCTTTATAACTTGTAGCCTATGTGTCATTCTGATGTCTATGCTATATTATTGTAAAGTTTCATTAAAACCCCTTCAGTAGTTTTTACGTGAAAGAGTAACAAACATCCATCCATCCATCCATCCATCCATACTTACTTACAAACTTTCACGTTTATAATATTAGTAAGATAACTCTTTGGCAAATAACATTTATTAGGTACCAATTCTTTGCGTTTTATACTCGTGATAATTTCTCAACGAAATGTCCTTTGATAACATATTGCTTAATTTGTATAAGGCTTAATATTACGATACACATTTAACGTAGCTTCTTTCTTCAGACGATTTAATATTTTCTATGAACATAAATGCGGTTATTGTTACTAAATTATGATAGTTAGACTTTCGCAGACTTTTTGTAGATCATAGTAAGACCTACAGACTCGCAGTATATCATTTTGTTCTATTGCCAATGGTTTTTGCAGTGCACGCATAAATATGTTTTCAAGTTTACACCTTGGCAACTCTGCAGCTTTATATATAAGTATAAATATAACGTGTTACTTAAAAAACTTAATATTTGCTTACAGTTTTGATTAGTTTTCCAGCTTAGCGACCATGTGATTGGTTCGCCAGTTTAGCAACCATGACAAGTGATTGGTTTGCCAGTATAGCAACCATGTGATTGGTTCGCCAGTTTAGCAACCATGTGATTGGTTTGCCAGTTTAGCGACCATGTGATTGGATCGCCAGTTCAGTGACCATGTGATTGGTTCACCAGTTTAGCGACCATGTGATTGGATCGCCAGTTTAGCGACCATGTGATTGGATCGCCAGTTTAGCAACCATGTGATTGGTTTGCCAGTTTTGCGACCATGTGATTGGTTCGCCAGTTTAGCAACCATGTGATTGGTTTGCCAGTTTAGCGACCATGTGATTGGTTCGCCAGTTCAGTGACCATGTGATTGGTTCACCAGTACAGTGACCATGTGATTGGTTCACCAGTTTAGCGACCATGTGATTGGTTCGCCAGTTTTGCAACCATGTGATTGGTTTGCCAGTGTTATGACCATGTGATTGGTTCGTAACAATGTAAAAAAATGTATGTATAATAAATGTATAAATAAAGTAGATTTATATAAATATGGACTATTCTATAAATATATGTCGTGGATAACGATATCGTTTTATTAAGTTTCTCAATTGATTGTTAACACAGTAGTGCGGCAAACGCGGTGACGTCAGTTGTTTTGCAATGGCGGCACGTGGACAGAGTCGTAATGGAAAGTGAGGTTGGCTCGATCAGTCGACGTTGGGACACGGACCGAGACACTTCTCCGTTGCGAACCTGTCGGTTTGTCTATCTAAGTGTGTTAACTGAACATTGTTATTTATACTGTGGTTAATATTGTGAATTATAAAGTTACAAGTAATAAACCTCGTACCAAGTCAAGATGATGACGACTCTATAGCTCAGCCGTCGCTATCTCCGACATCAGAAGTGGGATGTAACTCAGTCAGCCCACGTGGAGAAAACAGTGTAGTGATAATGTGTGTACTTCTGTACGCGATGGAAATAACCGATAATGGCGATTCATTGTCACTATAAAGGAGACATTAAGCTACATGAAGATTGTTCTGAACTGAAGATCACAAGCGGCAGTCATAGTGCGGCGATTAACCAAGTGGGGATCACTTGCTTTCATTGTGATGGACAAGGACACTACGCGTCTAACTGCCCTGAGCGGAGCAGCAGGAAGGCGAGCAACAGTACTGTGGTCAGCCAGGTCAAAGAATAGTGAGTGGATCTGTAGTAAGCGCACCAGCTGCAATTTTACGTCACTCCGGTGAGCAGTTTTCATTTTATTACTCGGGTATATTGTATGGTATACGAATTTACGATAGTGTGATTTTGACCGGTGTAAGAAAATATTATTTGAGGTTCTTTTGCGTGTTTACCTGTTAATTACTTGCGATACGAAGTTTAGATTGCTGTGCTTGTTTAGCTTGACGGTTCATCGGTCTGGCGTCGTATTTTCGCCAGTTTATAGCAAAGTTTTCCAAGATTATGGAGCCATTGTATGCCTTGATTTGCATCGGTAAGGTAGCCTAAACGTGAGGCGATAGGACAGCAGATCCAGATTTCAAGCGATCGGGTTTTCGGTCGGCAACTGTGGAATGTCACAGCTGCGGTGGAATGGGTCACCGAGCATCAAATTGGCGGTGAAAGGCAAGGCAGCTAGTGCTGCCACTGCACACTTCAGCGTCAGGCTCTGCGGGGCCGCGGCCGCGGTCGGACTTAGTCTGTTTCAGGTGCGGCAGCGCCGGACATTTGGCAGCGAGATGTCCACGTGGCAACAACGTGGCAACAGCGGAGGAGCTGGCGCGGCGGTAGGCGCAGGCGGTTCGGAGCGGCGCCTGCGGCGGCGGCGAGTCACGAGAGGCATGTGGAAGCTTGCTATGTTAGCAATCCCAGCGGTGCGCTGATGAACGCTTGTGAGTCGTATCCATTTTATTCTGATTCTGGTGCAGAGTGCTCTCTCATCAAACATTGTGTTGCGCCGAAGCCAAGTGGAAAGAGTTATGAGCACCCTCAAAAATATGTTGACTGTTGTAGAAGTTAGTCCAAATATACAGTCAAGGGCGAGGTGGCTCTATGAACTATAAAGGGCGAGGTGGCCAAATATACAGTCAAGGGCGAGGTGGCTCTGTGAACTATAAAGGGCGAGGTGGCCAAATATACAGGGTTGATCACTATTGGTTCGAGCACATGGCTAAGTGCGTTCGTAAGTTTGTCTATGGTTGTATTACTTGTAAACTATCTCTATCGCAATCAGGTCGCCCACAAGCGGGACTTCATCCAATTCCTAAGATTAGTATCCCGTGGCATACTGTGCACGTTGACTTAACTGGCAAATTAAGTGGAAAAGCGATTGCAAGGAGTACGTCATAGTTTTAATTGATGCGGTCACAAAATTTGTTCCCTTGTATCATACCCTGAGAATAGATTTGGCTAGAACAATTAAATCCCTTAAATCAAGCGTCTTTAGTTGGAGCTCCAGTAAGTAATTGCAGATCTGGGACGATGCTTTGCCAACAAAGAATTCAAAGTTTTTTTGTCAGTTTCATTACGTTTGATAGCTACGGGTTCAAGTCGCGCTAATTGCCAAGTAGAAAGAACAATGAGCGCGTTAAAAAGTATGCTGACCGCGATAGAAGCGTCTGATAGGTCCCGGCATGAAGCGTTAGAAGACGTGCAATTAGTTTTGAATTCCTCTGTCCACCGTGTAATACAAGCGAGTCCACTCGAGTTTCTGATAGGACCTTTAGCTAGACCATTTAACCTATTAACTTTGAATGATTCCGGACCGGCAGTAGACATTAGTAAGAGAGCAAGCGGCCACATACATAGAAAATAGTGCCAGTTACGAAAAAGTAAAATTTGATAAAACTACAAGTTAAAGTGGTAAAGTTTGATGTTGGTAATTTAGTTTAAATTCAGAACGAAGAGAAACCAAACTAAATTAGACGCGAAATACAAGGGACCGTTAAAAATTGTGGAGTTACTTGATGGTGATCGTTATTTGCTGAAATCTTTGACCGGTAATAGAACATAAAAATACGCTCACGACTGTATAAGGAGATTCCACTAAGCAGTGTGCCCGTTGAGTTAAATTTTTCTGATGAAGATGGTGAGGAGGTTGCCTCCAACAGTAAAAAAGAACACATACCTTGGCTAGGTCGCACTACACGCACAAGTCTGTAGTCGTAACTGCAACTCTGGGAGTTGTACAGAGCGCGATGGGCAGCTAGTGGTGTGGCGGGGACCCGGGTCTCGAGAGAGACTATTTGTATGGTCCTGTGTACTGGGAGTCGTGAACTCTAGTTAGTGTTGGTCGTATCGCTTGGAGCGATGACGATATGGGTGACATGTGAATTGTCACTAGCTGCTGGGACAGCTGGGCCATGTGTTGTGTAATTATTACTTTAAACCTACTGTTTTAAAGTATCAGTATTGAAAAAAAAAAAAAAAAAAAATTACGGAACATTACCGTCAGGTTGGCCGAACGTGAAAATGTGCCTCAGTTGGTTATATTGTTACAAGTACACACGAGGACGTGTGCTTCGTCAGGCTGGCCGTGTCGTGGATAACGATATCGTTTTATTAAGTTTCTCAATTGATTGTTAACACAGTAGTGCGGCAAACGCGGTGACGTCAGTTGTTTTGCAATGGCGGCACGTGGACAGAGTCGTAATGGAAAGTGAGGTTGGCTCGATCAGTCAGTCGACGTTGGGACACGGACCGAGACACTTCTCCGTTGCGAACCTGTCGGTTTGTCTATCTAAGTGTGTTAACTGAACATTGTTATTTATACTGTGGTTAATATTGTGAATTATAAAGTTACAAGTAATAAACCTCGTACCAAGTCAAGATGATGACGACTCTATAGCTCAGCCGTCGCTATCTCCGACATATATATTACATATCCTAATATTTATAAATTACGTGTCGCGTTGTTTGTCTGGAATGGACTCTAAAACTACGCAACCGATTTTAATGAAATTTGCAGAACGTGTGCAGTCGATCCAACTTGAAAGATGGGATAGCTTAAATTTTAATTTATTAATTTCAATATTAGTTTCGTGCAAATTATTTGACTATTATTCGACAGTCACAATCACATGTTAGCTCTAAGCAATGGCGTTATCTGTTGACTGGATAGTATATATTGCAGTAAGTATTTAATACATAAATGGCGCTTTGTTAAAAGTCAAAGGTTTCATATCTTTTAAATAAAAATGAATTGATAATTATTTTTATTGTCCGTTTTTGCCACGGCAAGGTATGTATCAAAAAAAATAAAATAAAACAAATGCACGGAAAAATAGAAAATTTAAGAATACTTAACTACCATATAAAACTGTTTCACCTTAAACTTTTTATTGTAACCTCATGCATGACGCTTGACACAGAATTGACGGATATAATATGATATAGAATAGATTGCGTGCCGCAAATATCGTCAAAGAGGATGTAAATATGGTTGTCTGGAAGAGATTACTTTTTAGTGATAAGGCCGCCAATTGTATGTTTTATATAATTTATACTTTAAGCCATGTGTATGTCGCAAATGTACAATAAAGTGTTATCTATCTATCTATCTAAATATCGCTTGAAATAGATGCTTCGGTCGGTGCTATTTTATTGATATAATACATGTAAAATAAATAATTGCTATAAAAAAAAAAGAGATGTAAGAATTTCTTAGGTGTCAGGTCATTTCTGTGAAAATGTCAGGTTATTTTGTACACGCGTAAGAAAAAAAATACTAATAATGCTGTATACCAAATAGCAATAGAATAATAAACACTTTTTATTAATTATACCAATTCAATATTCATAGTTAAGACAGGACAACGTCTCTCAGGTCCGCTAGTGTTAATATAAAATATTGTATGTTAGCAATGTTTATATTATTTATTAGATAGATAGTGATAGAAAATAAGTTAATTGTAATTTTTAATCGTTTTTTTTCTTCTATCAGTTTATCATGAATGAGTATATCTTATGACATACAGACTGATCGACCGAGTGTTAGGTTATCTATACAAGCAGCGTGTATGAGGACATACACGAGGTCAGGATGGACGAGTGTTAGGTCAATAATTATTTTAGTTTAAAAGTGGGAAGTAAAATTAATATAACAACTATTCGTATCGAAATCGATTATAAACATAAATTTCAGCATTGGCAACACTAAAGACATAAATAAGCGATCGGACGATCGAGCGGGGCATTCTGTCTCGAGACGCGCTAGGAGTAAGACGTGAAAATAATAGTGAATAATAGTAGTGTTCCATTAGTGGTATATACATACAGTGTACTAGTGCATAAGGGAGTGACTTAATAAAGGATACAAACTGTACAACGGAGTTTATCTTACACTTAACAGAACAAATATTATCATTTGCTATGGAAGCTACAGTCGACAATGTTGTGGTGTTGTCTATCAGCCGGTGGTTACGACAGTCAACGACTAAACTATAATGGCTGAGAAAGTCTACACCTATAATAGCTTTCGTTACATTGGCTACTACAAAACGCCAAACAAAATTGCGTCTAAGACCTAAGTTTAAGCTAAGCTCTAAGTAGCCGTAAGTGTCTATTGTAGTACCGTTGGCTGCTGTCAGCTGGTAGTCGGTCTTGGTTCGACGATCCCGAAGCGCAGATCGAGGGTAGACGCAAAGGTCACTGCCAGTGTCTACTAAGAACTGGACGTTCGAGCTGCGGTCGGTGACGAAGAGGCGACCATTAGAGGCAGGGCAATCGTCTGTCGCCATTAGCGACTGCCGCTGGCGTTTCCCGCCTTATAGTCGCAAGGCTGGAGACATTTGTGCGCGCTGGAACCGTACTTGGTGTGGTACCAGCACACCGGGAACTTGCGGTAACTGGAATCAGACCTACGACGGGAGTTTGAACGGCGTCGCTCGGGTCTGGATCGTTCGCGCGGGCGTTGGGACGATCTGGTGAACTCGTCCAGTTTCCTCTCCAGACGTTCGACCATACCTCTTAACTCGGCGATCTCTCTGGAGGGCTGCGATGATGATGATGCCGTTGCCGCTACGTTGCAGGGTGTCGTCAGCTCGTGGATGCGGTCAGCTAAGTCCGATAGTTGTTCGAGGGAGTGAGTTGGCTGCGAAGCTAACACGGTCTGGATGTTAGTCGGCAGACGGTTGCTCCAAATCGACCGAATGAAGTCCTCGGGCACGGAGGGTCCTGCGAGATCCTGGAGGTGCCTGAGGAACTGCGACGGTTTTCGGTCACCCAGCTCCTCATGAGTCAGCAACTGTTTGACCTTGTTTTCGTGATACGCCGACAATCGCCTCACTAGCTCCGACTTGATCTTCCCGTACTTGTCATGTGCTGGAGGTTGGATTATGATATCCTTCACAGCTTTCGCGTGGGTCAGATCAAGGTTCGTGATGACGCTGGTATACTTAACGGCGTCGTCGTGGATATTGAGGCTCTGGAACTGTCCCTCAAGAAGTGCGAACCAGATCTCAGGGTCTTCAGGTGCAAACGGAGGAATCTTCAACTTCCGAAAATCGGATGACGTATCGGAACGATCAGTGGACACGCGCATTTTGCGTGGACGTTTTGTTATGTGCTCCTGGGCACTTTTCGTGGATACACTGCTGTCTGAACCACTCATGTCGTCTACCTCTTATTCTGTCCTCTGTGTTCAAGAGGGTCACCACTGTGGTGTAAATGTGTGGGTCGGCGTGTGTAGAAATAAATGCAATCGCTTACCACGTCACCACTAGTTGGCAAGTATATATGTAACACTTGCCGGTATCAGGTTCTGGTTGGCTGCTAGGGCTGCTGTTGTTCCAGTTGGGTGCAGTGTATTACGGCGGAAATAAAAGGCACCGAGTCACAGGCACAATCTGTATTTGCACTAACTTACACTATGCACAGAAGTATAGCAGCACGGTAGAGGACCGAACCTTGCGATCAGAAGGCGAAGGACAGATAGACAAGTAAGACAAAGCAAAAGCGGACTAGCTCGCGAGATTGCAGAGTAGATAAAGCACAGCGCATAAGGCATACGTCTCGCGTCACAAACGGGCGGTTGGACACTGGTCGGTCGTCGGGCGAGCCGGCCGGCGAGCTCACGAAACCAGTTAGGCCACTCCTACGCCGCTCGCCGAGTGCGTCTCCAATGCACCACAATGCGTGCAGATTTGTCGTGTCGTAATATAATAGATAAATATCTGGCTACATAAATAATTAATGTTTATGCTTGTATATATATTATTGATTATAGGTTTTAGATATAAGTTAGGTTTAAGATATAAGTTAGTTTTAAGTAAATATATTATATATAAGGTTGTGTACATATGTGTAAACAATAAATAAATATTCTATGTAACAAGTGTGTATTTATGCATGTATGTTTGTGTAGTGGGAATTCCCCACAGGTATGTGAAGAACAACTGTCAAATCAACACTTAATATGTAAGCTACCTAGCATTAAACATGCGAAATCAAATATTGTTTTCTTAAACATAATAGTGGCGACGAAATAAAACAAAAATGGAACGTTTTAGCAGTATAAAATTCAGTGAATTTAATCCACAAACAGATAACTGGGATAATTACATAGATCGGCTGAAATATTGTTTGGAAGCAAATGGCGTCATATCGGACCAAGCTCGCAGAGCTAATTTTTTTACTGTGTGTGGTTCTCAAGTGTTTGAAACATTTTTAGCGTTAATTACGCCAAGAAAATCTAGTGACGTAACGTTTGGTGAAATAGAAGTCATTTTAACAAAACATTACAGTCCCAAACCCAATGAGATATCAATGTCATACAAATTTTATAATTATAAGAATACAATCTAAACGGGATTTATAGTTTTGGTAGTTCTCCAAACTTAATTAAGCCATATAGCGTTAAGATTATTTTAAACGAGTTACCGGTTAATATGGAAATAAATTCGGGTGCTAGTTTTTCATTGATCAATGAAAACACATGGCGTTCATTGCAAAGGCAAGCTAACAATACGCTAAAGCCAGTGTTTTTAAACTTGCATACTTGGACCAAGTCTCCTGTTGCGCTGCTTGGTCAAACGGGCGTACGGGTTCGGTATGGTGACTTAACTCGTGATTTAAATGTCATTGTTGCTAGAGGAGTGGGACCTAACCTTCTAGGTAGAAACTGGTTTCAACCGCTTAACATTGCAATATCGTTAAATCTGGTAACTTTTGTTGATACTTCTTTAGTTAATGACATTATCCACAACCATGCAACCGTATTCAAAGACGGACTAGGTACGTACCGTGGTGATCCAGTAACTATTAATTTATTGCCCAATGCTACGCCGAATTTTTTAAAAGCTCGCCCAGTACCATACGCTTTAAAGGAGAGAATTGAGCAAGAAATTGGACGTTTGGTTGAGGAGGGGGTAATACGTCCCACATCTTATTCGAAATGGGCGACACCTGTTGTACCGATTATCAAGAAGTCGGGAGAAATAAGACTCTGTGGGGACTATCGATCTACCGTTAATCAGGCTACTGAGTCTGATACATACCCAATGCCCACTGCAAGTGAGGTTTTTGCAACTATTTCGGGGGGGGGGGGGGGGGGGGAATTCTTCACCACCCTTGATTTAAACAGAGCTTACACACAAGTGACGGTTGATGACGCTACGTCAAAGCTGCTAACGCTCAATACCTGCAAGGGACTGTATACCGTACATAGACTGGCATTCGGTGTTAAAGCTTGTCCGGGAATATTTCAGCGGTTAATGACCTCACTGCTAGCAGACATTCCGGGTGTGGCGATTCTAATCGATGATATTATCATCAGCGGACAGACGATGCCAGAGATGTGCCAACGCTTAGACACCGTGTTATATAGAATCGAACGAGCTGGGTTACGACTTAATCAGAACAAATGTAGATTTGCTAAGGAACGCGTAGAATTTTTAGGTTTCATAATTGATGCTCAAGGTATTCATCCAGCACCTAGTAAAATTGAATCGATCATGAAAACGCCAGAACCTAGAAATGTACGGGAACTTCAAGCATTTGTGGGTCTATATAATTTCTACGAGAGGTTCGTTCCACATAAGGCAACACTACTTGAACCCCTTCACCGCCTTTTAGATAGGTCGCAGACTTGGCAGTGGACTGATCGCGAACAAAAATGTTTTAACACGGCCAAACGTCTCTTATCATCAGATCTAACTTTAGTACATTACGATTTAAGTAAGCCTATAATACTTACGTGTGATAGTTCTGATTACGGGGTGGGGGCGGTATTGTCCCATGTGATGGACGATGGTACCGAACGCCCAGTTGCCATGGGTTCTAGAACTCTTCACACACATGAAAGACGATACTCGCAATTAGACAAAGAGGCCGCTGCGATTATGTTCGGCATACAAAAATTCCATAACTATTTGATGGGAAAGTCATTCACCATAATTACGGATCATAAACCATTACTAGGTATGTTCGACCCCAAACATCTTGTCACCAAGGTTGACAAGAATAGCATTGGCACTGACAGCCCATGATTACAATATTATTTACCGGCCAGGTACGCAAATCGGCAACGCCGACGGGCTTAGCCGTTGGCCACAACCTGCTGATGATGAACCTGAGCAACAAACGGGTGATATATTATTAATGGCGGAAACGCCGGAAGATTTCCCAGTAGACATTGATGTGTTAATCACGGCTACCAGAAAAGATAAAACGTTAAACAGAGTTAAACATCACATACTGAATGGCTGGCCGAACAAAGTCACGGATGAGGACTTGCGTGCATACTGGCTCCATCGGTCTGAACTGTCTGTGCAAGATGATTGCATTCTTCTAGGTTGTCGAGTAGTTGTACCAACATCTATTCATGAAAATATTCGTATTCTCGATGGCCGGAAGTATTCATTGTCCATAACATGACTTCTGAAATAGTTATTCAGCATCTTAGAAATTTATTTGCAACACATGGCATATGTGAAACAATTGTTTCAGATAATGGAACGCCATTTGTATCATCACAGATGAAGCAATTTTTATTATCCAACAAAATTAGACACATCACGACGGCACCTCACCATCCCGCTACCAATGGACTAGCAGAGAGGATGGTTCAAACGATCAAAGATAAATTACGCAAGATGGAAAACATACCTTAGGACGTTAAAATACCTAATATGTTACTGGGGTTACGAACAGCTCCGTGTGCTGCTACGCAAAAAAGTCCAGCTGAACTGTTGATGAACCGACGCTTGAGAACATTGCTTAGCACAATACAGAACATCAAATTGAAAGGAATCAAGAAATAAAGCATTGGCCAATCTGTAATGTTTAGAAACTTCAGTAGGGGAGCTAGATGGTTACCAGGTGTAGTTATTAATAAAGATGGGCCTTCCAGTTACAAAATTGGAACTGAAGATGGAGAACTCGTGAACAGGCACATTGATCAGATAATAAAGGTTAAGAATAATGAGCAAGACCTTAGGCAAAATAGCGATGAGACTCAAATACAAGTGGAAAATGATTGTGAAATGCCGGTGGAAAAGGATGATGAAGATAGTGGTAAAGGAAATATTACAGATACCCAGGGCATTATAGAAATTCCATCTTCAGAAAAATGGGAGGAAATGTTAGGGATTCCCAGTACATCTCGGTCCGAATTTAATTATCCAAGTCGCAGATTTAAAAATAGATTTCATAGGCGGGCTAAGTCACCTTACCAAAGACCAACAAATATAGAAAATAGTACCAGTGATTAATTATGTTATTATGTAGTCTTTATGTTACCTAAATATTAAAAATGTTACATTAAGTGTCAATCATATTTACATTAGTTTATGTTATTAAGAAATGGGTCAGAATATTATCTTGGGGGAAAGGTATGTTGTATATGTGGGGTACTTGTTTTCTTACTTATAATAATAAGATTATCAAAGTAGGGTATGTGAAGAACAACTGTCAAATCAACACTTAATATGTAAGCTACCTAGCATTAAACATGTGAAATCAAATATTGTTTTCTTAAACATAATAGGAATAAACTGGGATGAACCAGTTCCTCACAATATTAAAACCCAGTGGGAAGAATTCTTATCAGATCTTCATCATCTGTCAGCTCTTCAGATACCTAGGTGTGTAGTCATTCAAGAAGCGTTATCATATTCTCTTCATGGATTCGGCGACGCCTCTGAAACGGGATATGCGTCGTGCATATATCTCCGCACAGAGGACTCCTCTGGTAATGTTATGGCTCGACTAATCATGGCTAAGTCTCGCGTCGCTCCCAAGAAGACACGTCAGACAATACCTAAGCTTGAGCTCAGCGCAGCTCATTTAACATGCCAGCTACTTAACCATGTAGCAGAAACCTATGCGAAATCTGTAAAGCTAAATAGCATCACAGCATGGTCAGACAGTTCCATCGTTTTGGCATGGGTCAGAGCGGAGCCACACACACTTCAGACATTTGAATGTAATAGAGTGCAATATATTCAAAATTCAACACATAAATTGAAATGGAGACATATACAATCAGAACTCAATCCGGCGGATATTGCATCCAGAGGATCTTCAGCCAAGGATCTGCTAAATAACCAGTTGTGGTGGTCGCCATTCTGGTTGGCAAGGTCATGCCCTGCCATCAATGTACCAAAGGATATACCAGGATTTAAGAAAAACATATTGGTAGCCACTCGGAGCGAATCATGGGAACATACCTTACTGGATAAGGTCAGTTCATTTAACAGATTAATCAATATTACATCGTATGTTTTCAGACTCATCAACAACTTGAGATCATCAAGGGAAAACCGAAGCTCTAGTAAACACCTGGTTTTAGAGGAGACTCGCAATGCTACAAAGTACTGGATAAAGTACATTCAGTCACAGAGTTTCAATCAGGAAAGGAATCTTCTCAAAAAGGGGAATCCAGTATGTACTTCTTTACAGAAATTAAGTATATTTCTGGATGAAGAAGGCTTTATAAGAGTAGGCGGAAGGTTGAAGAATTCAGATCTAAAATATGGTTCACGCCAGTAGGGTATAATTGGGGGTTCTGGATCACGGTGGTATAATTGGGGGTTCTGGATCACTTTCTTCCTCGCTCCGCTCGGAATGTGATCCAGAACCCCCAATTCTCCACCCGTAGAATGTGATCCAGAACCCCCAATTCTCCACCCGTAGAAGCTCCAAGTGATCCAGAACCCCCAATTCTCCACACGTAGAATGTGATCCAGAACTCCCAATTCTCCACACGTAGAAGCTCCAATAATATATTACTAACACGATCTGCGATACATTTAGTTCATAATATAAAATTGAGTATTGAGTTTTATTCACAGTGGAGCGCTTGTTATAGGATCTCCAATTGTTTTACCGGTCCGGTCCGGTGTGTGTATTATAAACTTGTATGGTGACGAACCGATATCGAAGCAACATTGACACGTGTAGGTGCCTACTTAAAAAATAATCCGCAACAATATCACGTTCGATCATTGCGCAGCTGTGTATCAAAAAACGATGCGGTCATAACTTGTACTGATGAATGCAAAGGCTATTAAGCCATCACACCATCTGTGCAGTCGAATCTTGTGTAATAATCTCTCCGCTAGCATACTTGAAAATAAATTTACGAATGCCTTCTAAACCAGATTTAGCATAAATATTCATAGTGTATAAATTTATTTTTCACTTCAGTAGCTCAAACATGTAGGTTTTGCTCACTGAAAACAGTGGACAAAATGCGATTTTGCCCACTGAGTGAGACAAAGTAACTTTTTAATTCTAATTCGAAACATTGACACTATCGCTTTCCCGCCAATAGAAAAGAGAGAGAGACAAAGACCAAGTGGCCAGTACCAACAGCACCGATTTTTCTTCTTCTTCTTCATTTAGGTTTTGGCTTCCATCGTTATACCGATGATTTTGCCAATGACAAGTGTGTTGTGTTAGAAATTTCGTGTGATTATGAAAGTTAAATTAATTGGTTATAAGTTGCGTTAGAGTTATGAAGTTAAATGTTAGCAGGTAGCGCTATAGAAAACAATACAAAGCATTAAAGTACAGATTATAAATATTAAATTGATAGAGCAATATTATGGGAACTATATTTGATTAAATAGAAACTAGACGTACTTTTAACAGTTCGATTTGATGAAAGGAGTTCGTTATGGGGTTACTCCGATTTTTAATTCGACCTCAAAGACAAACACGTTAGGAATTTCGTACTAACTAAAGAAATTTAGCAAAAATGATAATTATATCTTTTATTGTAATTCATTGAATTTTTAACTTATTGTTGTATTTAAACTAAAATAAGTATTTACTGCTTAAAAAACTGATATTTAACTTAAAAATATTTAATTATAGTTTCAAAAATGTTACGTAATATATTTCATTTCCTATAGTGTTCTCGCTGCTGAAGTGAAAAGTTATATGTGTTACACGAGAGCAAAATTTTTCGCATCTCGTGCCTTTGAATCCCTCGCAGCACTCAGGAATCAACTTTAGAATCACTCGCTACGCTCGTGATTCAATCATTGATTCCTTCGCTTACTCGGGATTCAATATCAGCACTCGCAGCAAAAAACGACTTTGCTCTCTTGTTGCACAAATAACTATTTCACTTCAGTAGCTCAAACATGTAGGTTTTGCTCACTGAAAACAGTGGACAAAATGCGATTTTGCCCACTGAGTGAGACAAAGTAACTTTTTAATTCTAATTCGAAACATTGACACTATCTCTTTCCCGCCAATAGAAAAGAGAGAGAGACAAAGACCAAGTGGCCAGTACCAACAGCTCCGATTTTTCTTCTTCTTCTTCATTTAGGTTTTGTCTTCCATCGTTTTACCGATGATTTTGCCAATGACAAGTGTGTTGTGTTAGAAATTTCATGTGATTATGAAAATTAAATTAATTGGTTATAAGTTGCGTTAGAGTTCTGAAGTTAAATGGTAGTAGGTAGCGCTATAGAAAACAATACAAAGCATTAAAGTACAGTTTATAAATATTAAATAAATAGAGCAATATTATGGGAACTATATTTGATTAAATACAAACTAGACGTACTTTTAACAGTTCGATTTGATGAAAGGAGTTCGTTATGGGGTTACTCCGATTTTTAATTCGACCTCAAAGACAAACACGTTCGGAATTTCGTACTAACAAAAGAAATTTAGCAAAAATGATAATTATATCTTTTATTGTAATTCATTGAATTTTTAACTTATTGTTGTATAAAATATGTATTTACTGCTTAAAAAACTGATATCTAACTTAAAAATATTTAATTATAGTTTTTAAAATGTTACGTACTATATTTCATTTCCTATAGTGTTCTCGCTGCTGAAGTGAAAAGTTATGTGTGTTACACGAGAGCAAAATTTTTCGCATCTCGTGCCTTTGAATCCCTCGCAGCACTCAGGAATCAACTTTAGAATCACTCGCTACGCTCGTGATTCAATCATTGATTCCTTCGCTCACTCGGGATTCAATATCAGCACTCGCAGCAAAAAACGACTTTGCTCTCTTGTTGCACAAATAACTATTGTTTTTTTTTGATAAAGGAAAAAATATTATTATTACAGTAGAATTGGACATTTGTTTTGAAATTATGAGATTTGATTGATATGACTGCAGCTGGCCTAGTGGTGTAAGCAGCGACCTCGCATACACGACCACGCTAAGTATCGTGATTCGATTCCCACGCGAAGCAATACTTTTTGAGTGATTCACAAATCATAACGATTTGGAATCAAAACTCAAACTCAAACTCAAATCATTTATTTCAATTGAACCTATTTACTGGTGTTTTTGAAAAGTCAAAAGTGAAGTTAGGAATCTAGTTGCATGTTCCAAAAAGTAGATCCTATGGAGAAGAACAGGCAAGAAACTCCATGGACACTCTTTTTATCATATTTTCTGTTACAATCATCTGATTGGGTTACATTGATTTCGTGTTTATTTATAGTAAGCTAAGATGTGAGGACAATGTAACATATTGCACAACAGAAGTGTCCAGGAGATCAATATAAAGCTATGTAGGTATGTCAATAGCAGTTAAGGGATGACCGGCCCCAACTGGCGGCACCCGATCACGAGCATGACGCATGTGCCAGCCATCCCCCAGCTCAACCATATTTTAGGGAACCGAAGGACCCGACACACACGACACCACCAGCATGACCTTTAAGCGAGCATGACATACTCTCAACTGCTTGTTTATATGATAAGTTATATAAATACGGTGACTACATAGTGCTCACATTTACAATTCCAAACTTCTAAACAATTATACAAAATAAAATGATAAAGGTCCTGTATAATACGAAGGTCCTGTATACTCGATATAAAAAAAAAAACAAAGACAAATTAGTCCTACTCAGTGGTAAAAAAAACAAGGAACATGAATATTTAATAAATCCATGATGTCAAAAATAATATTATGAGATAGGTACATGTCAATAAAAGACCTAGTGAAAGGCCGGAATTAAATAATTATTACAAAAAAGGAGTAGCAAAATATGAAGACCACATAAGACTATTTCAGTGTGGCTGCGGAGCTGGACCAGCATTTCGCCAAGCATTTTTATCATCTACATATTCATCTAATTTATAATAAGCCTGCCTACATAGTGTGCGTTTTACACATATTTTAAACATCTTCTCGTTTAATTGAAGGATGTTGGAAGGTATTTTATTGTAAAATTTAATGCAGTTCCCCATAAATGAAGTTTGCACTTTTGATAATCTAAATTTTGGTTGAACTAGTTTATTTCCATCTCTAGTAGTATAATGATGTCGTTCGCACTGTTTACTAAATAAATGCAAATTTTTCCTAACATACATGATGTTTTCATATATGTACTGACAAGGCACTGTTAGGATGCTAATTTCTTTGAACAGATCCCTAAGGGAATCGCGACTGCGTAGATTGTAAATAGCTCTAATAGCTCTTTTCTGCAGAATGAAGATTGATTCAATGTCTGCAGCACGTCCCCATAGCAGAATACCATAAGACATGATACTGTGGAAGTAACTAAAGTACACCAGTCGTGCAGTGTCTATGTCTGTTAATTGGCGGACTTTCCGAACAGCATACGCTGCGGAACTTAGCCGCTTAGAAAGAGATGTTATTTGGGGACCCCATTGTAATCTAGAATCAAGCGTTATCCCTAAGAAAACAGTGTCCTCTACTAAATCCAATTTATCATTATTCAATACCACATCACACTCACTATGTTTAACATTAGGTAAAGAAAATCTTATACATTTTGTTTTATTCCCATTTAATACTAAATTATTCGCAGTGAACCAACCATGTACTTGATTAATAATTTTATTTATATCGTCATAGTTTTTAGCACGTCTATCTACTTTAAAAATAAGTGAGGTGTCGTCAGCAAACAAGACTATCTTGGGTTGATTATGCAATGAATGGGGAAGGTCATTAATGTAAACTAGAAAGAGAAACGGGCCTAATATAGAACCCTGTGGCACGCCCATTATTACGTTCATTGAATTGACACCGTTTATCTGAACCTGCTGCTGTCTATCACTCAGATATGATTTAACTATACAAATGGCCTGCTTACAAAAGCCGTAATGTTCAAGTTTGAGGAGCAGCGTTTCATGATTTACACAATCAAATGCTTTCGAGAGGTCGCAAAAGATCCCAAGAGCATCATGTGCTTCCTCCCAGGCTGTAAAAATATGCTTTAGCAAGGACACACCGGCGTCAGTAGTGCAACGCCCTTTGGTGAAGCCGTATTGCTGATCATGCAGGATATTGTTTATGTTGAAGTGTAATAGCATTTGATTAAGCATGATCTTTTCGAAAATTTTACTGAATACTGGCAAGACCGATACCGGCCTATAATTGTTAGAATCTCTACTGTCCCCAGATTTAAAAAGTGGTATAACTTTACTATGTTTCATAAGATCAGGAAATACTCCTTGATCTACACATAAGTTAAACGTTAAAGCTAAGTAGGGAGCTAAAGTTTCAATAACAGATTGACAGGTTTTGATAGACATTCCCCACAGATCCTCAGTCAGTTTGATCTTAATATCCTTGAAAGCTTTTTTAACAGTTACATTATTTATATGTTTAAAACTAAATGCTATGGGACAGGTAGTAACATTTTCTCTGAGAAGGGCGATAGAAAGGGCAGGTGAGGAATCTAAAGTTTCTGTCGTTTTAATCGGTATATTTGTGAAGAAATCGACAAATTCCTGAGCTACGGCCTTGTCAGTATTTACAGTACCGTGACTAGTTTCTAGTGTGTAATTATTAGATGGTGTATTTTTCCTGCCAGTTTCATTATTAATAATTTTCCAAGTTGTTTTAATCTTATTATCCGATGCTTTAATTTTATTACTTATATATTTAGATTTAGCTAACCTACACACGCTTCTAAAAGTTTTTGAATAGACGGCAACATAATTACTAAAAGACTCCGTCCTAACATAAGGCTTGAGCCCATATAACTCGTACAGTTTATCTCTACTTTTCCTAATACCTGTGGTTGCCCAATCACTGAAAACAAATTTAGGGTAAGTATTTTTACTTTTTATCTTAAATATATTGCTAAACTCAGTCTGCACTACAGAAAACACATCCGAGTATAGTTTATTAGCATCGTTTATGTTTAAGTCCTGAACTTGTAATACACTACCCTATCAAATTTCTTTAAATTACCAGGTGTTATTGGCCTATACTTTATCTGAATCTTCTGCAATGGTATCTTGGACCTAAAGGTGACAGTGAGTCCGCTATGATCAGAGGGCAGATAATTAACGACGCCTTTATGTATGAAATCACAATTACAAAAAACATTATCAATACAGGTAGCAGAGGTTGTTGTTATTCGAGTCGGCTCTAAAAATATATTGGACAGATTGAATGACTTAAAGAGGCTTAACAATCTGTTACTATTTGAATTATTTTCTAAAATATTAATATTAAAATCACCACAGATAATGACAGATTTGTTACTTTTGATGACTTTTGCCAAAGCATCTTCCATTGTGGTCTCAAAAATAGAATAGTTTTGCATACTTGGTGGTCTGTAAACGCACACTATAACATGCTTGTCCAGCTCAACACATGATAACTCAACATTGTGTTCAACCGATAGACTAACTATATCCTTCCGTTGTTTACATTTAATGCCATTTCTATTTAATATTAGGGTACCTCCATGTAACATGGATTTTCGATTAAAACAACTGGCCACACTGTAATTTTCTAAATTAATTATCATTTGTTCTTCCCTAAGCCAATGTTCACTTATACAAATTATGTCATACTGTGTTTTATCTAATAACATTTCCATTTCTAATAATTTTGAAGAAAAACCTTGAATATTTTGATACAATAGCTTAATGGTCTTCTGCTTAACCCCTATGGAACAATTAGATTGCTGTAAGCTAGAGGATACATAGTTATGTATAGTTCCAGTAAAGTTATCCTCTATTGTCTTGCTGACTAGTTTAAATGGATATCCGGAGCAAATCTCTGAACTTTGTTTTCACTAGTAAGCAAGTACTTATTTCCTATGCCTAGACTCAAAGTCTGAGATCCCTCCTTCGTCGAAGACCTAACTAACCTAACATTAGTAATATTACTAGGGGGTGTAAAAAATAAAGAAGAATCTGGATGTTAGTTGTCTCCGTCAGTTGCTTTGTTTTTTTAATAAAGTTAACTAGTTCTGAGAGAGTACATACCACTTCCTTTTTAGAAAATCGTCTCAGGTATACGCGACAGAGTGGCGCCGTCGTCGTCAAATAAGGAAAGTAAGGATGCCGTCATACTGAGTAAGTAACTATCAATTAATATTAGACTCCATTTACCTTTAACATAGAACTATTTTTTTTAGCACACATATCAAAATCGCTTTCTCACTTTGCTAGCGATTTGTAAGTATAACCAAGCGCTTAGAAATGGGATATATAAATATGACTGCAATTAATAATCTCATTATACTTAGCACGCATCCCGAGTACTTTCAACTTTTTTCTTTAATAATATTATTGTGAAACGTAGAATAACAAGTATGTACGTATAACTTAACAATTATTATTTATATCGAATAATGATTTATAATATCTAATATTAAATTTAAATTATGAGTGAAATTTTATTCATGGTGTTCTTAATTTTAGGTCAATCAATCCATTTGATTCTGACTGTGAAACTCAGTTAGCACCGCCGGTTGAGAAAAAAAAGCCGGGGAAAAAGGTTGGCGGCAAAACAAATAAACCAAAGAAAATTACCAGCGCTCCAGTAGTAAAGTCGAGATTTTTCGGGTCTGACACGGAGTCAGATGGTGATTTACAAACGCCATCGACATCGGTCAAAAAAAGGAAGCTGTCGGATTCAGAGGTATGCTATAGTCTTTTTATTTGTAAATATTCCCCTTTTTAATTTTCCATTATATTTTTTAGATATTAGTTCACATACCTACTGATAGATATTCTGAATACGATTCCCGGTTCAGTTAAAGATTAAGTTTAAGGTCTTTTCATGCATTTTCTTTTTTAATTTTTCTGATGATAATCATTTTTTTAATTTCAGAACGAGCAAGAATTTGTTGGGAACCCATCCGAGCGGCTGCGTTGCGGAGCTTTTTGTCAAGACGAAACGGTTCCGGTTATACACTCCAGCGGGATCCCGACCGGCAGGGCAACTACTACGTGGAACTGCGTGTTTACAACACTCGGGAAGCGGAGGCCCTCAGCACCGACCGCTGGAAACGCTCACTAGTCACCTTCAAATCGGCTGTTGATGATAGCAGTCCGGTATGGAAATAAATAAATAAATATCCTTGGACATTTCACACAACGCCATCTCGTCCCAAGTTAAGCAACTTAATGCTTGTGTTATGGTAACGAGATGAATGATAAACTACTTATATACATTTTTTTTCTTTTGTAAATACATGCATATTATAGATATAAATGACACCCAGACTCCGAGCCAGTGCCTCTGGTTTAGACAAAGACACTGGCCCGACCCCGGAATCGAACCCGGGACCCGTTGATCCAAAGGCGGCACATCTGACCACTAGACCAACGAGGCAGTCAAAGGAAAGCAGTCACAAAACTAGTGACAGCTGCTAAAGAAGATTATCGGACGATACAGCCGATACTCTATCAATCAAACGTTTTTTAAAACAGGTAAAACATTTAGACAAGTTTGTACAATGATTTTATCAGTCTTATCTTTATTCTAAACTAGCTTTTGGGCGCGGCTTCGCTCGCGTGGACTTCGAACCCGTGCTTATCTCTATGCATTTTTTTTTATATGAATATAAAAGTGGTTATTGTGACTAAACTATGACAGTTAGATATGTGCTCTCGCGGACTTTTTTGTAGATTTTAATAAGACCTACAAACTCGTAGTACTTCATTTTGTTCTATTGTCAATCGTTTTTGCAGCGCACGCATAAATAGGCTTTCGATTTTATACCTTGGGTTACAAAATCGCAATTTTCATACGGATCCCTAATTCTTTTGAAAATAAAATATAGCCTATAACCTTCCTCGATAAATGGACTATCTAACACTGAAAGAATTTTTGAAATCGGACCAGTAGTTCCTGAGATTAGCGCGTTCAAACAAACAAACAAACAAACTATGCAGCTTTATATATTAGTATAGATTGTTTTTAATTTAAGTAAGTACCTATGCATAAAGTCTTTTATTGATCTTTCTTTTTAATGTTTCTTTCTAAAATTAAAATCAAATGTTTATTTTGCACTTTTACAGGCCATTATTTTTAAATTAGATGACTTCCTTAGATAATGTAATGAAATATAATCTTGCATAAGTACTTACTTATATATGTTTATAATAATTACTTTGTGTGATTTCTTTCAGTATACCAAAAACCAAAAAACTAAAAACCAAAAACCAAAAGCCAATAAACTCGAATTAATGAATCTCAAAGATTAAAAATTTACACCAGAAATTATGACCTTGAATCTTTAAGTACTTAATGAAGCCAGATCAGTAATAATGACCTTGAACTTGAAATAATATTGAAGTAGCTAACGTTCTAGAACAGTAATTTTGATCTAAATAAATATATAAAAGATTTTATTTTCGGTGAATATAATTAAGGTTAAATTTAAATATAAATATGAAGTTTTGTCCAGATTGTAAAGTTTATGTCCAAAAATATTCATCACATAAGAAAAGTAATATACATAAATCAAACTGTTTGTTGAGTACTCAATTTGATAATGTGCAAATAATAGCTACTGCTTTTAAAAATAGAATTGCTAGTTACAGATTAAATTCAATGAGTTTAGATAACATATCACCAGAGATATTTTTATCAGAAATTTCTAGCATGGTTTACAAGATTATTGAGATGCTGCGATTAAAACATCGTGCGATTAAGATACAATTCGAGCTTTTTGTATTGTACAAGTTACCTAAAAATGAAGAGCTGTCATTGAAATCTTTTAATACAAGATATTATGTGGTAATTCAGAATACTAATACAAAATTATTTTTTGAAGAATGTGCGCAAAAATTGCTATATAAGTGTACAGAATTTGAATTATCAGAATCCGGTTGGGCTATAGAGTCGATTAGTCATTTAGAAATAAATATAGTCAAGTATAATCCCCTAAAGGCTGGCAGTTACATACCTTTACCGATAAAAATTCTTAAAACGAAGTCATGTCTTAACATTTGCAATAAAGATAGACACTGCTTTCTCTGGTGTATTGTAGCACATATGTATCCAGCACGGTATAATGCTAATAGAATTTCATCATATCCACATTACTCTAAATTATTAAATATAAATGGTATATCTTTCCCACCGACATTTGATGACATAAAACAATTCGAAAAAAATAATCCGCACATAAGTGTAAATGTTTATGGTTTAGAAAAAAACAGTGCTATTACTGGACCATTATACAAAACATTGCAGCGGAAACTGACCCACGTAAATTTATTATTAATTGAAAGAGAGCCCAAAAGTCATTTCTGTTTAATAAAAAATTTTGTGCGTTCTAGTTCATAATCAATAAACAAAACACAAATCTAAAATTTACTTATGTGACGAATGTTTTATATATTTTGATTCAGAGGCAAAATTAGATAATCATAATTGTGCACGAATGCAAACAGTACTCCCAGCAGAGAACAGCAAGCTTCGGTTTTCTAATTATATAAGGACTCAAAGAATTCCTATTGTTATTTATGGAGACTTTGAAAGTTTACTTCGAGAATATTCAGATAAAAATAAAAGTCAGTATGTTGAAAACATACAAATTCATGAAGCAACTTGTTTCGCCTATTATATATGCTGTGAGACTAATCCGGAGCTTAATAATTTAGTATCATATCGAGGTCCATATTGTTCAAAAAAGTTTGTAGATTCTATTGCTAAGGATTTAGAAAGATTATATAACATTTTATCTTTGCCTAGAGCCATGACCCCGTTGAAAGATGAAGAGCTTCTTTCATTTAAGACTGCTACAGTATGTCATATTTGTAAAGAAAATTTTTCTAATAATGATCGTATTGTTTGTGACCATGATCATTTTACAGGTAAATATCGTGGTCCAGCTGATAATTCATGCAACTTAAATAATATGTCTGTAAAATTTATTCCTATAATATTTCATAATCTTTCTGGATATGACTGTCATTTATTTATAAAAGAACTTTCAAGTGTTTCTGGTCGTATCAATTTAATTCCAAGAACCAAGGAAAAATATATTTCTTTTACCAAATTTTTCCCATTTAATTCTCAAAAAGTAGTCCAATTAAAATTTATAGATTCTTTTAATTTCTTAAGTTCGAGTTTAGACAATTTAGTAAAGACACTAGATTCCAATGATTTAAAGCATTTGCAATCATTTTTCAGTGATGAAAATTTATTTCGACTATGCCTTAGAAAAGGTGTCTATTGCTATGATTATATAGATTCCTGGGAACGATATGCGGAAACTCGGTTACCAGATCGTTCAAAATTTTTTAATAAACTCACGTCCGAAATAGTGTCTTCTGATGATTACAATCATGCTATAAATGTGTGGACTAAATTTTGTATTAAGAATTTAGGTGAATATACTGATTTATATTTGAAATGTGATGTCTTACTATTGTGCGACATATTTGAGAAATTCCGATCTATGAGTTTATGTCATTATGAGCTTGACCCCTGTCATTATGTTTCATCACCGTCATTAAGCTGGGACGCCATGCTCTTGTTAACTAAAGTAGAATTAGATTTAATATCTGATATAGAAATATATCAAATGCTTGAAAAAGGTATTAGAGGAGGACTTGCTCAATGCTCGTTGCGACATGCAAAGGCCAATAATAAATATTTACCAGACTATAATGAAAAAGAACCTAGTACATTTTTAGTTTACTTAGATTGTGTCAATTTGTATGGTCATGCTATGACGCAAAGGCTTCCTACAGGAAATTTTAGATTTTTAACAAAATCTGAAATAGCTTTATTTGAAATTGCCTCCGTTTCTGCCGATAGTGACGAAGGGTACATACTTGAAGTTGATATTCATTATCCTCCCGATATACATGACGACCATTCCGATTTACCATTTGCGCCAGAAAAATTATCTGTTCCTATTCCATGTGATAGCAAAAATACTAAACTAATTGCTAATCTCTATGATAAATATAGATACGTGATCCACTATGTTCACTTACAAGAATGTTTAAAGAATGGTCTTATATTATTAAATATCCACTAAATTCTATCATTCACCCAAAAAAAAATCTTAGAACCATACATAAATCTCAACACAGCACTAAGACAAAAAGCTAAATCAGATTTCGAAAGAGATTTTTTCAAGAAGCAAAATAATTCAATATTTGGTAAAACGATTGAAAACAAAAGGAAACAAGTGGATGTGAAATTAGTTAATGTTTGGAGGGATAGCTTTAACAAGACCAATAAAATAAAGGGAGCAGAAAAATATGTGAGCGCTCCTAATTTTAAAAATATGGCTATTATTTCAGAGGACCTTGTTGCTATTCAATTAGAGCCTGCTAAAGTTGTTTTAGATCGACCGATATATATTGGTTTTACAATATTAGAATTATCAAAGTGTCATTTATATCAATTTCACTATTCTGTAATGAAAAAAATGTATAAAAATGTCATAAACCTTTGTTATACAGATACTGATAGTCTCTTGTATTTAATACAAACTGATGATTTTTATAAAGACATGAAACAAAATATAAAATATTTTGATACTAGTAACTTTGAAGAAAATAATATTTATGGTATTCCGAAAATGAATAAACAAATACCCGGCTATTTTAAAGATGAGATGGGTGGGGATGTCATTATCGAGTTTGTTGGCTTGAGGGCTAAATTATACTGTATAAATAGTTTAAACAGTATAATTAAAAAGGCTAAAGGAGTTAAAAAACCTGTTTCCAATAAACTAACAATTGAAAAATATAAAAATACCTTGAATAATGATATGAATCTTAGAGATACTATGTATGTCATTCGATCTAAAAATCATAAGTTGTATACACAGAAAATTAATAAATTAGTACTTAATGGAAATGATGACAAACGTCAAATTAAACAAAATATAATGTTTACTATACCTTGGGGTCATCATCGTACTATGTTTTAAGCGATCATTTTGTGACTATGTATTATATATTGACTCTGTACCTACCTAGTTTTACTACTATTTACTACTGTCTACTATTTACTTTCGTTTATGTTTATAATGTTACAATAATGTATTATTGCTTAAACAATAAAAAACAACATTTTAATTTTAGTATTGTTTTGTTTTTATTTTTTCATTGTATGCCTCACGTGTAATAAATATACTAATAGAAAATTAGTACATTTATTAATAAAGAAGTACTTATAACCTGAGTCCGAGTTCAATTCTCAGCTCAAATAAATGAGCTAATTTTTCTCTAAAATCCTTAGTAAATTTATTTCTTTAGTAGAAGTAATGAAAATAAACTAACGTCAAATAAAAAAAAAATAATGCTTCTACTTTACCATGGGGTCAATATAGTTCTCTATTATAATCTGAACCAAAGATTTATTACTATTTTCCTTAACAGGATAATTATATTATTATCTTTTTGTAATAAAATTAAGTCATTATGTATTTTTGAAATGAAATAAATATAATATTTTGTATTCAAATGATTTGTGTTTAATCGTTATTAATACATACATATTTATCTCGAATATAGAAGCTATGATATCCTAGTGGTGAGACCATTGAGGGTAAAAGGTCTCGATTTCGAATCCAAGGCACGCATCGACTTGTGCACCAATATGGATGGCATTTAGTTGCACTAGCTGCTGTGGCCGAAATTGGTCAGGAGGACATTATTTATTTCAATTTAACTGAATAATGATACAATTAAGTATATCATTAAATAATTTAATTTAATTTTCACATTAAAATATACATCGCTAAAATTCTAAAAACTATTATTCTACTAAAAACTATTATTATACTAATAATGCCATTTGTCGGTACATAGATAGCCACTTAAATAATTGGCCCTTTTGACCAAAAGATGACGCGAACTTTAATAGATGGTACTATCGACCAATAGATGGTGTGTTCGCGCTTGGCTCCGATGCTCCCCCCGCGCGGGACGCAGGGCAAGGGGGCGACCAAGCGCCGGCCGGCGGAGCCGGCACCAAGCTCGCTCTCTTACTATTACGGACTTCGTAGGCTACGCACGCGTCTCACTTATTATTATCAACCAGCTATAAATATTGTAACTCAGTATTAAACCTTAAAAATACAGTCCACTCTTTAATTTTCTTCTACTGAGCTTAAACATTTGGTCCTTTGGACAAAAAGAGACGTCTTGTGCTGTATTGTTCCTGACCCACGCCACGCGACACAGTTTGTACCAGAAATCGAGTGTCGTCTTCAAGGATCAAGGAAGAAGCCGAGTGAGTCCGTTCCAATCCTCAATATAAACCCATTACTTTAATTTAAAACATTCTTAGTTTGTGCCATACAACGTCATCGCTTCGCATCGTTTTCAACGCACGTTTTCCTTTGTTAGCGCTGCATTCCGTTATACCTACTTATATATAGATAAGCCGCATGGCGCGCCGCATTACTTTATAACCTATATCTGTTTAGGACAATTACGCAGTTTATAACACTTAGGTATTGATTTAGAATAACCACATTTTTTATTTCTTCATTTACTTACATTCAAATACTTTCAAATATCTTTCATTGCGCCGATTACTTAAAAGCATAATGCCTACCGAAAGCCTTAGGAAATTAATAAAACAACGTGGCAGCCAAAGAGCAAAGCTTACTCAGTTCTTTAATTACATGGAAATCATAAAAACATACGCATCATTAACGCTGCCCCACAAAATAGAGCTACAAAATCGCCTTAAAATTATCGATGAAGCTTACACAGTAATAAATTTCAGAGCGAAATCGAAAGATGAAGATAAAGAGTACGCTGAAAGGGAGCTGTTCGATTCGACTTATTTTTCGCTTACTGCGCTTGCACGCAGCATGTTACAAGTGAGCGAGCAGCCCGGCAGTAGCGATGGATCCGGGATGGTCTCAAATGCAAAACAAGATTTTTTTCGCCTTCCGGACATAAAACTGCCCTCTTTTGATGGAGACTTGCATCACTGGCTCGAGTTCCGAGATATGTATGTAATGAAATGACATTTCATTAAATTGAATTTGGCGCGCTTCGCGCGTGTATTAAGTTGTCTGTGGAAGTGAGTAGATGGCGCATCGGAGTGACGCGCATTTCAATGGCGAATAATGTTCAGATCATTTTGTAATAATATTGTTATAAATAACTTATAGAAAGATAAATGAAAGGATATAATTGAGGAGGCGATATTAGTGAACTTTAAATGTCGTTTCTTTGTATTTTCAGGTGAGATAAAAGTGTAATTGTCATAGACTATTGTAATATTGTCTAAGTAAAGTGTGCTAAATAAAACTTTGTATTTTCAGAGAAACAATTTGTGTTTATTAGTGAAAGTCCTCAATAACATATCTTATAAAACGACATTTTCGTTAACTAAATGAAGATGGACCGGCTGCAATTTGAGTTTACGATGATAACTTCAAATGATGGCAAATCCAATGTGTTAGCCATAACCTCAATATCAACAGAAGAAGGAAAATGTTATGTTTTACCCGATGAGCTGAAGCCGGTGATTCATCATACATATATTATTTAAATGAACACATACTCAAAAATTAAAAATAGCATAAAGAAAAGGCACCAAAGTAGAAAAATATGGATAAAATTGGATGAAGATCTAAAGAAAACTTATATAGATGAGGAAGGTAATATGCAATTTTTAGATCAATATTTAGAAGAAATGAGCACAAAACAACCAAAAGACAAAGATGACAGTTTGCAACATATCTTGGAAAAATTAATAGAAACTACAACCAACAAAGAAACTCAACATAACCTAAAACATATCTCAGAAAAATTTATTATTGAAAAATTCACAAGCAAGAACCCTAATGCAAAGCAATGGATAGAAAATTTTGAAAAAGAATGTGAGCGCTTTAATATAACAAAAGATGAAACAAAAATAGATATACTGAGGTTATTTTTAGAAAAATCTTGTTTGGATTGGTATAGCTCAATGGTTATTAAACTAACAGTAAACTCTGAATGGATGGAATGGAAAGACAAATTTTTGGAAACTTTTAAAAACCAAGGATGGGACATAGTCACAACAGCTCTCGCATTAAGGTATAAAGAAGGACTGTTAATTGATTATGCTATAAAAAAAGAACGCCTTATACTAGATATAAACAAATCAATTGACCCGAAAACAATGATAGATCTGATTGCAACAGGTCTACCTGGATTTATCTTAAATAAGTTATACAGGGACGAACTCAACAACATTACTGATTTGTACAATGAGATAAGGAAATATGAAGGTATGATGTACAAGAAAAACTCAACTATAATCAAAACTGGTACATTTTTTTATAAAAATAAAACTAATGAGAAGAAGCCCTGTAAGACTTGTGAATCTTTGGACAAAGGAATTAGATATCATCCGGAGGAGTCATGTTGGTTCAAAAAAAATAAAAATGAATCTGAAAAGTTCTTTAAAGCCAGAAATGTAAATAATAACTCCATTATTGAAGTAGATATGAACACTAATAAAAAAAACGAGTAAGTACACCATTAATCAATATCAGACTTTTATTAGAAAATAAACTAGAAGTGAATGGCATATATGATTCAGGCTCACAGATCTCGTTAATAAATTCAAGACTGATTAAAGTAAAAGAAATAAAAGATAATGTAAAAATAGTATATATGAAAACGGTTAATGGTGTGAAGATGACAGATGGCTTGATAACAATAAAAATAAAAATCTTCGATATAGAAGATGAGGTGGATGTATATGTAATAGAAAATGAAGATTTTGATGATTTTATAATCGGATTAGATATGATAAAGAAATTCAAACTAACCCAAAATGAGGATTTGCAGATAGAACAAAAGAAAATAACAAATATAACAGACAGGATGTATAAAGATAACACAAATGAAGATAGGAATATAAAAGCATATGCAATAAATTTCAATGAACACATAGAGGCAGGGGAATTTGTTAGTATGACAGACCATTTAGATAATGAAAAGAAAATGGAGATAGAGAAAATTATAAAAGACTATAAGACAATTTTTGCTAAGGACAAGTATGATATAGGATCAGTTAAAGATTATGAAGCTCATATAGATTTACTAGTAAATAGATACTGCAGTAAAAGACCATACAGATGTACAATAGAAGATAAATTAGAAATTGAAGAACAAATATCCATGTTACTAAAGAATAATTTAATAGAAGAATCCTACAGTCCTTTTGCTGCACCAGTGACATTAGCATTTAAAAAAGGTGAAAATAGAAAATCCTGCTTATGTATAGACTTCAGAGAACTAAATAAAATTGTTGTACCACAAGCTCAACCTTTCCCATTAATAGATGATTTGATTATTAAGACTAGAAACTGTAAGTACTTCACAACACTAGATATAAACTCTGCATTTTGGGCCATACCACTACGTGTAGAAGATAGAAATAAAACAGGATTTGTCACACAAGATGGCCACTTCCAGTGGACCTGCCTCCCCTTCGGCTTGAAAACATCTCCAGCAATATTCCAGAGAATTCTAAGCAATATTCTAAGAAAGCACAATCTCACAGGATACTCAGTGAATTATATTGAAGACATATTAATATACTCATCCACCTTTGGAGAACATATAAAACACATAAGAAGTGTATTAGAGGCAATAATAAAAGAAGGCTTTAGATTAAAGTTTAAGAAATGCACTTTTGCTTCAGACTCAGTAAAGTATCTTGGCCATGTAATTCAGAACAATTCGGTAAGACCACTAAAAGACAATTTGATTTCAATAAGACATTTTCCAACTCCTAAGACGCAAAAGAACATCAGACAATTTTTGGGAAAAATCAACTTCTACCATGAATACATACCAAGAAGCGCAATTATCTTAGATCCATTACATAATTTATTAAGAAAAAACGAAAAGTTTATGTGGTCAGAGAAGTGTGAAGAATCATTTAACCAAATAAAAAGATATTTATGTTCTCAACCGGTATTGGAAATATATGACAAAGACCTACCAATAAAAATCTTTACAGATGCATCCTTGGAAGGCATTGGGGCAATACTAAAACAAACCCAACTAGACGGTAAAGACAAACCAGTGGCATATTTCTCAAAAAAACTAAATGAATCTCAAAAACGAAAAAAGGCTATATATTTGGAATGTTTTGCGATGAAAGAAGCTGTTAAATACTGGCAACACTGGCTCATTGGAAAACAATTCACTATCTACTCCGACCACAAACCTCTAGAGAACATGAACATTAAAAGCAGGACAGATGAAGAATTGGGTGATCTCACATATTACCTGCCTCAATATGACTTTACAGTAAAATATATACCTGGTAAAGAGAATGTAGAAGCAGACTGTTTGAGCCGAAATCCTGTATTAGAATCAAAAGATAATAAGGAGGAACTATTGAAAATAGTTAATTTAATACAAATAAAAGACATAGTTGAAGACCAAGAGAAAAATTAAACAATAAAAGAAAAGTAACCAAATCTTATACACAAAAATAGAATTTATTATAAAAAAATAAAGAAACATGAAAAGATTATCCTCTCAGAAGAATTTAGTAAAGTATTCATAAAAAAAGTGCATGAAGATTTATGCCATATTGGGATCAGACAATTGCAGAAAAAAATAAGTCCAATATATACAGCTAAAAACATAACAAAAAACATTATAAATATTTGTAAGACATGTGAAATATGCATAAAAAATAAATCAAGATGCCAAGGAAAATTTGGATTGATGTCACAACTGGGACCAGCAACAAAACCATTTGAGATTATGTCAATGGACACCATCGGTGGCTTTGGAGGGTCTAGGTCAACAAAAAAATACCTACACCTTTTAGTAGACCACTACACAAGATATGCATTTATTGCAACTTCAAAAACACAGAATGCAAGTGACTTTATAAAACTAACAAAGAATGTACTAGAGACAGATGAGATTGGAATAATTTTGACAGATCAATATCCGGGCATCAATTCAAGAGAATTTAAGCAACATTTGCAAAAGAATAATATTAAACTAATTTTTACAGCTGTGAACACACCATTCTCCAACGGTTTAAACGAAAGATTAAATCAAACAGTAGTAAATAAAATGAGGTGTAAAATTAATGAGAAAAATAATAAGAGAACATGGACAACAGTGGCAAGAGAATGTATACAAAAATATAATGAAAAGCCATTATCATCGGGAGTTCACGGTTGCTGCGTAGAGTGGAAAGCATTTTATTACCATGTCTAAGGTACGATGGTACTGTCATTCCTTTTAGCTCTGAGATTAAAGATCTTGGTATGATTATCGATAACACTCTCAACTGGCGTGCTCAAGTGGGTAGTGTCAGCCAGAAAGTCACTGGAGCTTTACGATTTCTTTATCGGTATAAGAATCTTCTCCCGTCTAACGTCAAAGCAATGCTTGTACAGTCCTTGATTTTTCCCCTTATCGACTATGGTGATGTGTGCTACTATGACCTGAATGCAGACCTCCTCAATAAACTGGACCGGCTTCTTAACAACTGCATTCGGTTCGTTTTCAACCTTCGCAAATATGACCATGTTTCAGAGTTTAGAGCACAACTCAAATGGTTGCCCATTCGGCAGCGTCGAGAGGTACGGGCGTTGACCACTCTTCACTCTTTTCTTTGTTCGCCCACCCCACCTACTTATCTTTCTTCTCTTTTTGAATACTCCTGTTCCATTCATGACAAAAATTTGCGCTCCTCTCACAATCGGCAACTAAAGTGCCCTACCCATTCTTCCGACTTCCTACACAGTTCTTTTTTTGTACAGTCCATACTATTGTGGAACGCCCTACCTCCGGAAGTCAGGATGGTCGACTGTCGGTACACGTTTAAGAAAGAAGTTCGCAAGCATTTGAGCTTAACTAACTAGCCTGATGTTTGTCGTAGAATTTTATCAGACTTTATTTTCTCTTTATCTGAGTATGTTGTTATATATATGTCGGAGATAGCGACGGCTTAGCGATAGAGTCGTCATCATCTTGACTTGGTACGAGGTTTATTACTTGTAACTTTATAATTCACAATATTAACCACAGTATAAATAACAATGTTCAGTTAACACACTTAGATAGACAAACCGACAGGTTCGCAACGGAGAAGTGTCTCGGTCCGTGTCCCAACGTCGACTGACTGATCGAGCCAACCTCACTTTCCATTACGACTCTGTCCACGTGCCGCCATTGCAAAACAACTGACGTCACCGCGTTTGCCGCACTACTGTGTTAACAATCAATTGAGAAACTTAATAAAACGATATCGTTATCCACGACACGGCCATTCTGACGAAGCACACGTCCTCGTGTGTACTTGTAACAAAATAACCAACTGAGTCACATTTTCACGTTCGGCCAACCTGATGGTAATGGTCCGTAATCGTATCTTAAGAATCAAGTTAACAGAGATCACGTTAGCATACAAATAATTTCAACAACTTTAACACGAAAGGTTCCTCTAAGCCCATAATCTTTAAATCTCAATACTGATACTTTAAAACAGTAAGTTTAAAACAATAAGTACACAACACATGGCCCAGCTGTCCCAGCAGCTAGTGACAATTCACGTGTCACCCATATCGTCATCGCTCCAAGCGATACGACCAACACTTTAACTAGAGTCCACGACTCCCAGGCCACACAGGACCATACAAATAGTATCTCTCGAAACCCGGGTCCCCGCCACACCACTAGCTGCCCATCGCGCTCTGTACAACTCCGAGAGTTGCAGTTAAGACTACAGACTTGTGCGTGTAGTGCGACCTAGCCAAGGTATGTGTTCTTATTTACTGTTGGAGGCATCCTCCTCACCATCTTCATCAGACAAATTTAACTCAACGGACACACTGCTTAGAGGAATCCTCCTTATATAGTCCTGAGCGTATTTTTATGTTCTATTACCGGTCAAAGATTTCAGCAAATAACGATCACCATCAAGTAACTCCACATTTTTTTAAAGGTCCCTTGTATTTCGCGTCTAATTTAGTTTGGTTTCTCTTCGTTCTGAATTTTAAACTAAATTACCAACATCAAACTTTACCACTTTAACTTTTAGTTTTATCAAATTTTACTTTTTCGTAACTGGCACTCTTTTCTATGTACGTGGCCGCTTGCTCTCTTGTCTTACTAATGTCTACTGCCGGTCCGGAATCATTCAAAGTTAATAGGTTAAATGGTCTAGCTAAACGTCCTATCAGAAACTCGAGTGGACTCGCTTGTATTACACGGTGGACAGAGGAATTAAAACTAATTGCACGTCTTCTAACGCTTCATGCCGGGACCTATCAGACGCTTCTACCGCGCTCATTGTTCTTTCTACTTGGCAATTAGCGCGACTTGACTAGCTATCAAACGTAAAGAAACACCGTGAAACTGACAAAAAAACTTTGAATTCTTTGTTGGCAAAGCATCGTCCCAGATCTGCAATAACTAACTGGAGCTCCAACTAAAGACGCTTGATTTAAGGGATTTAATTGTTCTAGCCAAATCTATTCTCAGGGTATGATATAAGGGAACAAATTTTGTGACCGCATCAATTAAAACTATGACGTACTCCTTGCAATCGCTTTTTCCACTTAATTTGCCAGTTAAGTCAACGTGCACAGTATGCCACGGGATACTTATGTTAGGAATTGGATGAAGTCCCGCTTGTGGGCGACCTGATTGCGATTGAGATAGTTTACAAGTAATACAACCATAGACAAACTTACGAACGCACTTAGCCATGTGCTCGAACCAATAGTGATCAACCCTTTCAAGAGTCTTCTCAAATTCAAGGTCCATACGTGATTCGTGCACGTGGTTAATTACTGACCAGCGGAAGGCCCGGGGAACAATTGGAAGACACCGGGTCCGATTATTTCTCTGTGCCTTGCGATGTAGGACACCTGAGCGCATGTTGGAAATGTCGAGTGGTAACAGATGATCTTTAAGTTTACCTACTATGGATTGAATTTCTTGATCACGTATCTGCTTTACCAAAAGCCAGTTCTCTGACGCCAGCGAGGTTAACGCGCATTTGTTCAACTTTTGTGAGACTACGGGCATCTGGTCATGGTAAAGTATTACGAGAGAAGAAATCAACATGAGCCATACGACGTCCCTCACGATAACTGATTTGAAAATCAAAGGCCTGCACCAAGGCCCACCTAAGATGCACACGTGGCGTGATATCGATTTTATTGCGTGAAGCTTTTAGTGAATTACAGTCGGTAATAATCTCAAAATATAACCTGCAAGTAATGTCTAGTGTTTTACAGCATTTACTACATCTAGAGTCTCCAACTCGTAAGAGTGGTATTTGGAATCTGCTATGAGGGGCAAATTAAACCTATAGGGGACAGTGGTGGAATCTAACTTTCGATAGTCGACCACTATACGATCAGAACCGTCACGCTTCTTCACTAATAAAATAGGACTTAAATGGAGACTGACTAGGACGAATGATATTAGTTTCCATTAGTGCACTAACCTTAGAACGCACTAATAACCTTTCGTCTGGGCTAAGCCTATAGGGTAGCGATAAACAGTGCGGTTTGGGTAACATGTTTCGGCCACTCCTGACCAAGTTTTTTTTTTATTTTATTTTTTTATTTTTTTTTTCTCAAATATAACCATATATCAAACGTCAATTTCTCAATCTCAACGAGCGTCCAATCTGTGTGTGCCTTCACGCCGTTTAGTAAACAGATTCCATATTAAAAAATGGCTACCTCGCCATTCATAGTTCATTGGGCCACCTTGCCATTTGTTGTCCACTTGGCCACCTCGCCGTTTATAGTTCAGAGAGCCACCTCGCCCTTGACTGTATATTTGGCCACCTCGCCCTTCACATAAATCCTGTTTAAATATCTAGATGGCCACCTCGCCATTTAGATACGTTTACCGCAGCACTGTTAAGATGTTTTGCATATGACAAGCCACCACGCTGTTACCACGACCCACCATACTTCAAACATACCACTCCAGAGAATAGTGCCTCCCCATCTTTTCACGTGGGCGTCGTACTCCCTCGGCGACTATCACTCTCAGAAGGGACTAGACTCGATACAGACCATCTTTCGTATCATAAGTCTCGATGACCTAGTGGTTCAGTACTCCGACTTCTCGTTCAGAAGTTCTGAGTTCGAACCCTGGCTCAACCAATGACTTTCCGGAAGTTATGTGCGATGAGCATCGATGACTAACAAAGTTGTACCCCATGTATGACAAAAGGTTTTGCCACCTATTACATTTGGGACTGGAAAATTAATCCAGCGTGTCGAGGCATTATTGCCGCTGACCACACCCTCAGGTATTAAAGGCGTGAAGTTACATAAGCACATAGCCATATGATGTTTTAATTAAAGAAACTATTCCAAAGATCATACCGTCATTATTATCTGATAAGCATGGATCCAGCTCAGTAGGGACATATGATTGGGGGAGTGGACCTAGGCGTTCTCTCGAGTATTTGTAAGTGCGATTAGCGTTCAAACTCTTAAGATGATATCTGTCACCGTCAAGTACCTCAATGACTTCATAAGGTCCTTTATATTTAAGATCCAATTTGGTTTGATTCCGTTCATGATTTTCGACTAAAACAATCTCCCACCGAAAATCTAGTCACATTTGCCTTATTTTTATCGAATCTTACTTCATCAAGCTGTGCATTATTTTTCATTAATTTGTCAGCTTGTTCCCTAATATCTTAAATTAATCTCAACCTCATGATCGTCAATAGTTAATAAATTTAGTGGCCTAGCTACTCTACCTATTAGCAATTCTAATGGACTTGCCTTAGTTACCCTATGAATCGTGCCATTTATAGCAAGTTGGACATCATCCAACGCACCCTGCCACGCACCCACTTGGACCAACTTCTACAATAGTCAACACATTTTTGAGGGCGCTCACAACTCTTTCCACTAAGCTTTGACGCAACACAATGTTTGATGAGAGAGCATTCGGCACCAGAATCAGAATAAAATGGATACGACTCACAAGTGTTCATCAGCGTACTGCTGGGATTGCTAACATAGCAAACTTCCACATGCCTCTCGTTACTCGCCGCTGCTGCAAGCGCTGCTCCGAACTGCTTGCGCCTACTGCCGCGCCAGCTCCTCCGCTGTTGCCACGTGGACACTTCGTTGCCAAATGTCCGGCGGTGCCGCACCTGAAACAGATTAAGTCCGACCGCGGCCTCGGTCCCGCAGAGCTTGACGCTGAAGTGCCGGCTCGCCTTTGGAACGGCAATCGGACGGTCGGTGACCTATTTTACCGCAGTTGTGAAATTTCACCGTTGCCGACTGAAACTTCGATCGCCTGAAGTCTGGATCTGCTGTCCTATCGCCTTATGTTTATGCTCTCAATCTACCTCACCGATGCAAATCAAGGCATATAATGGTGCCATAATCTTGGAAAACTGATATAACCTGCCGAAAATATGACGCTAGACCGATGAACTGTCAAGCTAAACAAGCACAGCAATCTAAACTTCGTATCGCAAGTAATTAACAGGTAAACATGTAAAAGAATTTCAAATAATATTTTCTTACACCGGTCAAAGCCACACTATCGTAAAGTCGTATACCATACAATATACCCGAGTAATAAAATGGAAACTGCTCACCGGAGTGACGTAAAATTGCAGCTGGTGCGCTTACTACAGATCCACTCACTATTCTTTGACCTGGCTGACCGCAGTACTGTTGCTCGCCTTCCTGCTGCTCCGCTCAGGGCAGTTAGACGCATAGTGTCCTTGTTCATCACAATGAAAGCAAGTGATCCCCACTTGGTTAATCGCCGCACTATGACTGCAGCTTGTGATCTTCAGTTTAGAACAATCTTCATGTAGCTTAATGTCTCCTTTATAGTGACAATGAATCGCCATTATCGGTTATTTCCATCGCGTACAGAAGCACACACATTATCACTACACTGTTTTCTCCACGTGGGCTGAATGAGTTACATACCACTTCTGATGTCGGAGATAGCGACGGCTTAGCGATAGAGTCGTCATCATCTTGACTTGGTACGAGGTTTATTACTTGTAACTTTATAATTCACAATATTAACCACAGTATAAATAACAATGTTCAGTTAACACACTTAGATAGACAAACCGACAGGTTCGCAACGGAGAAGTGTCTCGGTCCGTGTCCCAACGTCGACTGACTGATCGAGCCAACCTCACTTTCCATTACGACTCTGTCCACGTGCCGCCATTGCAAAACAACTGACGTCACCGCGTTTGCCGCACTACTGTGTTAACAATCAATTGAGAAACTTAATAAAACGATATCGTTATCCACGACATATATATATATATGTATGTATCTATAACATATGTTTTATACGTTATGTTTGTATTATATGTATGTATGTCTTATTATAGGATATATTATGTACGTATATGTATGATCTATATTATCCTATCCAATGTAATTAATTCAATGTAGTAGTGCACCTACCACGCGCCGTTTCTGCACCACCCTAAGGTAGACTGGTAGAAAATGCCTAAGGCATTAAGTCCGCCTTTGTACATTACTGTGCAATAAGTATAAATAAATAAATAAATGAAACAGACACTCCGTTACAGGCTTTGCACCAAAATATTTACTGGATGGCACAAATGTCAGTATTCTACCAAATGAATTAAAAGGGACAGAAAGGGAAGACAAGTGGATGGCTGATAGAAGATTGGCCTCAGAGAATACAATAAAATCCCACAAGTACAACGAGAAAATATTTAATAGAAATAGGAAAATGCACGAGTTTAATATTGGAGACAGTGTATATGTAGAAAATGGAAATAGATTGAATAGAAAGAAATTAGACGAATTAAAAATAGGTCCTTTCAAGATAGTAGAGAAAATATCGAACTCCATTTATAGGATTGACACTGGCAACAGAAAAACAGAATCAACTTTATTCCACATAACCAAATTACAACCTGTCACAACAGAAGCTGAAGCTGAAGAAAACGAATATAAAGATAGCATATAAATACATTGTTAGGATATGTTGTTTAGAATTTTCGCTCTTAGGGGGGGAGATGTAATGAAATGACATTTCATTAAATTGAATTTGGCGCGCTTCGCGCGTGTATTAAGTTGTCTGTGGAAGTGGGTAGATGGCGCATCGGAGTGACGCGCATTTCAATGGCGAATAATGTTCAGATCATTTTGTAATAATATTGTTATAAATAACTTATAGAAAGATAAATGAAAGGATATAATTGAGGAGGCGATATTAGTGAACTTTAAATGTCGTTTCTTTGTATTTTCAGGTGATATAAAAGTGTAATTGTCATAGACTATTGTAATATTGTCTAAGTAAAAGTGTGCTAAATAAAACTTTGTATTTTCAGAGAAACAATTTGTGTTTATTAGCGAAAGTCCTCAATAACATATCTTATATGTATATTTCCCTTATTCATGACAACACACGAATCAATGAAATCAGTAAATTTCATTATCTACGCACGTCTAGTTGAAAGATTCGACAATAAAAAGATACTTATAAATAATCACATACAAGCGTTATTCAATGCCGAACAGGTTCAAAAGGATTCATCAAAATCGTTAAGAAATCTAGTAGATACTATTAATAAAAATTTGAGATCTCTTAACAGTTTAGGGCAGCCTACAGACCAGTGGGACATACTTATCATATTAATAATGACTAAAAAACTTGACTTTATTTCTAATAGGCAATGGGAAGAGTTTAAAAACACATTCAGTGATTTGGCAACATTAAAACATTTTACTACATTTTTGAATAACAGAGCTGAAGTATTAGAAACTCTAAATAATAATAAACAATCACACAAAAATTCTCACACAGAAATACACAACCACAAAACAAAATCATTTGCTATAGTTACTAAATATCCTAATCAAATAAAACAATTGGCATGCCCATTGTGCAAACAAAATCATCACTTATTCACTTGCGATACATTTAGAGCTTTAGACGTTGACACGCGTAATAAAAAAGTTTCAACCTTTGATAACATTTGTAAAAATTGTTTACGCATTGGGCACCAAACAAGGAATTGCCGACTAACTCATTGTAAATATTGTAACGCAAACCACAACACACTCCTCCATCAAGAAGTAGAGAAAAACATCACTTCAGACATAAACACTGAGAACATAGTACTTTCAACATGTACTAACTCATCATCGGGCACTCATTCATTTGTTAACGCCAATAATCAAAGCAATGTACAGCTTTCCACAGCTATGGTGAAAGTGGTGGACAGACATGGTCGTTTCCACAACGCCCGAGCCCTGCTGGACAATGGCAGCACATCTAACTTCGTGACCAGAGACCCCTGCGAGAGACTAGATCTGCCGCGTCATGACGCGAACTCAACTGTGGTCGGCATCAATAACCAGGTTTCATCTAGTAACAAAATGTGCACATTATCACTACAGTCTCTATCCTCTAGATTGCTATATATTGCCACAAATAATCACATCATTACCTGCAGTATTTATACATAAAGAACACATACCTATACCTACAGGTATTGATATACTAGTCGGGGCGAGCATATTCTGGAGCATATTAAAATCAAACACCATAAACATCAGCCCACTTTGCGTGAAACCAAACTGGGATGGATAGTATCAGGTAGTGTTATGAATTGTCCACCAACTAAAAACACTCACACACATTGCCACTACTCTCAAACACTAGAACATCAACTTCAAAATTTCTGGGAGTTAGACTCTATCGCTTCTACTCATTCTTTGTCGAAAGAAGATCAAGAGTGTGAAAAGATCTTCAAGGAAACTACCAGACGCGACCGCGATGGTAGTTTCCTTGAAGATCTTTTAACTATACCCCTTAAAGAGTCAGCTGAAACTTTAGGCGACTCGTACACAGCAGCAAAATTAAGATACTATTCGTTAGAGAAAAAATTGCAGCGTGACGAAAAATTTAAAAACGACTATCACACATTTATGAGGGAGTACATCAATCTCGGTCATATGTCACAGAATACACATCCATCTTCAAACACAATAGCTACATCTGAGCACAATCTTACATATTCTCAGGCACACCTCATACAAACACCATACAATCAAACTTCTACAATTAATAATTACTTACCTCATCATGGAGTGGTAAAAGAATCCAGTACCACTACCAAACTGCGAGTTGTGTTTGATGCATCCGCAGCCACATCCACCGGTAAATCATTTAATGACATACAGTATGTCGGACCGACAATTCAGGATGATCTTCTTTCCATTCTGCTACGTTTTAGACAACACAAGTACGTAGTTACCAGTGATATAGAAGAGATGTACAGGGCTATATTGGTGGAACCTCACCAGCGTAGCTTACAACAAATATTATTTAGATTCAATAATTCAGAGCCTATACATACTTACACATTAAACACTTTGACATACGGCACTTCATCCGCCCCATATCTAGCCACTCGATGTCTTCTTGCCTTAAGTGAACAATGCACAGATGCAGAGACTAAACGAGCAATTGCGCATGATTTCTATATAGATGACTATTTAGGAGGGGGTAATTCATCTAATGCAGTCATAAAACTTTGTCATGATGTCATAAAAACCCTAGACTCTGCTAAATTTAACTTGCGTAAGTGGCGATCTAATTCTCCTAAAATTCTTCAAGCAATTTCTGATATCAAAGGTGATGAAGATAAAACATTAAATTTGAGTACATCTGCACCGAGTAAAACCCTCGGTCTTCATTGGAACTCATCATACAAATTTAAAGTGTAAAATCACTAAACGTTCCATCTTATCAGCAATAAGTCAAGTTTTTGATCCTCTTGGGCTTGTTGGACCCTGCATTGTTGAAATCAAATCAATAATTCAACAATTATGGAAAATTAAGTTAGATTGGGATGAAGAAGTACCAAACAGTTTTAAACATCATACTTAAACCTGATGTATTCACTTTCATCACTTAACAATATACACATTCCCCGCTGGACATTTAATAACAACACAGTAAGGGCAGAAATTCACACATTTACAGACGCATCAGAACGCGCTTACGGAGCATGTTGTTACATTAAAACAATTACTAGCAGTGGCAATGTACGCGTTTGTCTTCTAGCTTCTAAGAATAAAATTGCACCCATAAAGCCAAGTACTATACCCCGTCTTGAACTGTGTGCGGCCTTATTAGGTACTAGGCTGTATAAAAAGATAATTAAATCACTTACCATTCAATTTCATCAATCATTCTTTTGGACGGACTCCACTATTGTATTGGGGTGGCTAACTACACCTTCCAATAATTTAAAATCATTTGTTCGGAATAGAGTACATGAAATACAGGAAGGTACGGGTGACCACAGTTGGGCTTATGTTCCATCAAAAGAGAACCCAGCAGATCTGGTTTCTCGCGGGGCGAGGGCTGATACACTCAGCGCCTCCAGTCTGTGGTGGACTGGTCCAACTTTCTTACATTCAACACACACACAATTTCCTATCAATCCCAACATACATAAACTCTATAAACTACCGGAAACATGATTTGTTGTTAACGCAATAGAAAGCAATTGTTTTAAAATATTAATTAATAAGATATCAGACTTTTCTAAATTAATTAGAATTACAGCGTACATAAATAGATTTATTTTCAACTTAAAGAATAAAAACTCGCGTCGTAAAGATAACCTTCTATTAATCGAATTATCATTAGCTCAAAATAGATTAATTCGTCTTGCAAACAGGAAATGTTTCCGAAAGAACACAACATTCTCAAATCAGGTCAAGATTTACCTTAAAAAAATAGACTTTTATCTTTATCGCCTTTCCTAGACTCCGATAATATCATTCGCGTCGGAGGTCGATTAAATAATTCATTTTACACTTACGATGTAAAATATCCCATACTCATATGCAGTAAACACGTTCTCACTAGACTTATTTTTGAGAAACAACATAAAGACTCGTTACACGCAAGTCCATTACTTCTACTTTCACAAATAAGACAAAGGTATTGGCCGCTTGGTGGTAGGAATTTAGCTAAACATACAGTAAGATTATGCATTCGTTGTGTCAAGCAGAAAGCTAAAACTACACAGCCGATTATGAGTGCTTTACCACGCGATAGATTACAATTAGAATATTCGTATTTAAATACAGGATTAGACTACGCCGGGCCAGTCATGCTGCTCAATCGAAAGGGGCGTGGTAGTAAACTAATTAAATCATATTTTTGTGTCTTTGTTTGTTTCGCAGTTAAAGCATTGCATTTAGAGATCGTCTCGGACCTCACTAAAGAGGGCTTCCTAGGTGCTCTCGATAGCTTCATTGCCCGTAGAGGGAAACCGCAGAATATATACTGCGATAACGGCACCACGTTTGTTGGAGCTTTCAACCATATTGTTAATAATTCTGTTAAGCACATCGATGATAAAGGTATTCAATTTAAATTCATTCCTGTCTATTCCCCACATTTTGGCGGCTTGTGGGAGCCCGCTGTAAAATCAGTAAAATTTCATCTAGTAAGAATCTTAGGTCAATCACATTTAACGTACGAAGAGATGAATACATGTTTGGCACAGATCGAGTCTGTTTTAAATTCTAGACCCCTTACCCCAATGTCCTCTGATCCGTCGGATTTATCCTTCCTTACACCTGCTCATTTCCTAATTGGACGACCACTCACTATGGTACCATACCCAGACATCACCGACGTCAACACAACTCGATTGGCACGCTTTCAACGAATCGAAATGTTAAAACAACACTTCTGGCAAAGATATGCTAACGAATATGTATCTCTTCTGCAACAAAGGTACAAGTGGAAAACTTCCTCGGGCCAACTGCGGGTCGGAACGATGGTGGTCATCAAGGACAAGACTTCACCACCCCTAATGTGGACTATGGGACGGATAGTTCGTCTCATTCTAGGGAATGATGGCATGGCACGAGCTGACATTCAGACAACTAAAGGCATACTTCGGCGGGCATACAACAACATATGCCCACTTCCTATTGATGCTCGAATAGACAATATTGAAGACCAGGAGTCTTCAACGCCGGGGAGTATGTTCGCGCTTGGCTCCGATGCTCCCCCCGCGCGGGACGCAGGGCAAGGGGGCGACCAAGCGCCGGCCGGCGGAGCCGGCACCAAGCTCGCTCTCTTACTATTACGGACTTCGTAGGCTACGCACTCGTCTCACTTATTATTATGTTACGTTGTTTTTTTTCCTCCTAGGTAGCCGCGTTGGTACTCGATTATTTGCTTTGGTAAACGCGGTTTGTTTACCTTTAGTATGTCAGTCGGTGGGACGTCAGTCTCTTACAGATAGTGGCGCCACCTGGCCAACCTGATGCGGTAGTGATGACCCACACTATTTAGTTTTGCTGAGTAACTGTTAAAATGTTAGTTTAAAATCAAACCTTAATTATTTTACTGCTGTGGGCAGTAATTATTAAATTATCTTTACAAAATCACCCAAGGTGATTTTAGTCGGATTGTGTTCTAGCGCCGCCGCCGCCGTTCGAACACGCAATACCTAGTTTCAAACTCAAAGTCAAATCATTTATTTTGCATAGGACACAATGGACACTTACAAATTGTCAACTTATTAATAAAATGATGAGTATCATACGAACGATAAAATTAAATATGATGAGTATCGTACGAACGATAACGTATAAAATGATGAGTATCGTATCGAACGAGTGGCCAGTGCATCTGGCCGCTCGGACGCATAGAAACAACGTTTGTGTGTTCTTCAAGATTTGTCAAAGAAAATTAAATTGTTTATTCTCAAGTGTTCAACATTAATATAAAATCTTAGATCTTTGCTAAAATAAGTTACAATCAGTGTGGTGATTTCACTGGCTGGGAGTGTTTTTTAGCGTAGAAGCAAATTGAAGTAATTAAATAGTACCCTCAGTGTGTTTCATAAGTGCAAACTTAAACAATGATGCGATCACCGAATAAACATAGTTCCAGTCCCGATATATCAAATAAAAGCGAAAATGATAGTTCGAAGGTAAGGAAACGGAAACATGACGATGATACGATGGATGCACTCCAGTCTTTTACCAAGGAAATTCTTGCAACAATTAATAGTGTAAAGAATGAACTGGGACAAAGTATTTCCAATATGAATAACACCATCGAAAATGTTCTTGTTAAGAAAATTAACGAACTGACTAAATCCTCAACAGAAATGAAGGCAGAGATGGATAACCTTCGCAAAGACTATTCAGAAGTAAAAAAACCTTGTTATTGCCTTAGATGTTACCCAAAAGGAACTCCAGAATGAAACTTCTTCACTGCAAAGTTCGGTTCAGTTTCTTGGTGAACAAGTTGATGAATTCAAGAATAAGGTAGATGTAGTTTCCAAAGAAGTAGAACAAATCAACCAACTTAAACTCCAGGTCTGTGGGCTACGTAACGAATATAATACAATTAAAACGGCAGTTAATGCAGCTGATCAAAGGGAGAGATTACTGAATATTGAATTTATAGGTATTCCAGAGCAAAAAGATGAAAATTTAACGGACATGGTAATCAGTCTTGCAAAGCATATTGGAATCAGCATTTTGTCACAGGATATTGTTCATGTCAACCGAATTGCCACAAGGATCAAGCTATTGGGTCGACCGAGAGTGAGAACTAGACTGATTAAAGATAATATTATTGCCCGTTCGCGGAAAGCTCATATAAATACAAGTATTTTTGGAATTGCTACCGCTGATAAGCCAATATTTGTTAATGAACACCTGACACCTTATAATAAGCTGCTTTTAAAACAAACCAAAGAAATTGCAAAAAACAAGGAATATCAGTACGTTTGGATAAAAAACTGCAGAATTTTTATCAGGAAGAACGACAAAGCTCCCTTTTTACATATATCAGAAGATGCAGATTTATCAAAAATCATTTAACAGTTTGTGTCACCAATAAATGTCTCCTTTCATTTTACGTAGTACAATGTGCTTATCACATTTTGCATAAAAGATTTCATTATTATGGTATCCATTATCTGGTCTCGCGTGTCATTTCTTATAATATTTATTCTTTGCCATTGAAACATAAAAACATCTTACAGGTATTATTCATCTGTAAAATAATGGTGCACTATGGTAAGTCATATCACTATACACATGTTCTCGGATTATTAGCATACTATTTCTTATTACATCTATAATACATAGCGCGTTATTCGCCCTGTCATTTTATACATATCTATTATATCCATGTCCTTTTTTTTTAAGTGGAAACTGCCATACAGCCAATTATATTTAACTTACAACATAGCATTAGCGGGTATTGTAACAAACATTGTGTTCACAGATTATCTCTTCTTTTAAATAGTAACAAAAAATATAATCAGTTTAATGGATTTTTTTTGCACATGTTTGGAGCGTATCACTCATAATTAATGTTAGTAAATGCGAAACGAAACATCCAGTGTCCCTTATCTTGTTTGCCGTCTACCTGCATTTGGAATTAAAAAAAAAACATTGTTATTTATTAACTATTGTTTGTTCGGTAAATTGACGTTACTCTCTAGTGTAAATGAATCAAAAAGCGTACAAATTGCAATTATTATATTAACGGTACAGCACCTTAGAGTAATGGCTCATGCCTTGACCTTCGGATGGGAATGTAACTTTTTGTTTGGTATAGTACTCGATAAAAGTATTTGTTAATTTTCATACTGTCTTAAATTAAATAAATCGCAATGGAAGCAAGTGACCGGAAATTAAATGTTTACTACCAGAATGTTCGTGGATTACGCACGAAGTGTCAGAACTTATATAGTAACATACTCTGTAATACATTTGATGTCATAGTTTTGACTGAAACGTGGCTGCATGGCGGCATTTATGACTCTGAACTATGTGATAATCGGTATGATATTTTTCGAAGGGATCGGGATATTAGTATAAGTGGCAAAAAGATGGGTGTTGGAGTTTCCATATTTGTTAAAAAGTAGCTCACGGCAACGGCTAATCAAATGAGTTTGAACTCAGTTTCAGAGATCTTATGGGTGACTATACCGAAAAAGATATTATCAGCATCCTTTGACTTATGTATTGCCGCTGTTTACATACCCCCAAACCCGCACCAAATACCCAGGGACATAGACAATTTGATTAATATGGTAACCAGTCATTTTAACCTCTACCCTAATAATTATTTTTTAATTATAGGTGATTTTAATTTACCCTGTGTGAAATGGAATTCTGAGAATCCTATTTTTACTAAAACTGGGCCAGTTGAAGTACAAAACGCAAGCTTAAAACTCATAGAGGAACTGTCTTTTCTAGGTATCACACAATTTAACACAGGTAAACACTATAAAAACAATACCTTGGACTTAGTCTTCTGTTCTACCGTTGTATGTGTCTAAATCTTTAATTACACTTACAGCAGAAGATCCCGCCCATCCGGCATTATCATTAGAAGTTCTAGACCTTAATATTCGGCCTTTTATTGAGTTGCCCACTAACAATTTTAATAAAATAAAATTAACAACACAATTTTTTTAAAGGAGACAATAACAATACAATAATATTAACAAGGAATTTGAAAAAGTAGAATGGTTTTCCATAATTTCATCAGCCTCTTCTATTGAAGAAGCGCTAGAATCTTTTTATAAATGCATTTATAGATATATAGATATCCATGTCTCTAAACAAATCAAACGTAGCGCGCGAAAGTATCCAATATGGTACAGCCGAGCGCTTCTCAAAATTTTGAAGGAAAAGTCCAATGCTCACAGGCGGTGGCAAAATTTGAGGGACTACGACGAATTTGCATTGTTACGGTCCAGACATAAACGAGTCCAAGAAGAGTGTTTTAAAAATTACACATCTAATATTGAGACTACGATCAAATCCAACCCAAAGGCTATTTGGTCTTATATTAAATCATTGAAGGGTAGTTCTAATAACTACCCGAAGATAGTAACATTACAGGAAATTTCTTACTCGGGTGGTAACGCGATATGCGAAGCATTTAGCAAGTTCTTTGAGAGTGTCTTTGGTACTGTATCTGCATCTCCTGATTTAGTTGATTATTCTGACTCTGTTAGTAATGGTATATCTAGTATACAGGTAAATGTAAATCAAGTAGAACGTTCACTTGCATGCTTGGATATCACAAAAGGATCTGGTAACGATGGAATTCCCTCTGTATTTTGGAGAAGGTTCTCTAAGACACTAGCTTTGTCCCTTTGTTTGCTGTTTAATCGATCTTTGCGTGAAGGAGTATTTCCAATCACTTGGAAAAAGGCACACATAGTACCCATTCGCAAAACCGGTTCTAAGGTTAAAGTCGAAAACTATAGAGGAATCTCGATATTGAATACGATTTCTAAAGTATTTGAAAAACTTGTGTACAACGTTGTTTATCCGGTCTTACACAGGGGGATTCCCAAACAACAACATGGTTTTCTGAGAGGTCGGTCGACTGTAACTAAACTTGCTTGTTTTTCCAATTATGTCCTGGAAAATATGAACCGCGGCGGTCAAGTGGATGTCATTTACACGGATTTCGAAAAGGCGTTTGATAGGGTAGATCACGATATTCTTCTCAGCAAGCTTTACAAATTAGGAATTCATGGTGATTTACTTCGGTGGTTTAAATCATATTTGTTCAATCGCTCTCAAGCCGTAATAATGGGAGGTTATAGATCTAATTTTATTGCGGTGCCCACTGGTGTTCCTCAAGGTTCCCACCTAGGGCCTTTATTGTACAATTCATATCTGTACGACATAACTAAACATTTGTCTTCAACACTCTATGCATTTGGTATACGCAGATGATAAAAAAATCTTTAAAAAAATTAAAAGTCTTCAGGATTGTGTCTCTATTCAAAATGATCTTAATCGGTTACATGATTATTATGAAGCTAACAAAATAACGGTCAATATAAAAAAATGTCAATTCATTTCACTTACACACAAGAAGCAACCAATTGTGTTCCAGTATTGTTTCAATAGAAAACCTATAAAACGGACATCCCTCATAAGGGACCTTGGGGTATTATTTGATCAGAAGATGTCACTCTCTGACCACATCGACATGATAACCTCAAAAGCCTTTAAAAATCTCGGTTTTATTTTAAGAACATCACAAGTTTTTAACGAAATAAATTCATATAAAATTTTGTATTTTGCATTTGTAAGGAGTATAATCGAGTATGCGTCTCCCATCTAGTCTCCTCATTACATAATTTATAGTGAACGCTTAGAGAGAATACAAAGAAAATTTATTAAAAATCTTAATTTCCGTTTTCGTAAGAGTACCGAGAATTACATTGATGGCTGCCAACAACACAATCTGTTGACACTAAAAGAAAGGCGCACAGTTTTAGATATGGCATTTTTATACGATATTTTACTCAGCAGAATGGACTGTCCAGATCTTTTATCAGAACTAAGTTTATGTACACCACGGCGACGCTCACGACACACCCCACTCTTGGACGTTCCCCAACGTTTCACTAATTACTCTAATAATGCTGTTTTAATACGTCTTGCCCGCTCCTATTGTAAATATTTTGCAGATATTGACCCATTCAAATTATCTAAGAACACTTTTAAAAGAACTGTAATGGGTAAAATAAGGAATAGTCGTATTAAATAATTTTTACCATTGCTATGAATATGTAGTAAGTACACACTTGCTGTTTGACACCATTTTTTTACAGAGATAAAATTTTATTTCTACTGTATTATTATAAGCAAATCACATTATCCTGCTAAATATGGCTATGAATACTCACCATTGATTTCATTAAATGACATTGAGACTGGATTTACTTGGAGACCTAATTCAAATAGAGTGTATTGTTTAATAAATTTTTCTTATTGATTAATCACATACGTTGTAATATTAATAATATTGTTTAATAATTCAAAATGTATATTTCTAGGGAAACCTGTAACTGGCCTTATGATATTTAAGTGCTTTGTTGTAATTTACTTTAGATACGCTGTTGGTTTTCTTAATAAATAAAATTTATACAACGCAAAGTAATATAGTCTACCACCAGTTCGGAACGCGACCACTGCTGAGAAGAACTGGCAAGAAACTCAGAGGGCTTGTCATTATTTTCTTGTTTATTACTTTGCGGTCCTATTTAGAATTTAATATATATATGTCGCAGATACCCTCATGAGATCATGGATGGGTGGCCGAGATGTGAAGCATCCGGTCTTAATCATAATCTGACATAGTTTAAGATGGATGAGGGCACTGACTTGGGTACTTGAACGAAAGATAATTTAAATCGAAGTAACTTTATTTTTCTTTTACTAACGACTTCCTACATTATGGAAACAAACACGTGCGTCGACACCGAGCGTAATGCAAGACCGTCCGACATAGACAGCGCACCACAATAAAGTCAGTACTGATTGTCTGAGGCAGTGGGATTGCCACCGACCACCCGTATGCGCACATGCATTACAGCTCGGCTCGAACCCACCCTTACACCGTACAAGTTTATTTTTACCCGTAGTAACAGCGTTCTTTGTTTACTCAAAGGCCGCTGTTATTGCGCCCGCGCAGACCATCGCGCGGCGAACGACACCGTACGTCGGGATCGCCAGGGAAGGCTGAACTCGTCCCTCTTGCACCCGGTCTGCCACCAGCGGCAAGCCCCGGGAGGTAAGAGGTGCCGGGCCGGCCAACCCTGAGGGTTGCCGCGGTCGTTCCCCGTTGCGTCGCGTTCAGCACGCAGAGGATGACCGAGGAAGAAGATGACCACACGGCTCCAGGGCCATCGAGCGCTGCGCCCCGTGCGACTACGGCATTTGAAGACGACTTAGCCGTCTTCACCGGTTTTCTTAAAACCGGCGCCTTGTCGCCCGGGATGCAGCGCTGGATGGCGATTTACATCCGTATATCCGATTTGGCAAATCGGAACCTGCCACCATCGCCTGAAGACCAGGAGGCCCTTACGCTCGCCGCCAAGGGCATACTACTGCTGCCAAGCTCCCGGTTTACACCGGAGTCAACGCCCGCCGCTTTGAACAAGCGCCCCAGAGCGCAGTCCGTTGAGGACTCGCCGCCGCCGACCATACCGAAGAGAACGCGCGCCCAGTCGCTCGAGAGCGACTCATCGCCGCGACCCGCCGCACAAGACACGACTCCGATGAGCACTTACGCGCAGGCCGCGCAACTGCTGTTGGGGGACTCCCCCCAACCTCAGCGCATGCCCCGCCGCCCCGCTTCCCCTGTCGAGGGGTGCTCCCCCCTCGCTGAGGGGCGCCGCCCCCCCGCTTCCCCTGCAGAGGGGCCCCGCAGCTCGGGAGGGGCTCTCCCCGCGGGGGAGCCCTCCGCCGATCGGACGCTGCCATCGACGACGACATCCTATGCTGATGTCGCCTCGCCTCGCCAGATGGTCCAAGAACAGCCGCGCCCTGTCACGAGTGAACAGGCCGCGCCAGCCACCGGGGAAGCGCGTAAGTACCCGCCGATCATTGTAGAGCGACTCCCACAATGGTCACAGCACTTCCGCGCGATTGCGCATACGCTCAAGAGGCCACCCAACGCCCGCCCTTTGGGAGAGGGCGTCAAATTCACCCCCGCCGACGCACGCGAATACCGTGCGGTACAGGCGTACCTTGGCGAGCTGGAAAAGACCACAAAAATTAACTGGTTCTCCTACGCCTTGCCTGAGGAGCGCCAAATCAAGGTCGCCATCCGGGGCCTCCCCGCAAACACCACGCCCGAGGAAATAGTCTCCGCTCTGGCCGAGCGAGGCTTTGAAGCGGAATACGCGACGCCGATCCGGGCCCGCGGCGCACGACCAGGATGCATTTTCTTCGTGCGAATCAAGCGCACGCAGAACGCCGCCAACATTTATGACCTCACCGAGCTGATGATGATGACGGGAATAAAGGTGGAGGCGTGGCGCGGCAAGAGGGGGCCCGCACAGTGCCACCGCTGCCAAACCTTCCGCCATAGCAGCCAAAACTGCCACCGGCAGGCCGCCTGCGTCCGATGCGGCGGCCCACACAACGCGTTCGAGTGCCCCCGTCCCAAAGAGGACGCCCCGACCTGCGCCAACTGTGGCGGAGCACACCCCGCCAACTCATTCAAGTGCCCCGTGCTCAAGCGCGAGGCACGGAATAAAAGGGCCGGTACCATCGCGAGAACCGGCCCCCCACGCAAGCCCGAGGAGAAACAGGTGGACGAGGCGACCGCGTCCACCCTAATGGCCCCAGCCAACGCTCCCACCGACCGCACCAAGCCCCTCCCGTCCAGAAAGGGGGGCAAGAAGAAGAAGGGATCTAAGGGCGCCGCATCACAAGCCGCCGCCGCCCCCAAGAAAACCACCGAAGCCTCCCCCGGCGGTGGGGACATCCTCACCACCCTGAGGCTTTTTAAAGACGCCCTCGAGGCGATTCAGAGCGGCCAGGACCCGGCCACGGCCATGCTACGCTCGATGACAAGCCTGCTCTCCAATGTTTAAGCCACTTAGGATAATGTACTGGAACTGCCAGTACTTGGATCGGAAGCGGAGGATCCTGGTCCAATTCCTTCGCGACCAAAACATAGACGTCGCCTTGCTCAGCGAGACCGGACTGCGAGACACCGCCGCCCTCAATATCCCCAACTACTACGTCTACAGGCAGGACGAGAGGGCGGCGGACGGGCGAGCGCACAGAGGACTTGCGGTCGTCATTCGGCGTAACATAATCCACCAGTCGCTGCCGACCCCGACCCTCAGTACCATGTACGCGTTGGGCGTGCTGATTAGGGTCGGCGACCAGAACGTCCGAGTGTACGCCGCATATCGCCCGCCGCGCAGCCAATTCGACGCCGAAGAGCTGTGGCGCCACATCCTGCGCGAAGACACGCCCGTGTTATTGGCGGGGGACCTGAACGCCAAGCACGGTCAGTGGAACTCCGCGGTCACCAACACCGCCGGCAGACGACTCCACAACTGCGCTGTGGACCACAACTTCGAGGTGCTGGGTCCTGAGGAGCCGACCCACTACACCCACCAGAGTGAGGATGTCCTCGACATAGTGGTCCACAGGGGCCTCCGAAACCCGCCCAACTCACTGACCGTGCTCCCCGATCTGCCGTCCGACCACCGCCCCGTCCTCTTTGAGCTCGAGGAGTCGCCGGCGGTCGTCCTGCCCCGACCTCGCCGGGCCCCAGTGGACTGGGCCACTTTCGCCGAGAGGTTGAACGCGGACGTACCTCCCCCACGCGCATTGAATACCGGTGGCGACATCGACGACCGCACAACGGAGGTAACAGCCGCCATCCGCAGAGCCATGGAGGCGGCAACGAAACTGGCCACGCCCACCGACGGTTCCAGACTGCCCCCGCTGCCTGGGCGCATCCGCTCGCTCATCCGTGAAAAGCGAGCGGTGCAAAAGAGATGGCAGAGGACGCGCTGCCACCGCACCAAGGCGCTGCTCAACCGCCTGACCGAGGACGTAAAGGAGGCCCTCAACAACCACGCCGCCGACCAGTGGGACGACCATATCGCAGAGGTGGGCGACCACGTCCCCTCTGTCCACCGACTATGCCGCCAGCTCTCCAAAAAGCCGCCGCCGACCCGTCCGCTCCGCGACCGAGACGGACACCCAATCTTCTTGGCCGCGGACCGGGCGGAACTGTTCGCGGCCCACTTGGAGAGCCAATTCGTCCCCAACCCGGACGAGGACCCGGAGCACAGCGAGGCAGTTTTACAGGCCGTTACAGCCTTCCTCGACGGCCACGACCCACCCGAACACGAGCACCAATTCTTCGTGTCGCCAGGCCTCGTCAAAAAGGCGCTGGCCCGAGTGAACCCCAAGAAGGCCCCCGGCGAAGACGGGATCACGGGCTCCGCCCTCCGTCACCTACCGCACAGAGCCGTCGCCGCCCTGACGAACTTATTTAACAATATACTTCGTCAGGGCCATTACCCCACCCCGTGGAAGAGGGGCAAGGTGATAATGATCCCCAAAGTGGGGAAGGACCCCACCAGACCCGCCAACAATCGGCCCATTCAACTGCTGAGTGCCCTGTCAAAAGTGTTCGAGCGCCTACTGCTCGAACACATGCAATTCATCCCGCGTCCGGAACAATTCGGTTTCCGACAGGGGCACTCGACGACCTTGTTGCTGTCCAAGGTTGTCACGGATCTGATGCTGCAGCGGGACAGACACAGGGTGTCGGTGATGGTGGCACTCGACATCGAGAAGGCGTTTGACCGCGTATGGCACCCCGGCCTCATCTTCAAGATGACTCAGTCACAGTCAAAGATACAAAGAAAAACCGTTCGCCTAATCGCATCTTTTCTTCGGGATCGCGAGTTCTGCGTAGGGGTGGAGGACGCGACGTCGACCACCAGGCGCGCCCTCGCCGGCGTTCCGCAGGGCAGCTGCCTCTCGCCGACGCTCTACGCCATATACGCCAATGACATGCCCTGCGACGCGGGCAGCCAGCTGACTTTGTTCGCCGACGACGCCGCGTACACCGCCGCCTCCATGAACCCCCGCCACGCCGTTCAAAAGATTCAGCGATCGCTGAACGCCCTGGCGACCTGGCTAAAACAATGGCGTCTCACCGCCAACGCAGCAAAGACCCAAGCGCTAATGACGTCACAACGCAACCTGCCCCAGCCACCACTGTTAAACGGCCAACCGTTACAATGGGCGCCGAATATCAAGTATCTCGGCGTCCACATCGACCGTGGCCTCACGTTCGGGGGCCACGTCAAGCACACAATTGCCCAGGCCAAGGCCGCCAGGGCGAAATTGCATCCGGTACTTGCATCCAAGCTGCCCCTTCGGACCAGGCTCTCCATCTACAAGACCTACATCAGGTCGCGTCTGACGTACGCCGCGCCTGCCTGGTTCCCCACCGCCGCCGAAACTCACAAGAAAAGACTCCGAGCCCAGCAGAGCCAGGCCCTAAGAACGATGGTGGACGCGCCGCGTTACGTCAGAAACGCGACAATCCACCGCGACCTGAAGATGGAGAGCCTAGACGAATTCGTCGCGCGCCTCGGGGACAACATGTTTCGGAGGGCGGACGAGTCCGACCACGCCCACCTGCGCGGCATCGCGCCGCTGCACGCCCGCCCGCCGGACGCGCGCGGGGTCCTCCCTAGGACCCCCGCCGTCACCGCCACGCCGCCATGAAGACTTGAAGACAGGAAGACCATGAAGAAACCGCGAGCCTCGGAAAGAGGAAGAAGAAGACGACGACACCTGAAATAGCCCAACCGGGCTAACCCAATGACCCGGCCAACGCTTTGGCCGGCGTGGATTGCCTCCGCAGAAGGGATTACCCCTGAGGCGGAATCCCCTCAATCCCCCCCCGGGAGGACGAGAGAGATGACCCGCGACTGAGGCAGTGGTCCGTACCCCGCGACGTCTCAGATAGAAGTGTGTGTCGATTCAACAGCGCGGCTCCATATAAAGACTATCGCTGTCAATGGTGCATCCGGTTCACGTTCTACTAGCGCCATCTAGCCGCCGTCTCGCTACATCCGCTCTATCGACGATCGTGTCCAAGCGGAAGGTACTGCGCCGCTTGCGTTTCCGGTAACAATTTATTGGTTCACTAAAATAATCCTTAGATGGCGCTGTCTCTCGCGCCATAACTTCATCAATCCACGACACGGCCATCCCTGACTAGCACCCATCCTCGGGTGTAGTACCTGTGGACAAAATATACTCGGAGAGTAAACAAGCTCGGCTATCCTGCCAAAGGTAACAGTTTCTCACTGGTACTTGATTTCTCCTAAATCAAGGGACAATAATCAATTTTCATGACTTTTAAATTATTACGTTTACATACACAGTGCTCTCTGCACAATATCATTTAATAGAAAAGATCCGACCAACAAGTTAAAAGACCAAACAAGGTAGTTTTAACAATTCCGGTATTTTTTACCATTAGCAATGCATACTCAACTCGTCAAACTCTCAACATCACTGTGCACCAGCACAGAACAGAAATCGCACCATCGATTTTTTACAGACTCATCGGCTCATACTACATGAGGTGCAGTCAAGACTCTCGCCACATTTCACTTATGAGGTGCAGTCAAGACCCATCGCCACCATGTCAGTCATGAGGTGCAGTCTAAAATCTCATTGAAGAGCTGTCTTTCTTTTTTTTCTTTCTGTCTTTCTTTTTTTTCTTTCTGCCTTTTTTTTTTTTGTCTTTCTTTTTTTTCTTTCTGTGCACCAACACAGACAGGAATCGCACCAACGATTCCTTACAGACCCATCGCCACATGTTGCTCATGTGGTGCAGTCTAAAACTTCGAGTATGAGTATACAAGCCATTCTTAATCAAATGTGGTGTCGCTACCACTGTCATCAACTATGACATTTAATTCTCGAGGAACTTGGTGATCGGGGTCTTTCTAATACGATCATGGGGGTATTTTACGTTCGCTTAGAGTAAAGCGCTTTCTCTTTGATCAAATGGATTTTTATCATAATTTGCATTTTACTCAATATTCTGTGTCGTTTTGCTCTCTAATCGTAAATCACTAATCACCAAATTTGTAGGTTACTTTTCACACTACTATACCTGTCAAACTGACAATGTTATTTACCCGCTTTCCACTAAGCTTTGACGCAACACAATCTTTGATGAGAGAGCATTCGGCACCCGAATCATAATAAAATGGATACGACTCACAAATGTTCATCAGCGAACCGCTGATTGCTGCCATAGCAAACTTCCACACGCCTGTCGTTACTCGCCGCCGCTGCAGGCGTTGCTCCTGAACTGCCTGCGCCTCCTGCCGCGCCAGCTCCTCTGCTGTTGCCACGTGGACACTTCGTAGCCAACAGTCCGGCGTTGCCGCATCTGAAACAGATTATGTCCGACCGCAGCCGCGGTCCCGTAGAGCCTGACGCTGAAGTGGCAGCACTAGCTGCCTTGCCTTTCACCTCCCCTTTGGAACGGCAATCGGACGCTCGGTGACTTATTTCACCGCAGTTGTGACATTTCACCGTTGCCGACTGAAACTTCGATCGCTTGAAATCCGGTTCTGAAATCTAAATCTGATTAAATCGACACCTATCAAATTTTGCTACTAATTATGGTGTCCGACTAGCGACACCCTCCCATTATGTCGGGTCATCAGGGTCATCAGGATCAAACGGAACCAATACCGTCAAAGTATGTGGTGGTGCATTGGACCGGGGTAGTAACATCAGTTAATTTCGACAGAAATGCTTCTAAACTATTTGAGGGTAGCGGTATATTATCCTGCTCATTTTGTGATGAAGTGCCTGTGGGGGGGAAATCCTATCCCAATTTACCTTACCGATGCAAATCAAGGCATATAATGGTGCCATAATCTTGGAAAACTTTGATATAAACTGCCGAAAATATGACGCTAGACCGATGAACTCAAGCCTAACGCTAAAACATCCCGTCCAATCTAAATTTCGTATCGCAAGTAAAACAGGTAAAACATGTAAAAGAATTTCAAATAATATTTTAAGTTGTTTTTTTGTTTTAACATATTGGCTAAACGGTCAAACGTTTTTACACTTGCCTTTGTATAAATTCACAATGTTGTGATGGCTTTAGGTTGGTGTCACTATAAATGTCAGTCCGTTGGACGTCAGTCTCTGACAGCTAGTGGCGCCACCTGGCCAGTTTGATATGGTAGTTTTGACCCATATTATTTAGTTGTTTTTAACAAATCGAGGTGTAATTATTAACTAATTGTTATAAAATCAAACCTTAATTAATTTACTGCTATTGGAAAATATTATTTAATTCTTTTCACAATAACCAGAAGTGAAATTAGTTTTTAATATCGGCTTGTGTTCTAGCAACTTTACGAACGCGCAATCCCTATTTAATCTGTGGGGTTGTCTACGACGTATGACGGCCAGACGAGTAATTAATTACAAATTACCCCAAGTAAAACATCAACGTTAAGTTTGGCATTTGTCAGTGAATTACAAAGATGTAAAAATGGTGTGTTAACCGACTTTATTCTCGGAGCGGCAAATAGTTTTACCCGATACTGGGGAGATTTTATAGGTGTTCCACCTGCTTTGGCAATGGAGCCATGACTGTGATTGAATTGGTTGAAGTGATTGACTTCAAAACCTGCTGTGGCGAGGGACGCAACTTTGCGTCGCGAGACAGGTGAGTGGCAAAGGGGAATCACAGAAATCAGAGATCTCCGGGACCTTCCAAGTTATTTGGATTGGGTTGTGAACGTTTGATGTGTTACAGGACACCGTGTAATGAAGGGTTCGCCAGTGAAATAGGCGGATGCGTCGTCGGCCGGTCAGAGAAGAGAGAAGCGTCTCCGCCATTGTTTTAACAGTGAGTTTTACACGCATTATAACTAATCCTTTGTATTTCTTATTGTCTCACCACGCCGGGTTATGCAAATGGACCGCGTGGCTCATTGTGTTGTGTTGGCGGACGGCCACGTGGACTGGCTAAAGTTTTGACCTCTGGACTTCCCGTTTTAGGCCCTCCATATTCCTTCTGTTGGAAGGCATGTTAGTTTCCCTTTGTAATAGGATCCCCCTTGCGGCCGATTTCAGGTGTGGCCGCTCGAGAGATTCGTTTCTCCGCCAGGATCCAGAGGCGCCTTTGGAGCCTGGACGCGAGACCCGTTCCTCGAGCCCAGCCCCGGCCTCCTGCGGAGCTGACCGTGCTGTAACGGAGTCCGTCTAGCAATCCAGCTGAGGCGGGACGGTTTTTCATTGAACCTTAATTATTTTTCTTTTCTTTGAATAAATTCAATTTACTTTGTATTCTACGGGTCCACCTAAGAACCAGAATGTTCTACGGTGTTACGCCCGCCTGACGGCGGGTAACAAAGAAAAAGAATAATAAAACAATTACAAAATTTACAAGATTTATTTATGGGTTAACAATGTATCACAAAACTAATAAAGTTACTATTAATGTCTCTAAGCACAAAAAGATCTCAAAATCACAGGGATGAGTTCTCGGCACAGGGAAGCTTGTGGTCAGTAAAAAAAACCCTAAGTGCGCTGGGGACTTATCTTATCCGGCTATTTGACCTTAGCCGGTTGGGTCACTTCCGGGCGTAGGACGCGCAGCCGTAACGCGATTCGGACGGGGACGTGTGGCACGTAGACCTCAGCTCATGGGTGGTGTGCGGCTGGGTACACCACAGGGCGGAGTGCGTTCAGAATAGAATAGAATAGAATAGAATAGAATACTCTTTATTGTACACCAATATCAGAAAAGGTTAACATGGCATCAGAGAAATACAACTAATAAATGTACAATGGGCGGTCTTATCGCACAGGGCGATTTCTTCCAGACAACCTTTGGATGGATAGGAGTTGTGAACTTGAAAACGGCAGGTAGGGTGTGCAATAATTTATACAATATGACAAATACATGTAGTACATGAAAAAATAAATACATATATAACCTTACTCTAATACATATTATATAACTTTTAAATACTATAAATCCTATGTAACTTTAATAAATTGATACTATACATATATATACAAAAATATCATATTTAAATTATTAGAAAAAATAACAAATAAAGATAACATTATAACTGCAAGTAATGTTCCTTAACTAGCTTATTGAAAGTTTCTAAGGACTGTGCACATCTTATTGTTATGGGTAACGCATTCCATAAACGTATTGCAGTAATCGTGAACGACTTGTCCATGAACGTAGATGTATGTTCTGGGAAATGCAGCTTAAGGTTTTCCGATGATCTTAGGGACCTCAAATGTGTGTCACAAAGGAACTCAAAACGTTCTTTAAGATAAAAGGGAGAAATGGGATTAAATAAAATGTTGTACAACAACGAGACAATATGAGCATTCCGGCGACGACGAATTGGCAACCACTTGAGCTTTACGCGGAAGGAGGAAACGTGGTCATATTTGCGAAGTCCAAATATGAACCTTATGCAAAGATTTTGGAGACGCTCAAGTTTATTTAGTTGCTCTTCAGTTAGATCAAGATAGCTGACATCGGCATAGTCGAGTATTGGTAAAAGGAGCGTTTGTGCGAGCACAATTTTAGTGGTAATTGGGAGAAAGTTACGAAGACGCCTGAGAGATCCCGCTGCCGCGAATAGTTTGCGACTTAGAGTTTTGAGCTGTGGGGCCCATGATAACGTATTGTCAAATATAACACCCAGATTCTTGACGTTACTAGAGAATGGTATAATCGTACCATCGTAGCAAACTTGGGGAAGTTGTAACGTATCTACCCTGGCAAACATACGAGGGCTGCCAATTATGATGGCTTGCGACTTAGCTGGGTTTATTTTGAGGCCATATGCGTGACTCCAGTCTCCTATTCTGGCTAAGTCATCATTTAAATTCTCGATAATATCTGGCAACATAGTGAGTGGACCCTGAGAGTAAATTTGAAGATCGTCTGCATAAAGATGGTAAGAAGAAGAAAGATTATTTGAAATAGTATTTATAAAAATAGCGAATAGTAACGGGGATAAAACGCCACCCTGCGGCACGCCAGCAATTAAATTTGACCATGTTGAATATGAGTTATCAATACGGACTCTTTGCCGACGGCCAGACAGGTAAGACTGAAACCAATCAATCGCCATTGGAGATATGTTAAGGGCACCCAGGACTGCCAGGAGAATGTCAAAATCTACAGTATTAAAAGCATTGCTGAAATCAAGTAATAAAAGTACTGTGAGTTTGCCACACTCCATGGCACCCCTGATGTCATCCGTAATTTTGACTAGGGCAGTAACGGTACTATGTCCGGGACGGAACCCAGATTGCATGGGATTAAGAAGATTGTTTGTACAGATAAAGGAATTGAGTTGGATATGGATAAGACGTTCCAGGACTTTTGACAGGAAGGGGAGGATGGATATGGGACGGTAGTCAGAGAAGGAACTGGGATTTTTATTCTTAGGCAAAGGAGTAACTTGAGCTTCTTTCCACGCGGACGGGAAAGAGCTACTGGATAAGGAATAATTAAGTATGTGACAAATAATTGGTAGGAGTTCATCAAGGATTGGAATTATCATATTACGGCTGACATTGTCGCTACCGACCGCGTGGGAAGATATTGACAGTATGCTTTTCTTAACATCACAACTGGTAAATTGATTAAAAACAAGTGGTTGATGATTAGGAGTTGGAAGAGATGAAAGATGCGCTAAAGTTTGAGCTTTTGCTGACGCATAGCTCGAAGAAGAAGAAAAGTGCTGATTAAGCGAATTTATATCTATTTTCGTAGGAAGTTTATCTTGACTTTTTCCAACTCCTAGAGATCTAAGAAATTTCCAGACTTTAGCCGGATCGTCATTTTCGACGGATTTATGAATACTGTGGCGTTGGGCGTTTCTACACATCTTGTTGCAGCGATTTCGTATGCAGATGTATTTCTCCCGATTGTAGTCAGTTGGCCGACACTTGAATCTGGTCTTAGCTACTGCCTTCTGATGAATTAACTTTTTGATATCGGCATTTAGCCACGGTGCCGGACGGTGTTTCAATTTTATGGCCCGAACAGGAGCATGAATGTCATACAACTCAATTAATCTAGACGCAAAAATGTCAACCTTAATATCGATGGAAGCAGAATCTAAGACACCGCTCCAATCGATACCACTAGCTGCTTCTCGAAGATTGTCAAGGTTCATACCACTAAAATTGCGCTGCAGAAGAATTTTTGACTTCGACTTAGGTGGACGAATCTTATAAGAAAGGAAGATAAGGTCGTGATATGAGAACATGTCTGCCGAGCATTGTCCATACTTGGCGACATGATCACGAGAAGAAATGAAAATCAAATCAAGAAGTGACGGTGTAGTATTAGGAAAGTGGTGTGTTGAATTTAAGGGCAGAACGAAAAGATTAGTCGATTCAACAATCGATAAGAGAGAAGTAGAACGAGAATCATTTTTTAGGAGGCAGGTATTAAAGTCACCCATAATAATTGTATGACTGTAAGCAGGAATAATGTTTTCAAGAAGTTTTTCAAAAGAAGAAAAGAAATTAATACGAAGAGAGGGACAGTAATATACTCCTAATAAAACTTTTGTATTGCACAACTCCACTTCAATGAAGAGGTGCTCACCAGCGTTTGTGGACGGCGGCTGTGGCGATGTATCAATAGTACAAAATTTTATATAATCGCGAAGATAAATGGCAACTCCACCACCACCGCCATGCACACGATCGTTGCGTATAAGATTAAAACCTGGTAAACAATAAGAGGTAGACGGGAGGCAAGGTTTAAGCCATGACTCGGAGATGAGAATAGCATGGATGTTCTCACATTCGAAGTTGGCCAGCATATCTGGGAAATGTGCCGGAATACTTTGGGCATTAATGTGGACAACATTGAAATCCCTAGGAACATCAGCAAAATGAGAAATTAAAACCTCACTCAGGGATGGGCCGTTTGTAAAGCTAGAATCACTTGCAGTTACAAAACTCTCGTTATCACTAACATCAGAACAATATGACATGATAAATTATAAATATATATATATATATAACAATATAAAATGTACGTATATAAAATACGAGTATATATAGTAATATTTAATATAACTAAATTGTGAACTGCTAATTACTTGCGTTCCTAATTTCTATCCACCCGCCAGTTCCTAAGAATTTGTATGGAAATAATTTAAAAAACAAAATAAAACATCATTGCCAGGTTGCGCTTACTCATTCTCAGAGACGTCAAAATAAAACAGTTAGCGATACGGAACGCAACCAAATGACACTTGACATCATTGTAACATTATGACATTGACATAATGTCATTTGTTGTAAATAATCGTACGTATGTAAGTAAACAAAACCACAATACAATTAAAAACAATATGCGGACAATACAGTGATATTTCATGAAAATAAAAGGATAAAAAGTGTAAAAACAAATGGAGAAACATTAAATTAAATTAAATTGACAGTGATCTCAAAATTGTAAGGTAGACAAATAACCAATAACCGGGAGGTAAACCAAATAACATAAACATTGGAGTCGCTGGATCCGTTATTTTTTAGCAGTGACATTCCTCCTCGGCCTCGTATGCAGTGCAACTGAATCGCTCTGATCCGGTTTATGGGACGCACTTGTTGGGATTTTATTAACATCGTCGATGGTCTCAACACGATGCCGCTTGCCAGAATTGTCTAAGGCGTAAACCTGACCACCCTGAGTCCAAGACTGGGTTATTGGGAACTTCTGACGTGCCACCATGAAGGCTGCATGACGAGTTTTAGTGAGGAATTCGGAAATAGTAACTCCCGAACCCTTCAGTTTTTTCTTAATGGACCAAACCTTATCCCGGACCCCGGCCGACTCAAACTTGCAGAGGATTGGTCGAGGCTTCAATGTGCTACTCTGACGTCCCATCCTATGGCAGCGCCTGATGTCCTTATCGGTGAATCCTCCAATGCCTAGCTGGGAGCGTACAACCCTGACAACGACCTGTGCCACATCCTCTTTCTCTGACTCGCTGATTCCGTGTACTAGAAGAATCTTTCTACGGCTTCTCATCTCCAGCCGATCTATGTTGCGTGCCAGTATGTCAACCTGTTTTTGAAGGATGGTAATAGTATGGACAAAGTTGGCTTTGTAGTTAGCGAAGTCAGCCACCAAGGCAGAAACATCTTGGGTCCCGGTATCAGATGCCCTCTTCAGCTCCGCCTCCACACTGGCACATTTCTTGAAAAACTCCTCACGAAGACTAGATACAGACTCTTGCACTGTAACTGCCATTGTTTAAAATTGAAGATAGCTGTGTATATTGTGTAGTGGTTAAGAAAATTTACACTGAACTGGCAGGGTGGTTCAATAGTGATTACTTTTTAAGCATAATATCACTTAATTATGTAAGTTAAATATATTTAAATTAAATTTAATTAGCAGACAAAAAACTTTTACTTCAGCCTCGTGGCCGTCGGTCAGCAAGAAAAGCCTTAACACGTACGGCGGTCTTCTACTCGTCCGGAGAATCCCAGCCCGTACAGAGGTCCCCCAGTTTCCAAGGGGGATGATCAGTAGTATGACTAGTAGTTTTTTCAGAAAATCGGGCTCCTAACTACCGCTCCCGCTATTTATTAACTGCCCTTGTTTTTTTTTTGAAGTGGCATGTGGAGGGGTTCCCTTGTTGGAGGGAGGACACGCCCCACACTATTGTCTGGTTCATCGTACGATTTTGTAGGAAGGAGAAGACGATATGCTAATGAAAGAAATAGAATTATTCCCCTGTATTCGCAAAGTTTTGTGCCTTTGTTCTTTATTCTCGAACCTTCTATGCACCTATGCATTGTGGGCGTTACCAACCCGTTGTTCTAGAAGGTTTTCGCCTTTGGACGCGAAGATCACCATATATGGTTATGAACGATGCCAACACTAGTTAATGCGCGCGGATTCCGTTTGATAGTAATAATACGTTGGTTTGTTTGTCTGTTGTAAAAAAAATATTTGATATGAAATTTTTGTATTATATTTTATCTTGTTACAACGCAACAATACCCCCTCTCCCAGAGAAAGGATTTTACGTAGTAAAATCCGCTGCGGTAAGCGCCTAATAAGTCTAGAACCGCCCAGTAACTGTCTCACATTCATTCTTCCCCTACCAAATACCTAACACGCGACCCAGCATACGACCTGTCACAATTGTCTGAGGAAATTTCTAAATCAACAGACTACCACACAACTAGAGTACGAATCTATTAAAAGATTGGACTCAAGAACAGTACTGCCTGACAATGAGCTACTAAAAAGGGAGAATATTGCTACCTGAGACATTCTAACGAATCGGCCCTAAGATATACGCTGGTCTTTGATGAATTTGTTGCAATCACGACCCGTTGCAACGAGAAAAATAAAATCGGTGTAGGCTTATTTAAAGAGTTACCAGCCGCTCTTTACGCGCATAACAATACGCATGAGACCCATGCCAGGGTCAAACCCTATAAATGCGCAAAACGCCACAAAAAAATAAATAAAAAAAAAATAACGAATTAGGCCTATACAAGGCACCTAACCCGCCACAAAGCGCAAACACAAGAAACAATCTCCCAACTAAAACGACAATATCCGTGTAGGCTTACTTTAATTCATCAAAGACAACACAATCAAGGCCGAAGCGCGAAACTTTACATAAAAGAAAATTAATACAATAATTCAACACTACGTATAAAACAAAAATCGAAAACGAACATGTCGAATAAATTAACAATTTATTAAACAAATGTACTAAGCGACATTGCGAGTATGCCCGTCTCTAGCGAATCTGTTCCGGTCACGACCCGCCGAAACGAAAATAAACAGCAGACGAGTAGACCTATACCAAGAAACTGTCATACTCCGCTAAAAATTTACAAAACGCAAATAAACAAAACGTGTGCAGACCTATACCGAAGTCATACAACACTAAACAACTCCCAATCAAACATCAAAATTCGTGTAGGCTTATTTAATTGGCTAGAGACAAACGTAATCACTAATGGAACTTAATAATGTTGAACTAGATAGAAAAAATAGTTAATATAATAATTAACAAAAAATAAAATTTGGGTCGAACCCACGAAACAAAACTATAGTTAAAAGGTGTATAAACCACGTAAATATAAAACAAACTACAAAAGAAGAAAATTTATGAACAGTAATATATAAAGTTGATTAAAAACCAAAAAAAAAATTAAACGAAAACAGACGAAACAGAACCCGTGCGCATATGACAATGTACCACGAAAAGAAAATACTAATGAAAGAAAAGTTAAACGCGACCACAAGATATAATAATAAAATATTTGAAAATCGTGATAAGTTATTAAAGCCATTTCATAAAAAAAAAATTAAATAAATAAATGGTATCACAGTCAAGATAAAGTTACTTTAATTCAATAAATTAAATTTCAATTTTCAATTTTTAAAATTTATTTTAATCCTAATGTCTAAAAAAAAGAACTATCATGGTTATTGACTAGAACTTCTTCTACATTAAAGTCTACAGTTTTCCTGCGTAAGTTGTAATGTCGCGAGCTTTTGACATGGCTGTTATACAGAGATAGCTGGACTTTATCGAATATTTTCGCCAAACAGCCTAGGTTTTCCGCGTATTCATCGCGTGGCGAGAACACCAGATCACTTGGGTCTACATCTGTAGAATAATGCAACCCGCATGATACGGTTTCCCTAGCGTACACTAGAAACGCCAGTTTGGTCAAACGAAAATATTTAATGGAACGGTCCATGTCTAGATAAAATAAGATACAAAATTTATTGGAAGTCAGAATGGCTCAATATAATTATAATGTTCTGAATAAAAAAATTTGTGACTGCTATTACTACGCGGCGGAATGTGACGCGGTTGTGGGTAACTTAAAAATTTAGACGTAATACAACTATGTACGTAACCGCTATTGTCTTTCAGAGCAACAAAAAAATTGCAACACAATAGTTTGCAATAACGAAAAAATAAATAAAAGCAATAAATGCCGAAAAGAAAAATAAAAAAAAAGAAACCTGAAGAAAAGTCAGTTACGCCACAATTGACAAAAAGATAAAATGCAATTGCACACACAAAAACAGAAACCAATAAATTAAAAAAAATATTAAAAAAATCATATGCCCACTGTGCAGTACACGCGCAATTGGGTAATCTTTGGTGTAAATGACTACCCGGCGGAACCAGACGACAATAGTCGGCTACCCGCTCCCCTATAAGGAGAAACGGGTCGGTGGTACCTCCCCGTTCAGCCTCGTCCGCAAAGGCTTACCACCTGGATACGGAAAAACACCGACACCAAAAGACCATAAAACCTCCCTGTGCTTGCCTTTAATACGGGGGCGCCACTTGTTACGCCCGCCTGACGGCGGGTAACAAAGAAAAAGAATAATAAAACAATTACAAAATTTACAAGATTTATTTATGGGTTAACAATGTATCACAAAACTAATAAAGTTACTATTAATGTCTCTAAGCACAAAAAGATCTCAAAATCACAGGGATGAGTTCTCGGCACAGGGAAGCTTGTGGTCAGTAAAAAAAACCCTAAGTGCGCTGGGGACTTATCTTATCCGGCTATTTGACCTTAGCCGGTTGGGTCACTTCCGGGCGTAGGACGCGCAGCCGTAACGCGATTCGGACGGGGACGTGTGGCACGTAGACCTCAGCTCATGGGTGGTGTGCGGCTGGGTACACCACAGGGCGGAGTGCGTTCAGCCTCGTGGCCGTCGGTCAGCAAGAAAAGCCTTAACACGTACGGCGGTCTTCTACTCGTCCGGAGAATCCCAGCCCGTACAGAGGTCCCCCAGTTTCCAAGGGGGATGATCAGTAGTATGACTAGTAGTTTTTTCAGAAAATCGGGCTCCTAACTACCGCTCCCGCTATTTATTAACTGCCCTTGTTTTTTTTTTGAAGTGGCATGTGGAGGGGTTCCCTTGTTGGAGGGAGGACACGCCCCACACTATTGTCTGGTTCATCGTACGATTTTGTAGGAAGGAGAAGACGATATGCTAATGAAAGAAATAGAATTATTCCCCTGTATTCGCAAAGTTTTGTGCCTTTGTTCTTTATTCTCGAACCTTCTATGCACCTATGCATTGTGGGCGTTACCAACCCGTTGTTCTAGAAGGTTTTCGCCTTTGGACGCGAAGATCACCATATATGGTTATGAACGATGCCAACACTAGTTAATGCGCGCGGATTCCGTTTGATAGTAATAATACGTTGGTTTGTTTGTCTGTTGTAAAAAAAATATTTGATATGAAATTTTTGTATTATATTTTATCTTGTTACAACGTAACAACGGTTCATTTAAGAACAAATGGATTACCCGCCCGGCTCTTAACCTGAGAGGCCGGAATACAACTAATTAACTAAAGGACCCCGGGACCGACACCTTTTTATAACTGGAAGAATTTAACCATCGTCGTCGACAGTGACAACAACAGTGACCAAAATGTATGAAGTTAATGTGATAGAAGTTTGTCTTATACCGGTCAAAGCCACACTATCGTAAAGTCGTATACCATACAATTTACCCGAGTAATAAAATGGAAACTGCTCACCGGGGTGACGTAAAATTCCAGCTGGTGCGATTACTAAAGATCCACTCACTATTCTTTGACCTGGCTGACCGCAGTACTGTTGCTCGCCTTCCTGCTGCTCCGCTCAGGGTATATAGACGCGTAGTATCCTTGTCCATCACAATGAAAGCAAGTGATCCCCACTTGGTTAATCGCCGCACTATGACTGCCGCTTGTGATCTTCAGTTTAGAACAATCTTCATGTAGCTTAAAGTCTCCTTTATAGTGACAATGAATCGCCATTATCAGTCATTTACATCGCGTACAGAAGCACATACATTATCACTTCACTGTTTCTCGTTAGATTCACTGTTTTCTCCACGTGGGCTGACTGAGTTCTTATCCCACTTCTGATGTCGCAGATACCCTCATGAGATCATGGATGGGTGGCCGAGATGTGAAGCATCCGGTCTTAATCATAATCTGACATAGTTTAAGTTGGATGAGGGCACTGACTTGGGTACTTGAACGAAAGATAATTTAAATCGAAGTAACTTTATTTTTCTTTTACTAACGACTTCCTACATTATGGAAACAAACACGTGCGTCGACACCGAGCGTAATGCAAGACCGTCCGACATAGACAGCGCACCACAATAAAGTCAGTACTGATTGTCTGAGGCAGTGGTCCGTACCCCGCGACGTCTCAGATAGAAGTGTGTGTCGATTCAACAGCGCGGCTCCATATAAAGACTATCGCTGTCAATGGTGCATCCGGTTCACGTTCTACTAGCGCCATCTAGCCGCCGTCTCGCTACATCCGCTCTATCGACGATCGTGTCCAAGCGGAAGGTACTGCGCCGCTTGCGTTTCCGGTAACAATTTATTGGTTCACTAAAATAATCCTTAGATGGCGCTGTCTCTCGCGCCATAACTTCATCAATCCACGACATATATATATATATTACCCAACAAATTCCATATACAAACTATTCTATTGGATCTGAAAAGCGTCAACTGGAACGTGAATATTAAAACAATACAACATTATTGAAATAAACTAAAACTTCCTTGGTCTAGTGAGCCGACCAACCCCAAACAGCAGCACCTGTTCACAAGTATAACGCATGTGACAGCCATCGATCTCGTCAACCATATTAAAGGGAAGTAACCGACCCGTCACATGTCGCTACCACTGCTCAGAGTATTTTAGTGAGCATGACAACTCACCAACCAAAGCCTGATCAGCGGTAAAGAAAAAAAAATGCTTGAAAATTGCAGTTCCTTTGTGGGGTTGCCTACCGTATGTCTAATTCCCAAGAAATTGAATAAAGTTGGAAAATAAATCTATCTTGGGTGTTGGGATGTGAATTTGGTAGCTTAAATCTAGCAATTTGCCATTGTTTCAGCACACAATCGATCGGCAGGACGTTAAAAAGAAGATTGCTACGATTTGAATATCTTTGAGTAGGTGACTTTGTTCTAGGAACGTCAAATGGTTTTGCCCGATTCCGGGGATTTTTTATAGGTGTTCCATCTGATTTGGTTGGGGAGCCATGACCGGATGTGAGATCGCTGCGCGGGCGTCCATTGTCATTTGTCGCTCAGTCGACGTGAGACGACGCGTAAAACCACACCCGAAGTGAAAGTCGGGGTGTGAGAGTGTAAGTATAAGCCCAAAATCTCTGAAAACGGAGATCTCCGGGTCCCTCCCAGTTATTTGGATCGGGCTGAAAACAGTTAATTGTTACAGAGCAGCGTGTAACGAAGGATTCGCCGGTGAATTAGGCGGACGCGTCGCCGGCCGGTCAGAGCAGAGAGAAGCGTCTCCGCCATTGTTTTCACAGTGAGTAATCCACGCGTTATGATTAATCCCCGGCATTTCACATATTCGAGCCGCCATGTTGTCCGGCTGAAGTGTTGACCTTTGGACTTCCCTCTAGGCCCTCCAGTGTCCTTCCGTTGGAATTAATAGCTTAATAGTTCCCCATTGTAATAGAAGCCCCCTTGCGGCCGATTTCAGGTGTGGCCACTCGAGAGGTTCGTCTCGCCGCCAGGATCCAGAGGCGCCTTTGGAGCCTGGACGCGAGACCCGTCCCTCGAGACCAGCCCCGGCCGTCTGCGGAGCTGACCGTGCTGTGGCGGAGTCCGCCTAGCCATCTGGCTAAGGCGGGACGGTTTTTTTTATACCTCAGTTTTTTTTTATACCTCCTTTTTTGATACCTACCTCATCTTTAATTTAATTCAAGTACTTACTTCATTTTAAGTACTTATTTAATTCTAAGACAAGTTATTTTGTCTTCTATATTCTACGGTTCCTTAGGAACCATTTAATTACCAGCCCGGCCCTCAAACTTGGAGGCCGTACTTTCTCTAAATATAACTCAAGGACCCCGGGACCGACACTTTTCTGGATGACTTGAAGACTTGTACCCTCGTCGTCGGCCCAGGGATCCGGGACTCTTACAGTCCCTGGCGCCCCTAATTATGGTTTGTAAATTCTAAATTGGAAGGTTGAAGGTTGTTGATTGTGGTAAAGATTTGAAATAGTTGGAATGAAATATTATAACTTTCCTTAACTTAAAGATGTTAATTGACTGAGCGCAGTACTGGTTTATCCCAACCCCCACGCCCATAGCATTTACCGATTGAGGCTTAAGCTGCCTGGTTTGACCCGTAGGTAAGGTCTGGGACCCGTAGCGGGAACCCACAAATGTATAAGCAATAAACTTAAGCAAGTTGTGTAACCTACTCCTTAAGAGTATATAAGTAAATATAATTCAGAAACACTAATAAATTCAGATGTTTATCATTGCATATGTGCGATGCCGGGGCGGGTCGCTAGTAAATGTATAAAAAATAATATCTGAATGTGCTGCTATGCGCAAATCTCAGCAACGGCTGAATCTTGTGAAATATTCGTGGAAGTCCAGGGAAGGTTTATATTCCAGCAATAGCCGTCTTTGGATCAACGGCTCCCGGGTTCGATTCCGGGGCCGGGCAAGTACCTTTGTCTGAATCAGAGGCACTTGCGCAGTCTGGGTGTCAGTTATGTTCGTGAATTACATGTTTGTAAACTGCCCCCGCGACACAGGTCAATTAGTAAAGGGGTTTCGTTTTTTTTAAATAAAAATAAAATAATATATATTTGCTCTTCGCACTCATTCGTCCCTTGTAGTATGGCTTACTCACTCTGTTCGTTGCGATACAAATATGTTAAAAATGTAAATACTATATGTCAATATAGTTTTCGTTGTATTCAAAAAGCTAAGCATTTCGCGCGGTTCGTAGCCAGCAAAGGTTAGGTTAGGTTAATTAGCTTGCACCCTGGTAACGGCTGGCTCACGGTAACGCAGTGACCAGCCGGCCAATCCACTCCCCGTCGCTTTCTCGCTCCCGAGTTGACGGTATCTGCTTTTCTGCGCTTCAGTTGGTGAGACCGTTGGGTATCTGCGTCGACTTAGTTCCGCATACCCCCCTGGGATCTCAGCTGTCGTCGTGTCTGGCGCTTTAGTGTTCTTAGTGTTCTTTGTCTTGTACTAGTGTCGTTTGTTTTGTGACGTGTTTGTGCTGTGCGTGTGTGTTGCTCACCATGAGCTTTAGCGCAGCGGCTGCTGGGTCGGACGGAGATCGTTCGTCCTCAGCGGTAGAGGTAGACCTCGATAGTTTACCGGAGGTCGGTATGGCGGCTGGAGGAGTCTCCGACTCAGACTCCAGCGTGCTGGTGGAAAGCGGGCGGCGCAAGAGATCCCATCCTGCGTCGCCCAAGAAAAAGGTGGCCGATTCCGACTCTGACACGGAGACGGACACCAGGCCCAAAGCCAAGGTAACGACGGCCCTTCGGGGCAAAGGCAAGGCAGTAGCCGGGCCAAGTCGCGTGCAGCGGCAGTGGAGTGAGGCCGAGGAGTCGGACGAGCTTGGGCGTCATCTTGGTGCCCGAGCCTTCCGCAGGGAGGCCCCGACGTCGGTTTTCCTTGACCCAGAGGCGGAGCTTGGTTTCGGGCCCAACGACAATCCCGACGCGATGCCGATTGAAACGCTGCGCGCAATAGCGGGCAGATGCTCGGCGGCGGTGCTCGAGATCGCCAGGAAGTCCGGCAACCTGAAGGGGGGGGTTCGTCAAGAACCTGAAGAAGGCGGCGACGACGTACACGGACGTGGTGGAGTCCCTGATCTCCAGGTCGGAGACGCAGGAGATCCGCCGCGTTCGTGCCGACTGCGAGCGCCTTCGGAAGGACAATGAGTCCCTCCGGGCCGAGCTCAAGGCCCACCGGCGGGAGTTCTGCGAAATGAAGGCCGCAATGAACGCCACCGAAGGCGTGACGTCAGCCCCGAGGGAAGACGAGACCCTCGAGGTGTGGAGGCGCTCTATCCTGGAGTCTACCGGGAATATGCTCGCAGCGTACGTCGCGAGCATAAACGAGCGCCTCCTGCCGGAACCGGTGCGCCGTCCCTCGCTGGCGGCCGACCGAAGGAGGGCCTCCGTCCGACCGACGGAGCCGGTGGAGCCCGCTGTGCGCCCCGCAACTGCCCCCGTACGGAGGCGTTCGGCCGCCTCCGCAGCATCCCGCTCCTGCACCCCTGTGCCGACGGAACGCGCCGTCCCACCGACGGCCCCGACGGCCTTGCCTGCGGCGGCTGCCCCTGCGCAGATCGCCGCCAGCAGGAAGAATGAGAAGAGGAAGGCCAAGAAGGCCCGCCGCGCAGCGGCTGCACAGTCTGCTGCTGTCGCGGCCCCGCGGGCCGCCCCACGGGCTGCCCCTGCGGGGTCCCAGCCGCCGGCCCAAGAGGGTGACGGCTGGACTACTGTAACTAGGGGCAGGGGCCCCAGGGCGACGAGGGCCCCCGCGACTCAGCCGGCTCCACCGGCTGCACCCGCAAAGGCCAAGGATCGGAGGCCTGTGCGGCCTAAGCTCGTTGAGCCATCCACGGCGGCGGTGGTGGTCTCATTGCTGCCGGAGGCCGTGGCAAGGGGGGTGACCTACGCCCAGGTCCTGCAAAGGGCAGAGGAGGAGGTAAGCCTGGCTGAGCTGGGGATCGAGGGGGGCCTCCGAATCCGCAGCTCAGCAACTGGTTCCAGGCTGATGGAGCTGCCGGGCACCCAGAACGGGGACAAGGCCGACCAGCTGGCCGAAAAGCTGCGTCCGGTCTTGGAGGGGCTGGCCGAGGTCATCCGGCCCGTGAAGTGCGTTGAGGTGCGCATTTCGGGGCTGGGAGACTCGGCCACAACTCGGCAGTCGCGGTGGCGGTGGCCAGGGCAGGGAAGTGCGCCCTGGCCCTGGTGAAGACGGGGGAAATCCGTCCCGGGCCCGGCGGGGCGGGCACTGTCGTCGTGCGGTGCCCGATCGCCGTCGCCAAGACCTTGTCGGAGGCCGGCAAGGTCCAAGTTGGGTGGAGCGAGGCCGTGGTCCGGGTGATGGACCAGCGCCCGCTAAGGTGCTACCGGTGCCTTGGCATGGGCCACACCCGGCCGACGTGTCCATCCAGGGTGGACCGGGACCCCCCCGTGACCAAAGGTAGAGCGACCGCCGTCGCCTCCACCTCTGCCGGGCGCCCGCAAGCGCAGGAGGAAGCAGACATGTCCTCATGAATAGGTCCGGGCATGTCGCCTTCCTCCAGGCGAACGTCAATCGCTCCGCCGGGGCTCAGGACTTGCTGATGCAGTCCATGGCGGAGCGACGAATCGGCGTCGCAGTCGCCTGCGAGCCGTATTACGTCCCCTCCCAGGGCCACTGGGCTGGGGACCTTGACGGCGACGTGGCGGTCGTCGTCAGATCGGACGCTGCCCCGCCCCTCTCGACGATAGAGAGGGGCGAGGGGTTCGTGGTGGCGGGGTGGGGAGAGTACCGTATTGTGGGCGGTTACTTCTCCCCCAACCGACCCCTGGCGGAGTTCGAGACGTATCTCGACTCCGTCCGGGGCGCCTTGGATAGGCTGTCGCCGGGGCCAGTGGTCCTCCTCGGCGACCTTAACGCCAAGTCTGAGGCGTGGGGTAACCCCGCCACGGACGCGAGGAGTAGGGCCCTACAATCTTGGGCCCTACTGGCCGGTCTGTCCCTACTGAACGTAGGGACATCGCAGACATGCGTGCGCCACAACGGCGGATCCGTAGTGGACGTCTCAATTGCCACGCCCGCCGTCGCGCGCAGAGTCTCCGACTGGCGAGTGGCGGAGGGGGTCGAGACGCTGTCGGACCATCTGTACGTTCTGTTCAGCGTCTCGCCCCTCCCAGGCTTCAGGCCGGCCCGTAGGCGGGCCAACAGGCTGCCTAGGTGGACCTTGAGGTGGCTCGACGTGGAGCTGGCCAAGGACGCGGCCATCGTCCAGCGCTGGTCTTCCCCTGCTGTGGGGGCTGGTGCGGACGTGGACGAGCTGGCCGGCCGCATGCGCGCCTCACTCCAAGAGGTGTGCGATGCGGCCATGCCGAGGGTTCGGAGGGGGCACCAGGGACGGAAGCAGGTGTATTGGTGGTCGTCTGATCGCTGAGCTCAGGGCGGCCTCCAAAGTGGCCCGCCGCCAATACACGCGGTGCGGCCACCGCCTGCGGAACAACCCGTCCCTGGAAGAGTTGAGGGACCGGCTGCGGGGCATCTATCGAGAGGCGCAGATGGCCCTGTAGCTGGCAATCAGTCGGGCCAAGGCCGCTGCCAGGGAGCAGCTGTTCGACAGGTGCCTTCTGTCCGGACGGTTCCCGAAGCTCTGGAGGGAGGGGAGGCTATGCCTCCTCAAGAAGGAAGGCCGGCCGGAGGACTCCCCCTCCGCGTACCGGCCCATCGTGCTTCTGGACGAGGCGGGCAAACTGTTCGAGAGGGTCCTCGCTGCCCGTCTCGCCCAGCACCTTGAGGGAGTGGGACCGGGGCTCAGCCCGGTCCAGTTCGGCTTCAGGGCGGGGCGGTCGACGATCGACGCGCTCGACGCCCTGAGGCGCCTCCGCGAGGAGGCGGTGGAGGAGGGGCAAGTGGTCCTGGCGGTGTCGCTCGACATCGCCAATGCGTTCAACTGCCTCCCCTTCGAGACGCTCGAGGAGGCACTTCGGTACCATGAGGTGCCTCCTTATCTCGGGAGGCTGCTGAGCGCATACCTCCGGGCATGGCAGCTTCGGTAAGTACCTGCATCAAATCGCGGGCCGGGAGCCGACGCCGGTCTGCCACGAGTGTGGCGCGCCAGTCGACACGGCGCGCCACACGGTGGAGGAGTGTGCCGCCTGGGTGACCGAGAGGCGGGCCCTGGCGGCACAGGTCGGAGGAGACCTCTCGCTGTCGAGCCTTATCGGACGGATGCTCGACAGCGAGGAGGGGTGGGAAGCAATGGCCTCCTTCTGCGAGGACGTCATGTCGCAGAAGGAGGCCGCGGAGCGGGTCAGGGAAGAGGACGTCCTGGCCGACCCGCGCCGCAGACGAAGGCCGGGGAGGAGGAGGCGACTGTACGCCCACCTCCTTCCCCCGCCATAGAGGCCGGTGGTGGGCCGGGGGACCCGCCACCGACGAAAGCCTCGATGACTGAGGGCGTCCCAGTGTACCGGGACGCCCTCTCCGATAGTCGCTTGCCCGCCTAGCGGGCACCTCGTCGGGGCGTCAACGTCGACTGCGCTCGCGCGAACCGTTGGCGCCCCAAGCGTGCCGTGTGAGGGTATACCGCTGGGGTTTTAGTGGGTATACGGGTTCTGTCCCGGGAGTCCCACATAATCACCGACCACCGATGCGTAAAGCATTTCCCCAGCGAAACCAAAAAAAAAAAAAAAAGGTTAATTAAATATATGTCGGAGAATGAACTGTTTAATTAAACCTTTTAATTTGAGCAGCGGGTTCAAGGTACCGATCTTAACTACACTCCAGCATTAACACACCGCACCGCAACCACTGTTTCTATCATAACGCGCGATCCACCGCGATCGCGCTCCTTTTATAAGTTTTTGCCGAACGTCAAGATGGCGGCTCGACCCCGCTCGAGGACTACCCTCCGCTCTGACAATGTAAAATAATATAACGTCTTCTTTTAAAAAGATGACAAACTAATTTGAATAAAAAAATCTAACAAATTAAACTAATTAAAATTAAGATTTAACAAAGTATTTTCTAGGCTAATTGATATCGTCTATATGTAACCAGCAATCATCTCCATTCTGACTATTTCCTCCGACACGGCCACCCTGACGTTTCACACGTCCTCGTGTGATGTTGAAGGGTGAGCATCATCATTATCTGTAAAGATACAAACAAATTTCCGGGCAACATGGCTCGGCCACTCCTGACCAAGTAGAATACGGTCCCAAACATTTATGTAGTCTGATATCAAACGTCAAACTCTCAATCCCAACGAGCGTCCAATCCCTGTGCACCCCCACGCCGTCCACCAAACAGACTCCACACTAACGAAATGGCCACCTCGCCCTTTCCCATCCACCTGGCCACCCCGCCCTTCACAGTTCATTGGGCCACCTCGCCACTCGTTGTCCACTTGGCCACCTCGCCCCTCACATAATTCCCGTTCAAACATCCAGATAGCCACCCCGCCATTTAGACACGTTCACCGCAGCACCGCCAAGATGTTCCGCATATGGCCCACAAGCCACCACGCCGCTACCACGACCCACCATATCTCAAACATACCGCTCCAGAGAACAGCGCCACCCCATCTCCTCACGCGGGCGTCGCAAGAGGCGACTCCCACTCCCAGAAGGGACCAGACCCGACACCGACCATCCCTCGCACCATAAGTCCCGATGGCCCAGTGGTTCAGCACTCCGACCTCTAGTTCAGAAGCTTCAGAAGCTCAGAAACTTCGATGGCATGAAATCTGGATCTGCTGTCCTATCGCCTTATGTTTAGGCTCTCAATCTACCTTACCGATGCAAATCAAGGCACATAACGGTGCCTTAATCTTGGAAAACCTTGATACAAACTGCCGAAAATATGATGCTAGACCGATGAACTCAAGCCTAACGCTAAAACACCCCGTCCAATCTAAATTTCGTATCGCAAGTAATTACGTAAAACATGTAAAAGAATTTCAAACAACATTCTGTGTGTTTTTTTTTTTTTAACCTTTTGACTAAACCGTCAAACCTTTCTACACCTGCCCCTGCCCACAATCACAATGTTGTGATGGCTTTAGGTTGGTGTCACTCTAAATGTAAGTCTGTTGGACGTCAGTCTCTGACAGCTAGTGGCGCCACCTGGGCAGTTTCATGTGGCAGTCCTGACCCATGCCATTTAGTTGTCCTTAACAAATCGAGGTGCAACTGTCAAATAGTTGTTATAAAATCAAACCCCAATTAATTTACTGCTATTTGCAAATATTACTCAATTCTCTTTTCACAATAACCGAAAGCGGAACCAGCCCTTAATATCGGCTCGTGTTCCAGCAACTTTACGAACGCGCAATCCCTATCCAATCTGTGGGGTTGTCCACGACGTATGACGGCCAGACGAGTAACTACAAATGACCCCAAGTAAAACATCAACGTTAAGTTTTGCATTTGCCAATGAAATAGGCGGACGCGTCGCCGGCTGGTCAGAGCAGAGAGAAACGTCTCCGCCATTGTTTTAACATTGAGTCCCACACGCATTATAACCAATCCCTTGTATTTCTTATTGTCTCGCTACGCCGGCCTACGCAAATGGACCACGTGGCTCACCGTGTTGTGTTGGCATACGAGCACGTGGACTGGCAAGAGTTTCGACCCCTGCGACTTCCCGTGTAGGCCCCCCATATTCCTTCTGTTGGAAGGCATGATAGCCTCCCCCTGTAACAGGATCCCCCCTGCGGCCGATCTCAGGTGCGGCCGCTCGAGAGACTCGTCTCAACGCCAGGATCCAGAGGCACCCCTGGAGCCCGGATGCGAGCGAGACCCGTTCCTCGAGCCCGGCCTCCTGCGGAGCTGATCGCGCCGTAGTGGAGTCCGCCTAGAAATCCAGCTGAGGCGGGACGGTCCCTCACTACCCCCCAATTATTCCTCTTTTACCTGCATTTCTTTTCGTTAAATAAATACAATTTATAAATAAATAAATACTAGCCCCATCTCTCTTTAATCTATATTGCGCAGACATGGTCGCCACCATCAAACACTGCCGGCACCACATATACGCAGATGACGTGCAAATTTACATCTCATGCAAACCTCAGGATTGTGTAGCTGCAGTAAATGCAATCAATGAAGACCTAGAAAGCTTGGCAAGGTGGTCCAGTATAAATTCTCTCAACCTCAACCCTCATAAATCTAAATATATTGTATTTGGCACTGACTCTCAACTAACTAAGTTGCAGGGTGCAGCAGTCTCGTCCCTTAAGATTATTATCTCAGGTCAGCAAATAGATCGTGTATATGAAGCCCGCAATCTGGGACTTCTAATGGACCCCTCCCTAAGATTTGAAAAATATACCACAGACTGTATACAGAATTGCTTCTACCGGCTGAAAGTACTTTATAAACTACGTCCGTTCCTTAGTGAACATCTCAGAATGCAGCTGGTAGAGTCAATTGTACTGTCAAAACTTAACTACATGGATACGGTAATTGGTCCAAGACTTTTAGCGAGCAGCGAAAGAAATTTACAAAGAGTACAAGCGGCTTGTAGTCGGTTCTGTTTCAACATTCCACCTCGAACACATGTCACACCCTTTCTTAATAAACATCAAATTTTAAAAATGAAATTGCGGCGGAAACTTCACCTGGCATGTTTGCTTTTTGGCGTTATCAGAAATAAGTGTCCGTCATACTTGTACACTAAAATAACATGGACCAGCCATCACCGTCAAAGCGAAGCGAGAAGCAATGCGCAGCAACTTGTCACCCCTTCACATAGGTCTGCATCCTTCCGCGGCAGTTTTAAATACGCAGCGTCGAAATGTTGGAATAACATTCCACCCCCCATCAGAAACCTGCAAAATATACACTGTTTTAGGCGCAACTTAAAAAAATTCCTACTTTTGCAACAAGTTAAATATGAATGTGTTGACATCAATTTGTCTATTTTGTAGTTCATTTCTTACTTAGCTTAATGGTGGTATTATACATTGCTATGATCGACGTTGCATCACGACCTTCTTCCTCTACAATAAATTACAATACACTAGCTGCGCACCGCGGTTTTCACCCGCGCTTACCGTACATTTATCGTTATATTCTGGGTATTTCACACACTATCGTTAAAAATTGTGGCCTGTGTATTATTTTTGATGATCGTTGTAAAGTTACATCAAAATTTGTTCGGTGGTGTTTAGCGTGAAACAGTATCAAACAGGCTTAGAAATTTTCACGTTTATATTATTAGTAGGATTGCACTGTGTGTGTTTCTTTTTTTATTATTATGATTACCCTAGATTTACCTGCATTTAATTTCAGATATATATATATTGTATAATATATTATAAGTATTTCTTTTCTTATTTGCCTCTTTTTTCTCCGTCTTATGTTACTATTGTTGTTAATGTACAGTACCCTCGCCCGGGAGTCATGCAAGGGTTGCTATCTGAAAACCAGTGCTGGGTGCTCCACACCTAGCTTATGCTGAGATGGTGACCTTTCGGCAAGGCACACAGACCCAATTTATTTTCTAGTTTTTATTACTTTTTACATTTTTTTCTTTGTTTATGTTTGTGTGGTTGGTGGTTAAGTATTTGGTGCAATTCCGCTTTGCTATGCGTGCTCGTTATTAATGTATATCTATGTGGTGATAGAACACTTGTCAAACACGTATAGCGAACATAAATATTTGCATACAAATGGCGTGCGCTAGAAGTCATGTGGAGTTCATGCACAAACATCCGAGCTTCAATGTTGTAACCAAGCTGTGTTGTCCTGTGTGCTTTGTTGAATAAATGTGTTTTCTTTCTTTCTTCTTTCTTTCTTTCTTACTTTGCATTCCACGGGTTCACCCAAGAACCAGAACGTTCCAGGGTTCAGTTAGGAACCAGTATGTTACCCGCCCGGCTCCCAAACTGGGAGGCCGGAACATAACTACACTCAACTAAAGGACCCCGGGACCGACACCTCTTTATAACTGGAAGAACCCAACCATCGTCGTCGGCTCAGGGATCCGGGACTCCCACAGTCCCTGGCGCCCCTTAAGTATTATCAACTAGAACCGTGACCAAAATTTATGAAGTTGACGTGATAGACGTTTGTCATAGACCGATCAAAGTCACACTATCGTAAAGTCGTATACCATACAATTTACCCGAGTAATAAAATGGTAACTGCTCACTGGAGTGACGTAAAATTCCAGACCCACTCACTATTCTTTGACCTGGCTGACCGCAGAACTGTTGCTCGCCTTCCTGCTGCTCCGCTCAGGGCAGTTAGACGCGTAGTGTCCTTGTCCATGACAACGCAAGCAAGTGATCCCGTTCACTTGGTTAATCGCCGCACTATGACTGCCACTTGTGATCGTCGGATTAGTTAGAACAATCTTCATGTAGCTAAAGGTCTGGGCAAACAGCGGACGGGGCGGGACGGCGACGCGACGCTGGCGGGACGTGAAGAGTTGTAATGTATTAGTTATGTCACACAGAGCCGACGCGACGCGACCGCTACTCCCGCGCCGAGCGCGACGGCCTTATGTGACCTATTCTACATTAACTAATACCCAGACCTTTAAGGTCTGGGCAAACAGCGGACGGGGCGGGACGGCGACGCGACGCTGGCGGGACGTGAAGAGTTGTAATGTATTAGTTAATGTAGAATATGTCACACAGAGCCGACGCGACGCGACCGCTACTCTCGCGCCGAGCGCGACGGCTATATGTGACCTATTCTACATTAAGTAATACATTACAACTCTTCACGTCCCGCCAGCGTCGCGTCGCCGTCCCGCCCCGTCCGCTGTTTGCCCAGACCTTTAATGTCTTTCCATCGCGTACAGAAGCACACACATTATCACTACACTGTTTTCTCCACGTGGGCTGACTGAGTTACATACCACTTCTGATGTCGGAGAATGAACTGTTTAATTAAACCTTTTAATTTGAGCAGCGGGTTCAAGGTACCGATCTTAACTACACTCCAGCATTAACACACCGCACCGCAACCACTGTTTCTATCATAACGCGCGATCCACCGCGATCGCGCTCCTTTTATAAGTTTTTGCCGAACGTCAAGATGGCGCCTCGACCCCGCTCGAGGACTACCCTCCGCTCTGACAATGTAAAATAATATAACGTCTTCTTTTAAAAAGATGACAAACTAATTTGAATAGAAAAATCTAACAAAGTAAACTAATTAAAATTAAGATTTAACAAAGTATTTTCTAGGCTAATTGATATCGTCTGTATGTAACCAGCAATCATCTCCATTCTGACTATTTCCTCCGACATATATTTAAATTACAAAGTAAAAAAAAACTGTTTTTGATATTATAAGTTATATAAATTGTTAATTTCTTTCTTGTGCCGAATAAATGTATTTTCTTCTCCTTCTTCTAAATACACTTTATTACTAATCATTAATTAACAAAGGGTTTTAAAATGGAATTATAATCATAATGATTTCTTAGGTTTTCGCGATTATTACACATTGAAATTAAACACTTTTTAACGGATTTATCGCGTGTATATTACATTATTTAATTCCCGACGTTTCGAATGCTTTGCAGCACTCGTGGTCGCGGGAGAGACTAGATTACAGTTGTCTTCAAAAGTACAAAGAAACAGTTAAAATCTACCGCCTATAATTTTGTTTTATTGATAACTAGCGACCCGCCCCGGCTTCGCACGGATGCAATGAATGTCGAAATTTATCAGTGTTTCCCTGTAATATTATACATGTATTATACTTATAAACCTTCCTATTGAATCAATCTATCTATTAAAAAAAAAACCGTTTCAAAATCCGTTGCGTAGTTTTAAAGATTTAAGCATACATAGGGACGGACAGACGACAGCGACTTTGTTTTACACTATGTAGTGACGTTGAATGTAGTGGTTGGTTTTGTTGAATGTGTGCTCACAAACTGCAGACTTGGTCGAGCGTCTGTTTTTCATGTCAGCTATATGTTCTTTTATGCGGATACCGAAACTTCTCTTTGTTTGCCCAATGTATGATAATCCACACTCACAGTCAAGTTTATACACACCAGCATCTTGTAGGGGGATGTTGGACTTCACTGGTCTTAAAAGTTGGCTGATCTTTCTGTGTGGCTTGAAATAAGTTTTTATTGAAGCACGTTTAAGAATATTTTGTGAGCACACATTAAACAAAACCAACCACTACATTCACTTTGATAGACCACAAATCCTTGCCAAGGAAAATCATTACATTCCAAGAATGATCCACGAGGCTATTGAGATTGAAAAACATCCAAATTTCAATAGAGAGGATGGTTGGCAAGTACCACCTGCCTGGGATCCAGTCATTAAATTGATCAAATCTCAAGCAAAATACTCATCTGCAAGACCTCTGGACACCGTGAGCGATTTCTGCGTGCACATGGAACGTTATCAATAAAACAAGATCATATGGGGTAGATTTTAACTGTTTCTTTGTACTTTTGAAGACAACTGTAATCTAGTCTCTCCCGCGACCACGACTGCTGCAAAGCATTCGAAACGTCGGGAATTAAATAATGTAATATACAAGGGATAAATTGGTTAAAAAGTGTTTAATTTCAATGTGTAATAATCGCGAAAACCTAAGAAATAATTATGTTACGGTATACGGGCCGCAAACAGCAAACAAAATACGACGGTTGGAGTGCCTCAAAATCAAACGCGCAAGACTCATTACATCATTAAATTTTCTCAAGCGATGTCGTGACAATAACATTATACCCGTCTGTGTCCAAATATCTCCTAAAAAAGACATAGCGGGAAGCGCCGGTATTCTCCGTCAGGCAAGTAAAAAACTTTTAATACGATGCATACGTCAACATCGTTTCGACGCAGATAAAATCAACAAAACCATTGAGACCGAGTCCAGAGAGCTAAAATCATTACTATCAGATTTTGATTACCAAAAATGTCAGGATTGCACTGATAAAAGAGCCGTGATTAAATATAACCAATGTAAAACTCGTCACGTCCAAAAATGTGATAAATTGGTATCAAAAGCCTCGGTTCCACAACCTAATCGCGACGTCCCTGAAAAAACATCAGTTGTCAACCTGACTAAACAAACAACAATAGATTCCACCGCTATCAAAGCTCTAGAAAATGGACTTAATTACGCGATTACGCCGAAGAAAGTGTCGTCTGAAGACATCATCTGTTCCGTGGAATACGTACTGGCGAAAAACAATATAAAAAAGGAAGATTTGGAGGCGATACGGCAAGATGTCTCCTCGATTCTAAGACACAGCAAACGGCCCAAACCGAACCTTCCTCGCGACCAATACCTTGCTCTGAACACCCTACGCAAGAACCCAGACGTCATCATACTCCGAGCAGATAAAGGTAACTCCACTGTGATAATGGACACAGCGGAATATAACCTCAAAATTCAAGAACTTTTGTCGGATGAAAACACCTACAAACTATTGAAAAAAGACCCTACGAATAAAATTGTTACTAAAACTAAATGTTACGTCCGTGGGTAATGAAATGCCGATTACAACGAAGAATGATTTTTATTCACAAAAATCACAATACTACACACAATAACTCACAATTAGAAACACTCACAAGTAGAAACACACTGATACAATCACTAGCACTTGCTATCGCCCGATAGTTCGCACTCGTAACGCAGTTAAAACGATAACTGTCCTGTTGCGCGGATCGACCGTCCTTATATTGTAAATCTATTCGAATATTCCCGATTACTCGAGATTATTCCCACGCTAATTACCTGGTAAGACGTAAACAACATGGCTTAAAACCATAAAAAAATGCAACCGTTAAAATGCCGACAAAGGATTGCACAAACAGTCGTTATTGTTATCACACAAAAGAAACTAAACAATTGCTCGTTGTAAAAATTAAGAAGGTTGTAAAGCCATTAGCCGTTGTTTACGCCCAAGTCCTTCGCGGAAGTCCGAGCCAGAACTTTCGGCACAAAATGCGTTTCTAGAATGATCTCAGCTGCGGCGTAACAATGCCCCCCTCTCAGGCATGCTCGTCCCGAGCATCATTAGAGCCGTGATACTGCGCCAATCTATCGACATGGACTACCTTTGGTTTTCCTCTTAGTCCCTTCTTGATGCGGTAGGTCACGTCATTTATCCTTTTTATCACAGTATAAGGTCCTTCCCACCGAGGCTGAAGTTTCGGTGACTTCCCTTTGTGTCGAAGCGGGTTGTGGAGCCAAACCAGTGATCCTTCTTCGAATCCTTTGGTATTTGCATTGCGGTCGTATCTGGTCTTCATCTTGATACTGGTATTCATGCTGTTCTCGCGCACTCGCTTATGCACTTCATCCAATTGATCTCGAAGGTCACTTACGAAGTCCGTAACTGATTTTGGTTTGTCAGGCGGCACACCAGTTATTGCATCCACTGGAAGTCTCATCTCTCTACCAAAATTCACCCTTGCTGGGGTATGTCCTGTACTATCGTGGACTGCAGATCGGTAAGACATCAGAAAAAGGGGAATATACCGGTCCCAATCCTTCTGATGGTCATCAACTACTTTGGCCAGATGATTTTCCAGGGTTTGGTTGAACCTTTCAATCATACCGTCCGATTGAGGGTGTGCACGTGTTGTACGTGTCTTGTAAACTCCTAGGAGAGCGCACATCTCTTGGAACAACGCTGACTCAAAGTTTCGGCCTTGATCAGAATGGATCTCCAAAGGTGCTCCATAGCGACATATTACTTCGTGCACCAGTTTCTTTACCACCGTCGACGCCTCTTGGTTGGGTATTGCGAATACTTCAGGCCACTTGGTAAAGTAATCCTGTATAACCAATATGTACTTGTTGCCGTCATTTGTCACGGGGAAAGGTCCGGCAACGTCGATGGCAATGCGTTCCCATGGGGCCCCCACGTTGTATAGTTTGAGCTTGCCCCTGCTTCTAGTCTGCGGCCCTTTGACTGATGCACACGCTGTACATTTCCGACACCATTCTTCTATGTCCTCTCTACAATTGAGCCAATAATACCGCTGTCTCACCTTCAGTAGAGTTTTCTTGACTCCCAAGTGTCCACCGGAAACCCCATCGTGTATCTGCCGCAGAATTGGAGTAACTTCAGAACGTGGCACTATGATTTGCCATGTTACCTCTTTGCCATCGTTGGATTCCCATTTCCTGCAAAGGACGTCATTTTCCAGGGCCAAACTGTCCCATTGCGCCCAGTAGCACTTCGTGACGGGGCTGTAAGACGATACTTCGTTCCACTGTGGCCGAACTCCATTACGTTTCCACTCCAGTAGCGGTCTGATATCATTATCATTTTCCTGCGACGTCCTCAGGCTATCCTCGGCCCTAATAACTTTTACGTTTTCATGTGCCTCTTTGCGCTCGCAGTGTTTGCAATTCTCATCACATGGACGTCGCGAGAGGGCGTCGGCATTGTTATGTCCTTTTCCACTGCGATGCTCCGTTACAAAATTGAATTCTTGTAGTTGCTCAATCCATCTAGCGACTTGGCCCTCTGGATTTTTGAATTGCAGCAACCACTTCATTGCGGCATGATCAGTCCTTAGAGTAAACTGTCTTCCTATGAGGTACTTATGGAAGTGTTGCAAAGTTTTTACCACAGCCAACAGCTCTCGTCGAGTAACACAGTAATTCCTTTCAGGCTTCGACAGTGCCTTACTGAAATAAGCTATCACGACTTGTCGATCTCCTTGCACCTGTGATAGCACTCCACCAATTCCAGTATTGCTAGCATCTGTGTCGACAACAAAACTTCCTTCTCTACTCGGGTATCCCAGTATAGGTGCTTCACATAAGCGTTGTTTCAGCTCATTGAATGATGACTCACAATACTTGTCCCAAATGAAGTTCCGCTTTTCCTCCGTTAGCTGGTGTAACGGTTTTGCAATATCAGAAAACCCCTTAACAAATCGTCTGTAGTAAGTGCATAACCCTAGGAATGCACGCACTTCTGTTTTGTTCCGTGGGACGGGCCAGTCCTGCACAGCTTTTATCTTTTCAGGATCAGTTCTCACTCCGTTGGCAGAGATAACGTGTCCTAGGTAGCTGACCTCTCTCTTGAATAGGGCACACTTCTTTGGGCTTAGTTTTAAGTTAGCCCCACGTATTCTGTCGAAGACTTTCTCCATATTCCGAAGATGTTCTTTGAAAGTGTGCCCCATTATCACCACGTCGTCCAAATACACCAGACAGACTTCTCCAAGAAGGCCCACCATGACTCTTTCCATAAGGCGTTCAAAAGTGGCTGGAGCATTACATAAGCCGAATGGCATGACGTTAAACTGCCACAAACCGTTGCCAATTCCTGTAGTAAAGGCGGTCTTCTCTTTATCCTGTTCCTGGATTTCCACCTGCCAGTAGCCACTTTTCAAATCAATGGTGGAGAACCACTTCATACCGCTGAGCATGTCCAGCGTATCATCTATCCTGGGTAAGGGATAACTGTCCTTCTTCGTGACATTGTTTAACATTCTGTAGTCCACACAGAATCTTGTACTGCCGTCCTTCTTCTTCACCAAGACAACTGGAGAAGACCAAGGGCTCGTAGAAGGCTCAATTATTCCAGTATCAGCCATGTCCTTTATCATTTCTGCTACTTCAGCTTCCTTAGACCAGGGTATGCGGCGCGGTCTCTGTTTTATTGGTCTAGCGTCACCCGTATCTATTTGGTGTTTCACGAGTCCTGTTCTTCCGCAATCATTACCCGTTGCAAAGATTTCCCGATACCGTAGCAGTAGATCTTTGGCTTGCTGTAGTTCTATTGTTGATAAATTGTCCTTTGAATTTTCTAAGATCTGATGGATATGCTCGTCATCAATTTTCACAGCTCCTGGTTTTACTAGAGCTGACTTAATTTGACGAAGATAATTCACTTCCTCGCATTTCCCGATGACGGTGTTTTTCTTCAAATGGACCTCTTCTTTCCCGAGGTTTATAATTCTAACTTTGGATTTTCCTTTCGTCATAACCAATGTCCTTGCAGTGATGAGCTCCGGGTGCCGGCCGGCGTCTTCAATAATCACACATCTCTGTTGTTTAACTCTCTCAGGGAATTTCACGTCAACTAGAGTCTCTGTTCTCGGAGCTAATGTGATATCCTTTAAACAATAAAGGTTACATGAGGTAACCCCTCGCAGGAACACTTCTTGGTCAGGGAACTTCAACACTCCTTTAGCGATGTCCATGGCACACTGATTACTTCGTAAGAAGTCCAAGCCCAATATGCAATCGTCGGTTATGTTTGCAATCAAAACTGAATGGCTGTACACTTGATCACCAATTTTTAGTTCTACATCTGTTTCACCGAGGACAGATACTGGCTGGCCGGTTGCTGTCTGAAGTCGGCAGGGTGGGAATTGATTCTCCCACAAGATGGTGCGTTTCAGCAACTCAGGTCGCACTATGGTTCGTGAAGCTCCGGTGTCCACAGTAAAATTACAACATTGTTGATTTAGAGTTCCCTCGACGATCAAACTGTTCCCATTACAAACTTGATTAACGATGATGGTTGGGGCCTTTTGTTGACCAGCCAGCACCCGCCCCGCGGTCCTGGCGACTATTAGTTTAACGCCTCCTCATCGACTTGCGTTTCAGAGTCCACACCTCTCTTCCCTTTCCTGGGGCAGTCGGTACGTATGTGACCTTTTTCTCCACAGCCGTAGCAGGTTAACACATACCGCTGTTTAGCCGAAGGAGGACGAGCCGCCATCTCACGGTAACGTGGCGGGGTTGAAGGCGCAGTAATCACTTCGCGAATACGATGCGTTCGTGTGTCTTGTCGCACAGCTTCCACTTCTAGAGCGTGAGCCATCGCACTCTTCAGGGTTTGATGGTGCCCTAGACTCACTGCAGCCCTTACTTCGGTATCCCGTAAACCGTCGATGAAGGCTTGCACCAGATACACTTCCACAGTATCCGGTGTCATCGACACGTAGGCACGCCGGACTAGTCGTTCAACTTCGACTCCCCACTGTTGGATGCTCTCGCTTATCTTTTGCGTCCTTTCACGGAGTTGTGCACGGAAGACGTGTTCTAGGTTTTTTTTTTTTTTTTTTTAATCTTTATTTAAGGAGTTTATTCGCTGTGCGAATATGCCACTCCGTATGGGTTCCATAATTTTTAGTACTAAAGGTATCAGAAATTTCTTAAAGTAAAACTTACTACACTATGGGTACATAAAATCAGTTAGTCTGCCTTAACCTTAAAGCATACCTCACCATACCGAGAACAGCTACCATCCTTTCGGATAAAGGTTCGGAAAGAGATATGTTGGTCCCGATATGGTTCCGTATGGCCGCATTTCGAGAGCATCTTTCTAAAATATGGTAGACATCTTCTTCCTCATTACATATGCTACAATTAGGAGATTCTACTTTTTTCATAGTGTATGCAAACTTGTTAAGGGGGATGTGTCCTGCTCGAAGTCGTAGTAATAAAGTTAGGTCCTCTCTATTGAGTTTACTCTTATCTATCCACGGTTGGATTCCCGGGTGTGGTTGGATAGTTCTAAACCATCTGCCCTTTTCTCTAGACCGTTTATCAAAGTATTCTTTCCAGCAATCTACTATCACGGATTTTAGATAGGGTATATGTTCGGAGTAGTGCGGAGTAGTATAGATTGCAACACCCTCGGAGCATGCCTGTTTTGCATAATAGTCTGCTTTCTCATTGCCAAACAGGCCTGCGTGTGATGGAATCCAGTGAAGTACAACAGTTTTTCCTTGATCTTGCAACTTTATAAGAGAATTAATAATTGAGTAGGCTATCGGTACTCCTCGAAACGTCGAGGTGCAACGAGCCAAATGCTGAAGTGAGCTTCTAGAGTCTGTGAAAATAATAAATTTATTATATTTCACAGACTCAATATAAGCGATGGCTTCCGCGATTGCTAATAATTCTATGTGCATTATTGATACATTGTTATGAATTCTGAATTTGACATGTTTCCCCAATACCTCATCAAAAATCGCTGCCCCCATTGAGTTATTTTCTTTTGACCCATCAGTATAAATACTATAAAAATCCTGATATTTATTTAAATATTCTGTACATATATCTTTTAATTGATTTGTGCTGTAGTATTTTTTTGCCCTATTTATACTATTAATGTTTAGTTGTAACGTTTTCGATAGGTTAATATTTATGGTCCAAGTTTTGAAGGAGTAAATTTCTAGGTTATCGCTTGAATACATATAAAGGTGTTTTAATTTACAATGCATACTTACAAGGAGAGGCTTTCTCCTTTCTCTCCATTTTGGTGTATTATATAAATTGTACAATGTATCAATAAGCTCTACAATGTTGCAGCTTTGGAATGATTTAGCTTTAAGCCAGTATTTGCCAGCTAAATATTGTCTCCTTATTTCTAAGGGAGGGACACTTAGATCGCACTCCATCACGTGGATCGGCGTGGTTTTTATATAGCCTCCTATTATACGCAGGCATTGGTTTTGAATACTGTTTAGTTTATCGAGATATTTTTTATAGCTATTGTCAATTAGAAAGCTGGCATACTCCAATCTACTCCGCACCGCAGAAATATAAAATCGTCTCAGATGTTTTTGATGAATGCCCCACCCAGATCCAGACAGAACTTTAAATATGTTAACGAATTTAATTACTTTTTGATATACTTCATTGATATGTTTGCCCCATTTTAGAGATTTATCCAACCATAACCCGAGATACTTGACTGAATCTACTAGCTGCAGACGAGCATTGTTAAGTTTAACGTTAACTACGTGTTTGGAGTATTTTCTACCATTTTCAAATAGACATATCTTACTCTTAGCAGCCGAAATTTCTAATCCCAACTTTTCTAAACACTCTGTAATTACAATTAAAGCTTCTTGGATAGACTCCTGGGCCTCTGGTACATTTTTTCCCATACTTAAGATCACAAAATCGTCTGCGTATTGCAATAATGTTGCGTTAATTAATGGCAGCTTACAGAGATGAGCCGTTGCTATATTAAAGAGAAGAGGTGATAACGGGTCACCTTGTGCGAGCCCCCGGTTTGTGTTTCTATTTATACAATAATCACCTGCGCTGATTTGTAGCGTTCTGTGATTAAGAAAATTCCACAAATATGCGCATATTTTTGATCCTACTCCTAAGTTATCTATAATTACCAGTAATTCATTGATATCAACATTATTATATGCATTATTAATATCAATAAAGCATCCCAGCGAAAAAGAGTCCTTGAGGAACCCTGATTGAATTTTGGAAACTAAAATGCTTAAGCCATCAAGACAAGAACGTGATTTTCGAAACCCTAATGAATAATCTGCGAAAAACTTATCTCGTTCTAAATACCATTCTAGCCGCTTACCAATAATAACATGAAAGATTTTACAAACACATGAAATAAGAGAAATTGGCCTTAATGACGATATATCATTTTGATTACGCCCTGGTTTTGTAATTGGACATATATTAATGCTTCTCCAATGACCCGGTATAAAGCATTTTTCTAGTATTAGATTGTATATAAGAATTAAAATAGCTTTCCCGTTACTAGGGAGGTATTTAATCATCGAAAATGATATATTGTCAATTCCTGGTGCTGTGTCTGATGACTTAATACATTTATCAAGTTCATGTTCCGTGATATTTTGTTGTAATTGATCATTAACGGATTTAAATGACGGTTGCTGGTTACTTACATAGTCTGGGCACAAAGACTCCAGAAGTCGTTGGGATTGTTCATGATTCACAAATCTCCTCTGGTTTCCATAGCCCTTGAACCACTTCATTCGTTTCCACATTTCATGTGTAGAGGTGGTTCGATCTATATCTGAACAAAATCCCTGCCATGAATCGCTTTTTGCCTTACGTATCTGCCGCTGGGCCTCCTGAGTTTTTAGCTGTAGCTTGTTTAAGTTGTTTGGAGTAGGATTGCGTCTGAACTGTGCTAGTGCTAATCTACGTTCAGCTACAACTTTCGATAGGCTTGACGACCAATAAGGTTTTGGTTTGAAGTTCACACACGGATTGTTGTTCGTTTTTTTAACTGGTATATACTTGTCAGCGGCTTCATTTAGACATTTAATAAATTGATCATACATTTCTTGAGGCTGATCGAAATAACAAAAATTTGTAAATTTTCTTTCTAAGCATAGAGTATATTGTTTCCAATCCGCTTTCTTAAAATTCCTTTTCTTTTCGTAAAGTTGATTTACTTCAGTGTCATGCCAGATTTTGAGTAGAAGGTGGTCACTCCCCAAGGTCTCATTCATCACCGACCAATTAAAGTCTGTAGCAATATCAGTAGAAATTATTGATAAGTCTGGGGACGATTCTTGCAGCACTCCATTTGATAATCTAATTCTAGTAGGCTCGCCGGTGTTGAGTGTTATTAGATTAGAAGTTAATAGCGAATTAAAAATTTGGTTTCCTCTTGTGTCGTTTTTATGAGACCAACTCGTGTGATGTCCATTAAAATCTCCTAAAAGCAATGTTTTCTCGCTGAATTTTGAAAAGAGATATTCCCAATCTTCTTGTATGGTACTAACTGACGGTGCGCAATAGACTGCCCCTACGAATTTTATTTTCTTACAATTGTATATTTTCACACAGAGGGTTTCAATTCCTGGATGGCGGCAATGAATATCAACTATCTGTGCTTTTATAGAGTGGTGGGCAATGATCGCTACGCCTCCATATCCATCGACCCTATCCTTCCGAAAGATATTATACCCACTCATCTTTATACCTGCCTGTGAATCCAGCCAGGTCTCGTTTAACGCTGCAATGTGGATTTTTTCTTTTACGAGTAAAGCTTCTAGTTGAAGAAGTTTGCTTTTCAAACTCTGGCAGTTCCATTGAATAAAATTTAGCCTAATTTTTGTGTTAAGATGTGTCCCCATTGTCAAAGAAATTTTTAAGGAAAGGTAGATCTTTAATACATGTGACTGTTGATGATATTGCCCACTCAATTATAGTCTGCATTGCTGTTTTTAGTTTTTCGCTGATGGAGACGCTTTTCATATACCAAATGTTTTTCAAGTTTTTCAACAATTTTGTAAATCTTTCGTAAATATTATTTTCTTTATCTCTTTGATAGGATTTTTGCCTTCTATCTTCTTTGTCTTTTGTCATTTCATTTAAATTATGAGGGGTATCGGTATCAGAACTTGGGAGGTTGTAATCAATTTCCATTTCACTGATATATTGCCTATGATTTTTTCTAGTTTTTTTGCTATTTTTGTTTCTAGCCCTATTTGGTTTTTCCGGGGTATCCTCTCTATCCCAGGTTACATAGACGTTCGGATTGCTATCTTGACCTGTTTTTACTGCCTCCGCATATGATGGTGAAAGTGTATCTGCGGGGATTATATTTCTTTGTTCTGAAGGGATTATTGGCTGATCCAAGGGTGCTTCTCGACGTGGGCGCTCATTTGTCTCACTAGATGGGACCGGGACGTACATGGTGACGGCTCGCTTGTATGTGCAATTAAATTCAGACATAATTGCTCTTATCTTCTTCTCCTTTAGATATATAGGACACCGCTTATAAAGGGCTATGTGTCCCTCACCACAATTAACACATTTAAAAGTTGTTGACTCGCAGTTTTCATGATTTCCTGAACACTTAGGACATATTAATTTTTTACTGGGGCAAACTTTTTTAATATGACCATATTTCCAACACCGTGAGCATTGTGTCACGGGGAAAACGTAAGGTTCTACAGGTATACGTAGTCCATACACACATACATATGCAGGAAGTGCAGGTCCCTTGAAGCAAAGTCTTACTGTCTCAGACTCCACCCATTCCGAACTATCATCGCTTCTGCGGCTAAGTCTTTTTACCGACAGTAGTTCTGTGTGACACGTTATGCTTCTTTTTATGTCTTCTTCTTGATAATCCATATCGACGTTTTTAATTATACCGTAAGATAAGCCAACTTCCATTGTTCTTTGAAATTTCCAGTTTTTTTCTATCAAATCTGAACACGTCAATAACTTCTGTACGTCAGTTGAATCACTTTCAAATTGGACAATTACTTTATAAGAATGTATATACTTTATTCTCGATATATTGTGAATGTTATATTTTTTAAGCAATTTCGCTAGATTAAATTGTTTAGGCAAGGGTTCCTTGGAGGTAATACATATTTCAGTCTTCTCTTCATCTGTGTTTATATCTTCTCGTCTGATTCTTGCTCGTTTGCGCCCTCCTGATTTTTCTACGATTTTCCACTGGTTTTCGTCAGATACTGCTAAATCTGAATTTTGTATTTGTAAGTCCTCGTTTTCTATTCTTTGAACACTAGGTTCCGATATCTGTTCTGATTGTGTAATTTCTTCTCCCATTTCAATCGGCAACTCACTATTTGTGTTTAAATAATCCTCGAGCGAGTTTAGCGACATAATTTGTTATTACCTTACGCACAGGTAGTCGCCGGCCGGTGCACCAATGCCCCGACCGCCGAGAACAAAAGAATAGCGATAAGCGCCGAGTTATTGGTATTCCTTTACAATAAATGCAAAAACACGACCTGTTCACTCGGATATCGGCCTGTCACTGGTGTTCTAGGTGCTTGTCACCATAACGAGTGTCCAAGCCTTCCATGAGGCGTTCCAGTGATCTTCCATCTGCAGGCAGATTCTCCAAAACCAGAAGAGCGTCTCCCCGAAGAGCTAAAGTTAACGCCGCAAAGGACTGCTCTTCATCCCATCGGTTGGTCTTCACCAAGGTCTCGAACTGGTATTTAAAGGCAGTCCAGGATGACGTGCCGTCAAACCGTGGTACATCCAACTTAGCACCAGCTGGAGTAATCATACAGGAGTAGCCCATAGCCGGTCCACGTGCCTCAAGCTTGACGATCTTTTTATTTAAATCGTGGAGGCGATCGTCGTGTCCGTCTATTCTTGCCTCCAAACAGTCGGTTTTGTCGGCTACTTCTTTGACCTCCAACGTGAGGGTCTTCACACGTTCTCCTAATGTCGCTATCCCTTGGTCTATCTTCTGAGCGACGAGGTCTTGGAGCTTGCGCTGGCTTTCTTCCTGTTCGCGGCGAGCAGCTTCCTGTTCGCGGCGAGCGGCTTCCTGTTCGCGGCGAGCGGCTTCTTGGTTAGCCGCGATGAGGTCCTGCAGCTTGCGCTGATTTTCCTCTTGGTCGCGGCGAGCAGCTTCTTGTTCGCGGCGGGAGGCTTCCTGGTTAGCCGCGATGAGGTCCTGCAGCTTGCGCTGACTTTCCTCTTGTTCGCGGCGAGCGGCTAGAACCGCAGCCAGGCTGCTTTCGGAGGAAGTACCTGCAGCGACTCCTGGTGCTACAGTACCAGGCTGATTCTCCACTTCCAGGGGTTGGCGCGCAGCATCCATCTCAGCTTGCCTCCTCGTCCGTGGTCGCGTGTCGTCGTCTCGTTGTAGGAGCGGCATCCCCAATTCTGACACCAGTTGTTACGTCCGTGGGTAATGAAATGCCGATTACAACGAAGAATGATTTTTATTCACAAAAATCACAATACTACACACAATAACTCACAACTAGAAACACTCACAAGTAGAAACACACTGATACAATCACTAGCACTTGCTATCGCCCGATAGTTCGCACTCGTAACGCAGTTAAAACGATAACTGTCCTGTTGCGCGGATCGACCGTCCTTATATTGTAAATCTATTCGAATATTCCCGATTACTCGAGATTATTCCCACGCTAATTACCTGGTGAGACGTAAACAACATGCCTTAAAACCATAAAAAAATGCAACCGTTAAAATACCGACAAAGGATTGCACAAACAGTCGTTATTGTTATCACACAAAAGAAACTAAACAATTGCTCGTTGTAAAAATTAAGAAGGTTGTAAAGCCATTAGCCGTTGTTTACGCCCAAGTCCTTCGCGGAAGTCCGAGCCAGAACTTTCGGCACAAAATGCGTTTCTAGAATGATCTCAGCTGCGGCGTAACATAAACAATTAATCACTAAATACTCCGATTCGCTTGAATTAGACGCAAAGGCACTCATTCTCTCGTGCATAAAACCGCCTAAACTGTATGGACTACCTAAAATACATAAGCCTGGTTATCCTCTGCGCCCCATCGTAAGCCAGATAGACTCGCCCACCTACAAACTGGCACAACATCTGGCTGTTAGAATTGTATAATTACTAAACGCAACCATGTATACTTTTTGACATCTGTCAGTTGAGTTTGACGTCTCTTCACTTGACTTCGGCCGGCCCACCGCACTGTACGTTCTCTCAGACATTATAAGGTAATCCAAGCAAATCTCAGTGTTTCTTTCAATAATCCTGGCGATCCACACCTTCATGGTAGCAACACGTGGTTTACAACCTGGAGCAGCTGATATTTGCACAAAATACTTACAATGTCGGCCGCCACAATTTCGCCAATACAGCATGCCGCCATTGAAAAATTACGTGGAGCAGAAAATTACTCCACGTGGAAGTTTTCTATGAAGATGCTTTTAATTCACGAAGAATTGTGGGATATCGTCATTGACAAAGTGGAATTTACGGAAATGACGAAGAAAAAGAGCGAAAAGGCACTAGCGCGAATTGCGTTGTCAGTACAGCCGGCGGTCATTCCATACATCCGCACAGCTACTAGTGCACGCGAAGCGTGGAATAATCTAAGTAAAGCCTACGAAGGGCACGGCTTGTGTCGGAGGCTTGGCCTATTAAGAAATCTCTTCGGCACGAAGTTAGCAAATAATAGATCCATGGAAGATTACCTTAACAAAATTAAAGAGTTGGCACATCAACTTATTGAAATCGAATATAAGTTGGATGATGAGTTCATCGCCGTTATAATGCTTAGTGGGCTCACAGAAAATTTTGACCCACTCATCATGGCCATAGAAAATTCAAATGTCAAGCTCACCATGGAACTAGTCTCAGGAAAACTCTTGGCAGAAAGCCAGAGGCGAGAGGATAAACAAGAAGAAGTCACCGCGTTAGTAACGAAGAAACAACCTAGATGCTTTAGGTGTAAAAATTTGGGCCACATTTCCAAGCATTGCACCAGCAGAGAAAGTTTTAAGCAGCCAGTGGTCAACGGCAACAAGGGCCAGGACAAATCAAGACATCAATTTAGAAGCAATCAGAAACAATACATCCCGAAGAACTCAGCGTTGACTACAGCTCTCTCCGTAAGAATCAATAGTGATTTATGGTATGTAGATTCTGGTGCAACTGACCATATGTGTAATGATAAAAATTACTTCGTAAATTTTAGACCAAATAATGTGCAAGTGAGTATTGCAAATGGAGAAAAATTACAGACAGCTGGTATTGGACATGTAAAAGTACAATTAAAAGATTGTATTAAAACCATTAGAGATGTATATTATGTACCTAACTTAAGCACTAATTTGTTATCTGTCAGCGCAATGACTAAGAAAGGGTATACTGTTCAATTTAACAATAAATCATGTAGGGTGTATGACAGAAATGTATGTTTAGCCACAGGTACGCAGATAAATGGTGTTTATCAACTGGATACTGTGTCAGACAACTGCCAAGTCTCAGCTTCAACTGAGATGGTGTCAGCGGAGGCTCACACAACTAGTAAGGTAAAAGAGATATCCCAGGAAGTATGGCACAAGCGGCTTGGACATCTGAACTCCAGAAGTATGCAGCTACTACAAAAGGGTATGGCAAATGGCGTTTCTTATAGTGTATCTAATTTTAAACAGTGTATTCCTTGTATTGAAGGCAAACAAAGTAAGCTCCCTTTCCCCAAAAGGTCTTTCACTAGGGCTAAGGAAATATTAAGCCTAATACATAGTGACTTATGTGGTCCTCTCCAAGTCCCTTCTTTCAGTGGTGCCAGATATTTTTTAAGTTTCATTGATGACTTCTCAAGGAAACAGTATGTTTATTTTTTAAAATCAAAATCTGAAACTTTTAGCTTTTTTCAACAATTTAAAGCTCATGTTGAAAACGAAACAGGAAAGAAATTAAAAAGGCTAAGGAGTGATAGAGGCGGAGAATATATGAGTCATGAGTTTCAGGAATTTCTCAAGAAAAATGGCATCCAGCATCAGAAAACTATTGCGGATTGTCCTCAACAGAATGGTGTTGCAGAACGGGCCAACCGGTCTGTTATGGAAAAGGCTCGGAGCATGCTACGAGATGCTGGGCTGGGAATGAGATTCTGGGCTGAGGCTGTAAACACAGCTATATACCTTAAGAATAGGAGTCCAACCAAAGCAGTCATCGGCATGACCCCTGAGGAAAAATGGTCTAACAAAAAGGTAAATCTGCACAATTTAAGAATTTTCGGTTGTATTGCCTATTGTATGGTAAATAACAGAAAGAAATTAGAGCCAAAAAGTAAACCATACATATTTGTGGGCTATAGTGAAGCGTCCAAAGGATATAGACTCATAGACCCACATCACCCTAGGAAATGTACTTTTGCTCGGAACATAGTTTTTGTTGAAACAAAATTTTACAACAAGAATAATGTGTCACATGATGAAAATACAGATCAACATATGTTTGTTGACTTGAGTATTTCAAACACAAATGATTCTCATGAGTCAGAATTATTCACTGTGAGTTCTGATGCTCCTGATGACATAATATTAACACAGAGCAAACATACAGAACGGAAACATAGTACGATCACATTGGATAGTTCTGACGACGAACAAAAAGGTTATGACTCCGATGACTGCTCGGATGAAACTTACTTTCCAGGGGATGATACGCTTGCCGAAGCGGAATAGACTGATGAAGACACTACTGACTCTCCCCTAAGGGCAAGCTTTGTGAGATTGGTTGACAACCCTGACGACCCCCAGACTGCAACCGAGGCTTTGAATGGACCAGATTCGGACAGTTGGAAGAAGGCAATGTTAGATGAGTATAATTCTTTTGTTAAGAATAAATGTTGGTCTCTGACGAAACGTGAACCCAATCACAAGCCCGTCAAATGTAAATGGATTTTCAAAAGAAAATATGGGCCTGATGGAGAGTTATTAAAGTATAAAGCTCGCTTAGTTGCGAAGGGTTATACGCAGAAGTATGGTATTGACTACCAGGAGACATTTTCACCAGTGGTAAGGTACTCCACGATTAGGATACTACTTGCTTTAGCAGCTGAATATGACCTGACTATTGAACATCTGGATGTGAAGACCGCTTTCCTCCATGGTGAACTCAAGGAAACTGTATATATGGAACAACCGGACTTTTTCCAAGAGAAGGGAAAAGAGGACATGGTGTACAGGTTGAACAAGGCTGTTTATGGTTTAAAACAAGCGTCCAAATCATGGTATGATAAAATTACAAGAATATTATGTAACAAACTGAAATTCAAGCAATTAACCACTGAGCCATGTGTCTATTTTCAGAAGAAAAATCAGTCAATGATGATAATAGCTCTTTATGTTGATGATTTGATTATTTTTACAACCCCTAAATTTCAAGAAAAACAGAAAATAAAGAAAGAATTAGAGGAAGAATTTGATGTCACTGATCTAGGACCAGCCCAAAATATATTAGGCATGAAGCTGTCAAGAAAAGATGATGGAAAAATATATCTTAATCAGTCTAATTACATAAACAAGTTGTTACAGAAATTTAGAATGGAGGAGTGTAAACCTGCAGGTACACCGATGGAAACTGGTCTGAAGCTGACAAGAGAATCTCAGATGGATCAGCCCTATGACTACAGAGGTTTGATTGGCTCTTTGATGTACATAGCAGTTTGTACCAGACCAGACATCAGTCATGCGGTAAGCTACCTCAGTCAATTTAATAATTGCTATGGTGAAGCCCATTGGAAGGCAGCTAAACGGGTGTTACGATATTTGAATGGGACAATTGATTTGAACCTTTGTTATTCTAAAAGTGGCACGGATTTAGCTGCATATGCTGACGCTGACTGGGCATCTGATAATGTTGATCGTAGGTCATTCACCGGTTTTGTGTTTCTCATAGGTAGCTCTGTTGTTGCTTGGGAAAGTCGCAAACAACGTACTGTTGCTCTATCCAGTACTGAGGCGGAGTACATGGCATTGTCAGACACATGTAAAGAAGCATTATTTATAAGACAGTTCATTTCTGAAACACTTTGTGTTGTACCTAAAATAACTATTTATAATGATAACCAGTCTGCGATAAAATTGTGTAAATCGTCTATGTTCCACTCGCGGACAAAGCATATAGATATTAGACACCATTTCATTAAAGAAATTGTTAACAGTAATGTACTTGAAATAAAATATCTTTCAACTAATGTTATGTTAGCGGATATTTTGACAAAAGCTGTTTGTAAAGATAAATATGATAAATTTGTCAATAAAATACTTGTTATGTATTGAAACAGTTAATTGTAACAACATATGTAATTGTTAGTTATAAATGTCATAAAATGTTTTTTTTATACTGTTTATAGTAATAGTATTTACTTAAACTACATTGTATAATTAGTGTAATATGAATATTATTTTATTTGCATATGTAACTGTACAGAAATAAGTAGATATGCGAATTTGTTATAAGCATATTGTACTTTAAATTTAAGAAATTATGTTAAAGCAAAGGTTGCGTTTAAGGGCCAGTGTTAGAATTGTATAATTACTAAACGCAACCATGTATACTTTTTGACATCTGTCAGTTGAGTTTGACGTCTCTTCACTTGACTTCGGCCGGCCCACCGCACTGTACGTTCTCTCAGACATTATAAGGTAATCCAAGCAAATCTCAGTGTTTCTTTCAATAATCCAGGCGATCCACACCTTCACTGGCCAAGTTTCTATCTCGGCTTCGGGGTCACACTAACACCTATGTCAAGGATTCTTACCACTTCATAAGTCAGATTGAAAATCTACACCTGGCCGATGAAGAGATCATGGTCAGTTTTGATGTACAGTCATTATTCACAAATCTCCCACTACATGACTGCATTGAAGTTGTCAAGAGGAAGCTAATTGAATATGATCTGCCTTTGGAATATGCAGAATTATTGGAACATTGCCTCACATCCGGATATTTATATTGGGATAGTAAATACTATCTGCAAATCGATGGTGTGGCCATGGGCTCCCCAGCATCCCCTGTGGTCGCAGACATATACATGGAGGACTTTGAGGAGAGAGCCCTCTCCACTGCATTGACTACGCCGAAGATTTTCAAGCTGTATGTTGATGATACTTTTGCCATTCTATCCCAAAACCAATTATCTGCTTTTCTTAAACATCTAAATTCCATTAAAAATAAAATTCAGTTTACTATGGAACCAGAGAGTAGCAATTCATTAGCCTTTCTTGACATATTAATCACCAGGAATCCTGACAACTCATTAGGTCATACTGTATATAGGAAACCTACCCATACAGACAAGTATCTCAATGGCAATTCACACCACCATCCATGTCAGTTAGCTACCGTAGGCAAATCTTTGTTACAGAGAGCACAGGGCATCTGTGATAGCAACCATCTGGAGGAGGAGCTTCTGCATGTCAAATCTGTCCTGCGGAGCAACAACCTTAAACTCCCACGTATGCGTCACAGGAGCCAGCCCAAAGCACCTACAGTTGAGCGGTTACCTGCTGTCTTGCCGTATGTTAAGGGTATCACTGATAAAGTTGGCAATATTCTGAAACGTGCTTCAATAAAAACTTATTTCAAGCCACACAGGAAGATCAACCAACTTTTAAGACCAGTGAAGTCCAACATCCCCCTACAAGATGCTGGTGTGTATAAACTTGACTGTGAGTGTGGATTATCATACATTGGGCAAACAAAGAGAAGTGTCGGTATCCGCATAAACAGACGCTCGAACAAGTCTGCAGTTTGTGAGCACACATTCAACAAAACCAACCACTACATTCACTTTGATAGACCTCAAATCCTTGCCAAGGAAAATCATTACATTCCAAGAATAATCCGCGAGGCTATTGAGATTAAAAAACATCCAAATTTCAATAGAGAGGATGGTTGGCAAGTACCACCTGCCTGGGATCCAGTCATTAAATTGATCAAATCTCAAGTAAAATACTCATCTGCAAGACCTCTGGACACCGTGAGCGATTTCTGCGTGCACATGGAACGTTATCAATAAAACAAAATTATAGGCGGTAGATTTTAACTGTTTCTTTGTACTTTTGAAGACAACTGTAATCTAGTCTCTCCCGCGACCACGACTGCTGCAAAGCATTCGAAACGTCGGGAATTAAATAATGTAATATACACGCGATAAATCCGTTAAAAAGTGTTTAATTTCAATTATAATCATGTTAGAAAACATACGCCTCAAAATATGCGCATAAATAACGATTTACTACATAACTATTGCAAATACTTTATAATTAAGAGGATAACTTAGAAAAACGCCATCTCTCGTAAGTGCTACAAATTAAAATGAGTAACATTATGGCAAAATGTTTACCTAAAACGGGTGTAAAAAGCTAGAATCATCTCCAGTTAAGTGTTTCATACAAAATTCGGAATTTATCATTAAAAATACATCAATCAGAATAATTATAGTTTCATTTGATCAGTATTTTTTTTTACGTATCCACCATGCTCGAATTAGATTGTTTAAAACATTTCAAATTTCTTATTTTATGAAATGATACTGGCACTGACCTCTGGTGGCCATATTTTACAACAAATTGTAGATTTGGCGAATTGATAGACCCTGGCGAAGTGGCCATCTAGATATTTATACAGGAATTATGTGAAGGGCGAGGTGGCTCTATGAACTATAAACGGCGAGGTGGCCCAATGAACTATGAAAGGCGAGGTGGCCAAGTGGATAACAAAAGGCGAGGTGACCATTTCGTTAATATAGAATCTATTTAGTAAACGGCGCGAAGGCACACAAAGATTGGACGCTCGTTGAGATTGAGAATTTGACGTTTGATATCAGACTACATAAATGTTTAGAACCATATTCTACTTGGTCAGGAGTGGCCGAACCATGTTACCCAAAAATTTGTTTGTATCTTTACAGATAATGATGATGCTCACCCTTCAACATCACACGAGGACGTGTGAAACGTCAGGGAGGCCGTGTCGGAGGAAGTAGTCAGAATGGAGTTGATTGCTGGTTACATATAGACGATATCAATTAGCCTAGAAAATACTTTGTTAAATCTTAATTTTAATTAGTTACATTTTTCTATTCGATTTAGTTTGTCATCTTTTTAAAAGAAGACGTTATATTATTTGACATTGTCAGAGCGGAGGGTAGTTCTCGAGCGGGCTCGAGGCGCCATCTTGACGTTCGGCAAAAACGTATAAAAGGAGCGCGATCGCGGTGGATCGCGCATTATGATAGGAACAGTGGTTGCGGTGCGGTGTGTTAATACTGGAGTATAGTTAAGATCGGTATCTTGAACCCGCTGCTCAAATTAAAAGGTTTAATTAAACAGTTAATTCTCCGACATATATATGTCTCCCTTCTCATCGAAACTGACATATAGATCGCAAGTAACGCTGGCGCCATGTTATTATATCATTTCGATCAATAAGTGTGCTCTTGCGTGACCGTGCAACAAATTTATAATTAAGATGCTTCAAAATTTTTCTAAGGGTGTCTTTGGAAATCTTGGGCATTTCTGAATCATCGTTCATCACTTGTAAAATCTAAAATAGTAAATTTTATAATAGCTTGGAATCATTACTTATATATAAAAGATGCAGGTATAAAATAATACTGTCTGACTGATTGACTAACCTTTGCAATGGTTGGAGGTTCATTTCGGTAAAAGAACTGATGAACAATTCTTCGTATTGCAGAGAATGTAAATTCATCAATTTTATCTTTGAAACTTCGCTTTGGTCCAGTTTGTTTAGGAGGAGTTGGCGGCGCACCCTTATTTACTTCCTTCAAAACGTTACAAACAGAGCGTGAGGTTATTCCCAGTAAGCCATAACTTCAAAGTCCTCCAATTGCGCAGAAATTTCATTTTTCACGTATTTGTAGGCGTTGCGGATCATTACTTTTTCAGTAACAGTGAAAGCTTTTCGTGGACGTTTTTTTCTTGGGGACAAGAAACCATCCACGTCTTTTTGTGATGTACTTGGCTGAGGATCCCTTTTGATGGAAAACCAAAACAAATAGATTCACTTAAAGTTCACAAAAAACTATAAACGTAACAACAAACACAACGTAGTCAAATTCTGAGCGAGACGGAGGATCTTTTAAAAAACAAAATTCAATTATTAAAATTATTTATTAATTATTTAAAAGCGTACAATCGCTACTATGGTCAACTTAGAACTAACTTAACCTATCCGAATAACGGGCCACCATGGGAAGCTTAGCTCAGCTTCGTCAGTGGTCCGATACAATTCCTACGAACGGATATGCTGCGGTTGCATGTAACCGATCGGCATAACAATTCCCGCTAAAAGATAGTGGGCGTATGCTGCGGTTGCATGGAACGGACTGACGTAACTCCTCCCTCCTTAAGTTCGAAGTTCTCTTCTGTGGGAGAACTTCGAAACCACGGTTTACACAGTTTATCATGATATTTAAAGATAGAGAAACAAACTATTAAAATAATTAAAATATAGAGTAACATGGTCCAAATGCTTATGCTATGCACTTCAATAATTGCCCTTTTGCTATCACTATCACTATCACTGAAACTTTTCTTCAGAGCGAATGACAGGAACTTCAGGTCAGCCAGGTCTACGCCTTCCAGGTTTACAGGTGGTGCGAGTTTGGTGTCTTCTGGTGACTGCAGTACAGGTAAGTTTGGAATTGGCAGCTTTGCGTACTCTATGTTTTCCGTGTCCATCTGGTGCATTTTCAGGATTACATCGTGGATTTTCACCTCGCAGGAGTCATCTAAGGTAAGTAAATACGTTCCTCGAATCTTTTCGCGAAATATTTCGTCGCTGCAGGTTCTGGTAAGTATCTCTTCTTCTCTACTATAGAGTATCCATCTGTTGGTCAGTACAAATTGGGCTCGGACCTTCTCAATATTTATGGGGATCTGGATGCAAGACGTCAGGTTCTCAGCATACGTCATCAAACTGGTAATGCAGGGATCGCGAACAAACTGGAGCGTCTCTTGGTCGGTGCAGAGGTAAGTGGACTCATCGACTTCTTCGCACTGGTGAGTGAGCAGTCTGATCTTCGACCCTTTTGCTAATAGGTAAGGATATTTAGGTAATATGACGACGGTGGATTCACGGCGTAGGACAGGTAAGGGAAATAGTTTATAATAGTAATAAGTATCTTTCTCGATTAGAGGTATTTCCAAAAGGTAAGTGATTCGTTTTTTTTTTAAATAAGCTTTTAATGTAATGCTTTGCTATAACTTAACTAAGTTATCTAAACTAGGTGTAAATACTAAATTTTCTATCCTACTAATATTCTGAAGAAGGTATAAAAGTTGATCAGACTCTATAATAGACTGGTGTAAAACTCCTAATCTACTAAACGATACACTAGTTTCTATCTCGTCTAATTTTGTCTGAATTTGCTGAAAATTATGAATCAATAAATTGTAAGTATTCATGAACTGTATTTCTAAATGCTCTACTTTTAAACCTTCAAGCTTCTTCGCAAATGATTCCATCTTAGTGTTTAATTTAATAAGGTTATCATTTAATATAAATGTAGAATTTGTCAAGAGTTGCATCATTTCATTAATAATTGTTAGTTTTCTATTACTAGCATTCTGTTGAGTTTTAACTTCATTAATTAATTTCTCGTATTTAATGGCATCTTCACTATCTAAATTTCCAGTTATCATTTTAAGAAGTGAGCCAAGAGGATTAATTAAACCTCGCTTGATTCGAACGGTTGGAATAATTTGGTGGAACTTAAATATAGTCGCATTCTTAACATATTCTACTTGTTTTCTTATATCTATAAAATTGTATACAAAATTCTTATCAAAATTAACCTTAACTAACTTATCTAATTCAGAAAGACGTTCAATGTTAAATTGTAAATCGTCTTCTAATGGTTTAATATCTAACACTTTCACAATTGTCCAAATGTCTTTTCTCAAAACTGCGACACCATTTTTCACAGGTAGAACTCCAGGGTTTTTATTTAAATCCTGCAGTTGAAGGGCCTGCAGTTGGCTCATCATGGCTACTGCCAGGAGGACGTGGATGTGCCTGTGAAGGGCGTTTAATATTTTTTAATGGTGCTTTAGTTTGACGGTTTTTCACGCGTATGGGAACTACATTTCTAACAATTTCATCAGTAACTATTGCCTTTTGAAAACGTGGCTTATCTTTACTACTTCTTTTATTAACTTCTTTAGCAAATATTGTATCACCAGGTTGGATAGCAAATTGTGTCTCTCCACCTCGTTTTTCAATTATTTTCTCTTTCTGTCGAATGTTCTTTTCGCTTAAATGTTTGTATAGAAATTTAGTTCTCTTTGCATGTTCTTTTATTAACTGTTGCATGTATTCTCTTTCACAGTCTATATTAAATGGGTTTTTAGTATCTGTATGTCCTAATAAAACTTCAAATGGGGTAAAACCTGTTGTTGAATGTATTGAATGATTGTAAGCCATTATAGCGTACGTCATTACGTTTGCAGCGTCTGAGTATTTGTTCTCATACTTTGCTAGTCTGTAAATCTCTATCAAAGTAGAGTGGAATTTCTCAATGAGACCCATAGAGTTAGGATTATTGGGGGTTCCAATATGAAGTTCTACTTTATAAAGGGCTAAAAGTTCTTTTAAGAGGGCGTTATTGAATTCTGAACCGGAATCAGAGCTAATTTTTATAGGTACACCGTAAAAAGAAAAGTATTTGATAAGGGCTCTCACTACTTCAGGGGTAGATCTATTGGGGATTTCTAATGCTTGACCAACTTTGCTAAATGCGTCAATTACGGTTAAATAGTAATGTCCTTCAATAGAGAATAGATCAATAAAGATTTCTTCCAATGGTTTAGTTTGGGTCTGTGATAGTTGAAGTTTGGGTTTCAGCGGTTTTCTATCGTACTTCATCTTCTTGCAAATTTCGCATGAGTTAATAAAACTAGATATAGTCTGTTCCATATTATGCCAAAAATAAGTACGTCTAATATGTGCTAGAGTTTCTCTTATACCTCTATGACAAGTTTTTCCTGTGTGGTATTTTTCAACTATTTCCTTTTGTTCTAACTCGTCTTCTATATAAACCACTCTTTTAGTACATTCGAAGAATTGAACTGATTCCTTTTTGAATAAGAAAATTACCATTTGTGTAAACTGTTCTCTATGTTTATCGTCTTCAAAGTAAATGAAATATTTTTTATTGTTTCGAATATATTCTTTTAAAAATTGTTTAATAAGATCGGGATGATTAAGGGGTAAATGAACTTCTAAAATTGTTTGCTTTGGTCTGGATAGATTTTTGACTGATAGTCTATCGATTGACCATGAGAATACTAAGATTTGGTTAGGCTTTGTATCAATGGCTTCTTGTAAAATAGGGATACCTTTGGATTCAGTATCTTGACAAGAATGTGCCGTATCGGTAGATGAATTGTCGGCTGTCAAAGTTGAACTAGAAGGGCATGGTATTGAATAAGGCGAACGACATTTTACATTTTTATCTGAATCTGTATCTGAGATAACTATTGCCCCTTCATCGTCTGAAGATAAGGGTGTTGGTTCATTTGGTCGGCCTAGGGTTTTCTTTTGGATTCTACCTAAATTTTCAATTTCTTTTGTTAGTTGTTTTATGTGTTCATTTCTGTCTTCGTCTTTGTCAATGTTAACTTTAGTTGAGGTGTTGTCATCGTTACCTAAGGCGTTCGTTTGGATTCTTGATAAGGCGTCTGCGTTACCATTGCATTTTCCACTTTTATGGACAATTTCAAAGTTGTATTCAGCTAATCTTAGTCGCCAACGTGTTAATCTACTATTTGTTTCTTTAAGAGAATTAAGCCATGCTAAGGGCTTGTGATCTGTAACTATAGTGAATTTACTACCATAAAGATAGGGGCGGAAGTGTTTGACTGCCCAAACTATGGCTAATAATTCTTTTTCAGTAACACTATAGCGCGTTTCAGCATCATTAAGTGTTCGGCTGGCATAAGCCACTGGTTTGTCATTTCCAATTGGACCTTGAGAAAGGACCGCTCCAAGAGCGAATTCTGAAGCGTCTGTAGTTAAGATATAAGGCTTTTCTGGATCTGGATATTGTAATATGGGGGCATTTACGAGAATTTCTTTACATTTCTGAAAAGCTGCTATATAATTTTCATCATCGATGGGCATTGAGCGTTTTTTCTTCAGTCTAGCTGTCATTGGTTGAGTAATTTTGGCAAAATCTTTGATGAATTTTCGATAGTATCCAATGAGGCCTAAGAAACTCTTTATTTCAGTAGTAGTACGGGGTAGTGGATAATCTAAAATAGCTTTAATTTTGTCGTTATTGGGTTTTAATCCGTCGGTCGTTATTGAATGTCCTAGGTATAATACTTCTTTTCTTAAAAACTCGGATTTGTCAAGTTGCACTTTTAGGTTAGTCTTTCTAAGTCTGTCGAAAACGGTACGTAATTTAGATATGTGTTCTTGTAAGCTGGATGAATATATAATTATGTCATCTAAATATACTAGGCAGTGAATTCCTTGTAGTCCACGTAGTACATTGTCAATTGTCCTTTGAAAAGTCGCTGGTGCTGTCTTAAGTCCAAAGGGCATACGAGAAAATTCGTAATGTCCAGAGTTTGTACTAAATGCGGTCTTTTGTCTGTCCTCTTCTGCTACTTCAATCTGATGGTAACCACTAGCAAGGTCAAGAGTCGAGAAGTAACAACTGCGTCCTAATTTGTCAAATAGTTCGGTAATGTTAGGTAAGGGGTACTTGTCGTCAATAGTAATTTCGTTCAATTTTCGGTAGTCAATTACAAGTCTATATTTCTTTTCGTTGCTAGCATCCATTTTCTTTGGTACGAGGTGCACGGGTGCACTCCAGGGTGAGTATGATTTTTGAATGATGTCGTTTTCTAGCATATTTTCAACTTGTCTATTTATTTCGTCGTTAATTACTTGGGGTTGTCGGTATGGTCTAATAAAAATCGGGTCTTCGTTTCTAGTTCGTATGCAGTGCTTTACTTCATTTGTAAAAGTCAATGGTAGTTTGTCGGAGTGGAATATATCTTTGTATTCTAAGCAAAGGTTTCTAATACTGTCTCGTTCTTCTGCGTTCATGTGGTCTAGGCGTAATTTGTTAATATTTTCGGTTAAAATTTGGTCTATTTCTAAGTTATTATGGTCGTCTAATTTGTTCAGATTGCATTTTGTTCCGTCATATTTAGTCACTATAAATGGTCTTGTTATTGTTAGAGTCATTTCTTTGTCTAGTGTATTTTGTATTATTGTCGTTGCGTAACCATTTTCACACTTAACTAAAGCAGTAGGCATTCTAACACCTTCACAGAATAATTTATAATTTAGTATAGCATCTCCATTTTCTAGGTTAGTTGGTAATTTAACTCTTTGTTCACAACGTGGGGCTAATTTTATTTCGTTGCCAGGGTTATAGATAATAGGTATAGCTGTGGAATGGGTGTAAAGAATTTCGTTTTTCATATCAATTTTAGCGTCTAATTGTTTCAGAAGGTCACTTCCTATGAGGCCGTCGTAACACCCGTCGACGTCATAGATGTAAAACTTATGCGTTTCAGTACTATTGAGAGTTGGGAATAAAGGTATAACTATAACTTCATCATGTTGGCTAGATGCGTGGGTGCTAATAACTTCAAATGGTTCGTAGTGTTTATAATTTTGAAAATATTCATTTGATTTTTGTGGGCTGATAAAGGATCTTGAACTTCCAGTATCAATCATGAATTTAGCATTGATTTCAGGTATTATTACGTAAGGTAATTTTAATGTATTGTAGTTAAGCTTTATTATTTGAGGGGTTTGTTGGAGGCATCGGTTGGAAAATTCTCCATATTTTGTGTAGCTATGTCTTGGTCGTCTGGTTGTATATTAGTCTCGTAAAATTCAGGGTCGTTATTTTGGTCGTCATAGTCTTGGTAGTAATCTAGTTCAGAATGGTCGTCACACATGTAAGCATTATAATTATTTTCAGGTTCATTTAGGTAAAGTTCGTTCATACGAAATCCTTGAGGTTTAGGTTGTGGAGCTGTACGCATACTAACGTCAGTAGAAATGTGAGGTGGTAATTTTTGTGGAGGTCGGTAACCAAATTGTTGGCCTTGGTTAAACTGAGGTCGATAACCAGATGGTTGACCTTGGTTAAACTGAGGTCGGTAACCAAACTGCTGACCTTGATTGAGTTGGGGTCTATATCCAAATTGTTGACCTTGATTCAATTGAGGTCGGTTGCCAAATTGTTGACCTTGATTAAATTATGGTCGGTAACCAAACTGTTGCAGTTTCTGACCGAACTGTTGAGGTTGCGACGAAGGTAATTTAATTTGTCTACTATGGGGTATACCAAATTTAAATTGGGGTTGAGCCTGATAATGATTTGCAGAACTAGGGTTGTTAAATTTATGATTCTGTTGGTTATGTGAAAAGAAAGGCTTCATACCAAATCTCTCTGTAAATGGGTTTTGGTTAGATGGCTGGGGCCTTGCTGGTATTACATTCTGAGATTTTAACATCCTATTGCGTGTGTTATATTGGTACATAAAATTGACTTCTTCTAGTACTATGCTTAAGGCATTTTCTAAGGAATTTACACCTTTTAATCTTACATTGCGAAGTAAATCCTCCGGTAAGTTGTATAAAAACACATTCATTGATAAGTGATCGTATATTATGACTTTGCTTCGACGAAGATTTATGTCGTCGATCAGGTTCACCTTAGCAATTAAAGTGCTTTTAACATTTTGTATTCTATTGCAAAAGTCTAAATATGATTCACCATTATTAATTTTAAGAGTTTCTAATTCTATGGCTATGCACTCTTCTGAGCGCGGATCGCCGAAGTGCTGTTCTAAAGCAGTTTTTAAAAGAGGCCAGGTATCCAAGTCTTGGCGCTCACTAATAAGTGCGGCTGCTCTACCTGATAATCTTGATGTAATAACATGGAATACATAAAGATCGTGGTCAAAATTTCTGTCTACTCTACAACAATTAATAACGTATTCACATTTTCTTATGAATAAACTAAGGAGCTTTTCATCCCCGTCAAATTTTGGGATAACGCTCGCAATCTCCTTCGGGATCTGAACTATATTATTCATATTTATTTCTTTATTATATTTATTTAACACAATTATTATATTATTTAATTTTTATATAATATTATATAGCTATTTATTTAGTTTCAATTTATTTATATAATTTATCTTTTAACTTATATGCTATTTAAAAGAACCACGAAACACTTTTCGATTTTCAGAAATAGCGTTCTAAGCTCTAGATTTACCTATAACTATATGAAAAGGATAGGACTTTGACTGGGAATAGCTATTTGGGTCTACTCACAGACTGCCCATGTCCCTCGGTTGAGTCTAAGCTTGTAGCTATTCTTCCTCCGGTAACTCACTCGTGATGCACTAAAAAGTTCACTTTTTAATGTCCTTGACAAAATTTATTTGGTTCGCGGATTTCCGTAAAACGTTAGAACGTACGACGTAACACTTACTATTTTCACAAGATTTTCGCGTCGCGGAAATCCTACCGGCTGCGCCAGTCAAATTCTGAGCGAGACGGAGGATCTTTTAAAAAACAAAATTCAATTATTAATTTATAAATTTTTAATTTAAATTTATTTTGAACTATCTAGAAAAAGTTCAAAATAAATTTATTAAGAGGCTTGTCTATAAATACCGAAGTTTTGCATATAAGTCTTTATTACCATTGGATAAGAGGAGGGAATATCGTGATCAGATGTTTTTATATAAAATAATTAATAATATAGTAGACTCTTCTTATCTTTTAAGTCAAATATCATTTAAATGTAATAGACTCTCCTCCCGTACTTGCAATACCTTCCATTTACCGTATAGTAGAACAAATTACTCAAAAAACCGTTTTGTAGTAAGAGCTTGCGCAAAATATGATGCCAATTATAAACATATAGATATATTTTCAGAAAATGTTATAAGATATAAAAAGAAAATTCTAGAGGTATAAATCATGTTCAGTATTTTGTTTTTTCTTGTCTGGCTTTTCATTGTTATTATTTAAGCTTATCCTCTTGATTCTAAACCTACCGAAACTAACACTGTAATCGAATTGAACGTCGTTGTCTGCTCATCTAATGTTAACCCATAAGTGGAAACTGTCGTGGTTAATGTAATAGACAGTTACTTAATTAAGTCTAGAAGTAAGATAATGTAACCGTTTGTTTCCCTAAATAAAGAAAATAAATAAAAATAAAATAACGGGCCACCATGGGAAGCTTAGCTCAGCTTCGTCAGTGGTCCGATACAATTCCTACGAACGGATATGCTGCGGTTGCATGTAACCGATCGGCATAACAATTCCCGCTAAAAGATAGTGGGCGTATGCTGCGGTTGCATGGAACGGACTGACGTAACTACGTAACAACACTTTAACAAAAACCCAACAAAATAACAAAATATCGATTCGCAATGAAATAAGATATTCGTGCAGTCAGACTGGAAGAATAAAGCCGAATGACACGATAAACAAAATGGCGATAGCTGCACGAGCGCGCACGGGTTGCCAATACTGAAAACTATCTAGGCTCTTTTATTATAAGTTTTGTTTTTAATATAAAAATAAAAATATTAACCTTTCATAAAATAGAGCAGCGATTACTAATTAATAAATAATTATTATGAATAATTATGTATTTATTTAAACAAAAATCAATAATTTAGTCTTTAATTGGTACACTGATGGCACACACACTGATTGTTTATCGATTTTTGTGTTCATCACTGCACATTATATGTGGTATCATTATTTCACAAAATGACAGTAGCTAATGTCAAATCTGGAATCGAATTAAAATTCTGACTATAGAAAACGCAGGCAGCCCTGTCTGCCATGCTCAATCAGAACCATCATCATCATTATCATCTCCATGTGTTGAATTATACAGCGAAAATGTCTTTAATTTATCTCAAAAAGATGTGCGCCCCTGTACAGCCGCATCTAAAGTTATTATATTCTCTGACAAATTAGGTCAAGGTTTTAGCTCACTCATAAATGACAAATGTGATGTACCTATTTGTAACCTATTTGTGTGCGCTGTTTTGTATATCTCGATGACATCGTGATCTACTCCTATGATCTTCAGTCCCACATCACCAGCCTAACAACCATCTTTCAGAGATTGAGAGAATTCAATCTCAAACTCCAACCAGAGAAATGTGAGTTTCTCAGGCGGGAAGTTGCTTATCTTGGACATACCAAGGAAGGATTTATTTATGGAAAAGCGTTCGAACAAAAATACTCCCCGGGCGGGTCCCAGTCAGCCGGTGGCGGCTGGGGAATCCCGCACCGCCTCTTCCTCACGGGGGGGCGGTCTGCCCCAAGTATACGGGGGGGGCAATTCGGGCGTCCCGTCCGTTGTCTCAACGGATGAGCGTGGTAGGAGAGTGACGCGTGCAGTGCGCAAGCGCCGTACGGAGACATCCTCTGTCGAGGAGATGGAGGCTGAGGCGAAGCGGCCCAACAGTCCGCTCCCCGGCCCTAGTGGCCAAGGGTTGAGCGACATAAGTGTTCCGCAGAGCCGGGAGGGCTAGTTGGGGCGTAGGGACGAGGAGGTGGTTTCATGTGACACCGATCACATGGAACCTGTGAAACGGGCGAGAGGTTACATGAAGCGCGCGAAGGAAGGAAGGGCACCTCGGTCGCAGACCCCTCCAACCAGTATGTGGGAGGTGGGCGAATCCGATGGCCCGGATGACCTGGTAAAGCGGGCGCCGGTGACTGGTGGCTATTACCACCAGCAATCAAGCCGTATATACAGGCTGTATCAGAAGCTTAGAGATCACATGCAAGAGGGCGAGACGCCGGTGGACGACCCGCTCGCCGTCCGAACCAAAGAATTGGCGCGTGGGTTAAATGCGAAGGCGAAGCTGGCGGAGGTCGTCGCCAAGGTGACGGCGAGTAGGGCGGAAGTGCCTCCAGGGGAGATAGGTGCCAGAACCCCGGGTACAGTAATCCAGGACGATCTGGCCATCCTCCTGGAGGTTACAAAAAGAACCGGGCGACCAAAGGGAGTTTTCCTACAGGCTGTGCAGGTGGCGACCTCCTCGCTACTGAGCGCTACCAGCGAACTCGTGGCGAAGGCGTCCAGCACGGAGGAGCTAGCGAAACAGGTGGAGGCGTTGAGGGAGGAGCTCGACCGGCTGCGGTCTGAAGTGGCTGGACGGCCCTCCCAGGTCGTGTCGACCCCACAGGACGGAAGCGATCCCCCGCTGACCATGGGGATAATTGGCGCCATGGTCGACGCGAAGATCGCGGGCATAGCGGACAGGCTGCTTCCGGAGAAGCGGCTTCGACCGCCTCTGGAGGCAGACCGGACTGTAACCCGCGAGCGCGCCATGGCGCCGAAACCGAAACCGGCGGAGAGACGGGCGGAGCCTGAAAGGCCGCCCAGAAAGAGGAAGCCGAGAAGGAAGAGGGCCACGGCCGTGCCACCGGTCGCGGACCTCCCTGTGGTCCCTTCGCGTGCGACGCTGAGTGTGGCTCCAGCGAGGGAGCCCAGGAAGGACTCATGGGCGACGGTGGCGGCCAGGAAGGCCCCGCCCCGTAATAGGACTGACGTGCCGAGGAGCCGTCCCTCCCTTTCTTCGCCGCGCGGAGGAGGACCCGGACGAAGACAGAGGCCGTTACCCTTACGATTCCGGAGGGGTCGCAGGCCACTTACGCCGAGGCGTTAGGGATCGCCCCTGAGGAGATGCGACCCCGAAGGACGAGGACGGGGGGGATGCTCTACGAGCTGTCCGGCCCCGAATGCGGCGTGAAGGCGGACAGGCTCGCGGAGAGCCTTGGAGCATCCCTCGGTGCTCTGGGCGTCCGGGTCATGCGCCCTACGAGGACCAGGGAGCTGAAGGTCCTCGACCTTCACGATGCGACAGAGGTCGCTGACGTGGCCAAGACAGTTGCCTCAGCCGGGGGGTGCGCGGCGGAGGCAAGTGCCAATACTTTACCACCTTAGATTTGGCAAGTGGGTTCTACCAAGTCGAGATGGACCCCCAAGACATCCCAAAGACCGCCTTCAATGTTGAGCATGGTCATTTTGAATTCCTTAGAATGCCCATGGGACTAAACAATTCTCCATCTACCTTTCAACGAGTAATGGATAATGTCCTGAGAGGCCTTCAAATTAACATATGCCTGGTTTATTTAGATGACATAATTGTCTTCAGCACGTCCCTTCAGGAGCACATGGTTAACCTGGAAAAAGTTTTTCAGAGACTTAGAGAGTCTAACTTCAAGATACAGATGGATAAGTCAGAATTTCTTAAGTTAGAAACTGCTTATCTAGGTCACATCATCAGTCCCCCTCGACTGTGCTGCCACCTTGCTGTGGTGGGGGGGCTTGAGTGCCTCAATGATCCGTGGGGCCATACCGGCCAGGGACTCCCATGCCGGGCGGGCCCACAGGGAGAGGTGAGACGAAGAGCGGCACCCAGCGTCGTGGCGGGTTGCGGCTCCGGGGACTCCTCTGTCCTCAGAGCTGCCTTGGGAGTCGTAAACCGCTGCGGCGCACCATGAGGTCCTCGGGTTGGCGCTCAACTTAGTTGGCCGTCAAACCGAGTCCTCACTCAACGTCCTCGGGTTGGCGCCGGCCGAGGGCTGACGCACCTCCTCTGCGAGGCCGTATGTCGCAGAAGGGGGCTGCGGGACGGATCGCCGGTGCGCTGCGGTAGATTGGGGCTGCGGGGACTTGGGTGGATGGGGACCCTGTCCCCAGTGTCTCGCTGCGAGCCCTGGTGGGCTCCGGGGACCTGGGTAGACGGTGGACCCTGTCCTAAGGGTTTCCCTGCGGGCCCTGGACGGCTGCGGTGCGCCGGTGTCCTCTGGTTGGCGCCGGCCCGAGGGCTGACGGGCCTCCTTCTGCGGGGCCGATGTCGCAGAAGGGGGCAGCGGGGCAGGTCGCAAGGGAGGGAGCACCGGGTGACCCGCGCCGCGGACGGAGGCCGGGGTGGAGGGGGGTTCGTGACGATGCGGGCCCCTTCTGCCCTCGCCTAGGAGGCCGGTGGTGGTTCGGGGGAGCCACCACCGACGAAAGCCTCGATGACTGAGGGCGTCCCAGTATACCGGGACGCCCTCTCTGATAGTCGCATGCCCGCGTTGCGGGCACCACGCCGGGGCGTCACAGTAGAATGCGTTTACGCGAACTTGTGGCGCCCCAAGCGCGTCGTGTGAGGGTATGCCGCTGGGGTTTTAGTGGGTAAACGACTCTTGGGTAGACGACCCTTGTCGGAGTCCCACATAATCACCGACCTTTCCCCCGGGGTGCGGTGGTATGCATAAAGCATTTCCCCAGCGAAACCAAAAAAAAAAAAAAAGGTCACATCATCAGTAGGGATGGCATTAAGCCTAACCCTGATAAAGTTTCGGCAATTGAAAAGTACCCAATTCCGAAAACCCCCAAGGAGATAAAACAATTTTTAGGTCTTCTCGGTTACTACCGAAAATTCATCCCCGACTTTGCCCGCATCACCAAACCAATGACCATATGTTTGAAAAAGGGTTGTAAGGTCACTCTCACCCCCGAATACGTTAACGCTTTCGAGAAATGTAAGACCCTATTAACCAATGATCCTATCCTACAGTATCCAGATTTCACCAGAGAATTTATTCTTACCACAGATGCTTCCAATGTCGCCATAGGCGCTGTTCTTTCCCAAGGACCAATAGGCTCAGATAAACCTATTTGTTACGCTTCTCGCACACTTAACGATAGTGAGCTTAACTATAGTACCATCGAGAAGGAACTACTATTGTAGGTGACATAAAACGACGACCGACAGTGACAAAACCATTTGAAAACCATACACGAATTGCCATTCAACTTTCCGAGTCCAGTTTAGAAAATGACGTTATCAATGCCATCAAAGAGTTCATAAACCCCAAAGTGAAGACAGCTATTGTAATAAATCCTCCTTTAGCCATGTATCAAGTTATCCCTATTATTCAAGAGAAATTCAAAAGTTCCTCGCTTAACTTAGTGCTAGCTAAAACGGAACTTGAGAATGTCAAAGAATACTTGCGACAACAGGACATCATTAGACATTACCGTGACGGAAAGACTAACCACCGTGGAATTAACGAATGTTATTTGGCCCTCTCTCGGAAGTACTTTTGGCCAAAGATGAAAGAGCAAATCACGAAATTCATTAACGAATGTACCATATGTGGTCAGGCTAAGTACGATAGAAACCCAATTAGGCCTCAATTTAACATAGTACATCCAGCTACAAAACCATTAGACACCATTCATTTAGACCTCTTTACAGTCCAAAATGAAAAATATATTACTTTCATTGACGTTTTCACAAAGTATGGACAAGCTTATCATCTACGTGACGGGACTGTCATCAGCATCCTGCAAGCTTTATTACGATTCTGCACTCACCATGGATTTCCGATGACTATTGTTACTGATAATGGTACAGAATTTACGAATCAACTTTTCGCTGAATTCGTCCGCCTTCACAAAATTACTCACCATAAAATATTGCCACACAGTCCGAGTGACAATGGTAATATTGAACGATTTCACTCAACATTGCTCGAACACATTAGGATACTGAAGCTGAAACAAAAGGACGAACCGATAGTTAACTTAATGCCTTATGCAATTATAGCATATAATAGCTCTATTCACAGCTTCACTAGATGCAGACCATTTGACTTATTGAACGGACATTTTGACCCAAGAGACCCAGTTGATATTGACCTCACACAGGCAATCCTGCAACAATATGCTCAGAATCATAGGCAATAAATGAAAGAAGTATACGAAATAATTAACGAAACTTCCCTTGCCAATCGAACTAAATTAATAGAAAACAGGAACAAAACTCGCGAACCTGAAATAGAATATACACCTCAGCAACAAGTATTCATTAAGAATCCTTTTGCTAGCCGACAAAAAGCAGCACCACGGTACAGTCAAGATACAGTTCTAGCCGATTTGCCTATCCATATATACATCAAAGAAACGTGGTCCGATAGCTAAATCACGATTAAAACGAGTGCCTAAAAGTAACCGATTGTTACAGGATTCTGCTGTTACTGACAACCCATCCGACGTACCCTCAGGAGATAAAACTTGAGAGTCTGGCTGATGGACCAGGACTACTATCATACAAACTAGGACCTACCCGACTGACTACACATTACCACTCTTTCGTACAGTACATTCAACTGACAGACATTGAAGACAAAATAAACTCAGTACAGACTCAATTAAAGACTTTTAAGACTAGACTCAGTAACGAGACTTTTTTACTATACGAATTCCAAATTGATTATCTGTCTAACAAACTTGGCAAAGTTCTTAAGCAAGTTCAATCACTAGAACCCATCAGAATAAAGAGAGGTCTCGTTGACGGCCTAGGCTCAATCATAAAAAGTGTTACGGGTAATTTAGATCACTCAGATGCTCTTAAATATGACGAAGCTATTAGAACACTTCAAAGTAATGAAAATAAATTAGTTTCAGAATTTAATACTCATATTACTTTAAATAAGGAATGGATGCAACAGCATAGTAATATTATAGAACAATTAACAAAAAATCAAGAAAAAATTAATGAAACGCTAGAATACATTTTAGAGATAGATGCATACAGAGGCTACAGTTTAATAAAATTCGCAAAATTCGCCCAAATTCTAGGAATTATTAGTAATAATGTAGAGGACTTAGCTGTAGAATTAGTTAGGATGGAAAATATAATGGCTTTTATTCGCTCTTCCAGCACACATCACTCTATGATCGACATAGAAGTTTTAAAGTCCATAGTAGAGAAGCTTAAAAGGTTTTATAATAAGGATGCTATTTTAAGTTTAGAGCTAAGAGAATATTACGATATTCTTAAACCAGGTTATTATTTTAAGGGTAAAACGATAGTTATAGTATTTAAATTTCCCATAGTTTCTAACAACATATATTATCTGTACCGACTATCCGTTGTTCCCAATAAGAAACAATTTGCCCTTATCCCTCCTGCTCCTTTCATAGCAACTAATGAGAACTCATTCGTGTATATAGAGGCTGAATGCCCGAAGTATACTACTATCTAGCTCTGTGAACAAAGAATCAGCCTACAACTTCGAACGAAACCCGACTGTATCCAGAACCTTATCATCAACCAAGTCCTGAAAAACACATGCGAGTTCACCAGCATATCACTATCGAAGGCAGCCGTGGAACAATTGGATGATCAGCACTACGTGATGTCGATACCTCAGTCGACCAAGACTCATCTGGCCTGCGGCAGAGAAGATTTCAACCTTCTGCAAGGAAGCTATCTCGTCACCATACCCGTAAACTGCTACCTACAGACAGCATCATGAATGAAAATAACGAAATAAAAGGACAACCATGGAAGCTAACGGAGATAGCCTACGACAATGTGAACAAGACAGACATTCAAACGCACATAAGTTTCAGCTCAATAAACCTCAGGGAACTCCATAACATTCAGAATAGAGTCTTGCTAGAAAAACCAATTAAAATTGATCAGACTCAGATGGACATGGTATACCATACGACGATCCCACTTTACATCATCATACTGGGAGCAGCAATTAGCACCGCTACCATAGTGGCCCGCCGATATGGATGCAGAAATTTTAACAAAACTGAAAAAGAAAAATCACCAACCCTGAAGATCCATCACACCTACGAAGACATAGAACAGGACCCCAAGATGCGAGCCGAAGTCCCAGCAACATTTTCGATCAATATGCTCAAAAATAGTTGCTGATCTGCGGGTGGAGGTGTTAGATACGGAACCGTAAGGCATTGCGCTGACCCCTAATGCATCGTCGAGGCTTGGTAACAGCGACCAGTGACGTCCGTCGGGCGCAAAGTGCCCAGTCAGCAGATTCCAAGCAGTGGAGTCATTTTCAATATCGTGCATTCCATATTCTTACATCGAATTGGATTCACATTCACTTAGACATAAGATTATTGTAATTTCTATTTTAATAAATTAGTTTAATTAATCTTCGGTTTTTTTCGATCATCTGGCTGCCGCTAACGTATTTTGCGTTTGAGTTTTTGTTATTTGTTTCCGGTATACCCACAATCACAATGTTCTTTTCTCGGTCGCATCGCTCTTTTAATTCAAGGATGAGGCTTTCGTGACATGAGAATAGCGGTTTTGGTATCGTCGTTATTGCATTTCTGTTCCTTAATCTGAGATATTTCATTTTCTATTTGCTTAATTTTGTCTTCAGTTAGTGTAGTTTTAGATTTAATATTTTCGATTTCAGTGTTTAAATGCTCAAATCGCTGTGTAAAATTTTCGGTAGTTGATTTTATTGTTTTTAATTCGTATTTAATTTCGGACATTTCTTCATGGATTTTATTGAGACTATCGTTTTGGGTTTGTCCAAAATTTCTTAAAAATGTTATCATTTCCGTCCGAAAGTCTGCAAAGTCTTTTTTATAATCATTGTCATCTGTACGCTCCTTACGCTTTCTTGAGTTAATATTAATGTGAAATTCCTCATCATATGTGGATAAGTTTGGGACAGAACCGCTACCGCACTTGCTGCCTCCTATCAGTGTCGTATTTGGCGGCGTTCGCTGCAGGCTCATTATGCCGGTCGGCGGGCGTTTCGTGTATACGAGCGAGACGAAAAATGGCAGCGGCTCTAGTTCCTCGCGGGGGTGAGCGGAGCTGCGTGCGCGCTGAGTAGTATTGCCGTTAGTGTAGAAGCACAAGGTCTTGGGTGACTTCGTATTCTGTTGTTAATTTAACTTAAAACTGCACTTATAAGATTCACTTTAGCTTGTTGCACTTTTATTATGATTTCAATATTTTTGCGAAATTTTTTAGTACACGTCCACTTTGAACAAGCGCCAGAGTGAGTCCCGTGAGATACGTGATCCACTATGTTCACATACAAGAATGTTTAAAGAATGGTCTTATATTATAAAATATCCTTATTATATATATTCTATCATTCACCCAAAAAAAAATCTTAGAACCATACATAAATCTCAACACAGTACTCAGACAAAAAGCTAAATCAGATTTCGAAAGAGATTTTTTCAAGAAGCAAAATAATTCAATATTTGGTAAAACGATTGAAAACAAAAGGAAACAAGTGATATGCATTATATAATGATATAATGATTGGATTCATGTTACTACAATATGATAAATTTCGAGTCAATGATCTAGCCAATATTTATATATACCTGTATTGTAAGATGAGAATGAACCATTCCTGTAGTGACAAGTCTAAAAATAGCTCAAAATAAAGTATATATATGTCGCAGAAACCCTCATGAGATCATGGATGGGTGGCCGAGATGTGAAACATCCTGTCTTCATCATGATCTGACATAGTTTAAGATGGATGAGGGCACTGACTTGGGTACTTGAACGAAAGATAATTTAAATCAAAGTAACTTTATTTTCTTTTACTAACGACTTCCTACATTATGGAAACAAACACGTGCGTCGACACCGAGCGTAATGCAAGACCGTCCGACGTAGACAGCGCACCACATTATAGACAGTACTGATTGTCTGAGGCAGTGGTCCGTACCCCGAGACGTCTCAGATATTAATGTCTCTCGATTCAACAGCGCAGCTCCTTATAAACACTATCGCTGTCAATGGTGCATCCGGTTCACGTTCTACTAGCGCCATCTAGCCGCCGTCTCGCTACATCCGCTCTATCGACGATCGTGTCCAAGCGGAAGGTACTGCGCCGCTTGCGTTTCCGGTGACGATTTATTATTTAATTAAAATAATTAAACTTCATCAATCCCCGACACGGCCATCACTGACTAGCACCCGTCCTCGGGTGTGGTACCTGTGGACAACATATACTCGGAGAGTAAACAAGCTCGGCTATCCTGCCAAGGTAGCAATTTCTCACTGGTACTTGATTTCTCCTAAATCAAGGGACAATAATCAATTTTCATGACTTTAAATTATTACGTTTACATACACAGTGCTCTCTGCACAATATCATTTAATAGAAAAGATCCGACCAACAAGTTAAAAGACCAAACAAGGTAGTTTTAACAATTCTGGTATTTTTTTACCATTAGGAAAGCATACTCAACTCGTCAATCTCCCAACATCACTGTGCACCAGCACAGAACAGAAATCGCACCAACGATTTCTTACAGACTCATCGCCTCATACTACATGAGGTGCAGTCAAGACTCTCGCCACATTTCACTTATGAGGTGCAGTCAAGACCCATCGCCACCATGTCAGTCATGAGGTGCAGTCTAAAACTCATTGAAGAGCTGTCTTTCTTCTTTGGTCTTTCTTTTTTATGGTCTTTCTTTTTTTATGGTCTTTCTTTTTTTATGGTCTTTCTTTTTTATGGTCTTTCTTTTTTTCTTCGAGTCTGAGTATGAGTATACAAGCCATTCTTAATCAAATGTGGTGTCGCTACCACTGTCATCAACTATGACATCTAATTCTCGAGTAACTTGGTGATCGGGGTCTTTCTGACACGATCATGGGGGCATTTTTACGTTCGCTTAGAGTAAAGCGCTTTCTCTTTGATCAAATCGATTTTTATCACAATTTGCATTTTACTAAATATTCTGTGTCGCTTTGCTCTCTAATCGTGAATCGCTAATCACCAAATTTGTAGGTTACTTTTCACACTACTTTGACCGACACCTGTCAAACTGACAATGCTTTTTAATCACTTTCCACTAAGCTTTGACGCTCGATGGAAGCCATAACCTAAATGAAGAAGAAGAAGAAGCTTTGACGCAACACAATCTGTTGATGAGAGAGCATTCGGCACCGGAATCATAAATTTTCGATTGTAGTAAACGATTTTTTTTTTAAAAAGTGACAATTTACTACTAACCTGTAGGACCCTTTCTCAGTAGATAAGGAGGTTTGTAGTAACCGTATCTCTATGCAAACTAGAGTTATTTCACGTAAACCTCACCGAAACGAGAGTTTTCTAAGATGGTCACTTTTTTATAAAAAGTCGTTTACTACAATCGAAAATTCGTTCACTACTAACCTCTAGGACCCTTTCTCAGTCGACTAGGATGTTTGTAGTAACCGTATCTCTTTTCAAACTAGAGTTATATCACGTAAACGACGCCGAAACGAGTGTTTTCTAGGATGGTCACTTTATTATAAAAAGTCGTTTACTACAATCGAAAATTCGTTCACTACTAACCTCTAGGACCCTTTCTCAGTCGATAAGGATGTTTGTAGTAACCGTATCTCTTTTCAATCTAGAGTTATATCACGTAAACGACGCCGAAACGAGTGTTTTTTAAGATGGTCACTTTATTATAAAAAGTCGTTTACTACAATCGAAAATTCGTTCACTACTAACCTCTAGGACCCTTTCTCAGTAGATTATGAGGTTTGTAGTAACCGTATCTCTATTCAAACTAGAGTTATTTCACGTAAACGTCGCTGAAACGAGTGTTTTCTAAGATGGTCACTTTTTTTATAAAAAGTTGTTTACTACAATCGAAAATTCGTTCACTACTAACCTTTAGGACCCTTTCTCAGTAGATTAGGAGGTTTGTAGTAACCGTATCTCTATGCAAACTAGAGTTATTGCACGTAAACCTCGCCAAAACGAGTGTTTTCTAAGATGGTCACTTTATTATAAAAAGTAGTTTACTACAATCGAAAATTCGTTCACTACTAACCTCTAGGACCCTTTCTCAGTCGATTAGGATGTTTGTAGTACCCGTATCTCTTTTCAAACTAGAGTTATTTCACGTAAACGACGCCGAAACGAGTGTTTTTTAAGATGGTCACTTTTTTATAAAAAGTCGTTTACTACAATCGAAAATTCGTTCACTACTAACCTCTAGGACCCTTTCTCAGTCGACTAGGATGTTTGTAGTAACCGTATCTCTTTTCAAACTAGAGTTATATCACGTAAACGACGCCGAAACGAGTGTTCTTTAAGATGGTCACTTTTTTATAAAAAGTCGTTTACTACAATCGAAAATTCGTTCACTACTAACCTCTAGGACCCTTTCTCAGTAGATTAGGAGGTTTGTAGTAACCGTATCTTTATTCAAACTAGAGTTATTTCACGTAAACGACGCCGAAACGAGTGTTTTTTAAGATGGTCACTTTTTTATAAAAAGTCGTTTACTACAATCGAAAATTCGTCCACTACTAACCTCTAGGACCCTTACTCAGTCGATTAGGATGTTTGTAGTAACCGTATATCTATTCAAACTAGAGTTATTTCACGTAAACGTCGCCGAAAGGAGTGTTTCTTAAGATGGTCACTTTTTTATAAAAAGTCGTTTACTACAATCGAAAATTCGTTCACTACTAACCTCTAGGACCCTTTCTCAGTCGACTAGGATGTTTGTAGTAACCGTGTCTCTTTTCAAACTAGAGTTATATCGCGTAAACGACGCCGAAACGAGTGTTTTTTATGATGGTCACTTTTTTATAAAAAATCGTTTACTACAATCGAACATTCGTTCACTACTAACCTCTAGGACCCTTCCTCAGTAGATTAGGAGGTTTGCAGTAACCGTATCTCTTTTCAAACTAGAGTTATTTCACGTAAACGTCGCTGAAACGAGTGTTTTCTAAGATGGTCACTTTTTTTATAAAAAGTTGTTTACTACAATCGAAAATTCGTTCACTACTAACCTCTAGGACCCTTTCTCAGTAGTTTAGGAGGTTTGTAGTAACCGTATCTCTATTCAAACTAGAGTTATTTCACGTAAACGACGCCGAAACGAGTGTTTTTAAGACGGTCACTTTTTTATAAAAAGTCGTTTACTACAATCGAAAATTCGTTCACTACTAACCTCTAGGACCCTTTCTCAGTCGACTAGGATGTTTGTAGTAACCGTTTCTCTTTTCAAACTAGAGTTATATCGCGTAAACGACGCCGAAACGAGTGTTTTTTAAGATGGTCACTTTTTTATAAAAAGTAGTTTACTACAATCGAAAATTCGTTCACTACTAACCTCTAGGACCCTTTCTCAGTAGATAAGGAGGTTTGTAGTAACCGTATCTCTGTTCAAACTAGAGTTATTTCACGTAAACGACGCCGAAAGGAGTGTTTCTTAAGATGGTCACTTTTTTATAAAAAGTCGTTTACTACAATCGAAAATTCGTTCACTACTAACCTCTAGGAGCTTTTCTCAGTCGACTAGGATGTTTGTAGTAACCGTTTCTCTTTTCAAACTAGAGTTATATCACGTAAACGACGCCAAAACGAGTATTTTCTAAGATGGTCACTTTTTTATAAAAAGTCGTTTACTACAATCGAAAATTGGTCCACTACTAACCTCTAGGACCCTTTCTCAGTCGATTAGGAGGTTTGTAGTAACCGTTTCTCCTATTTAACAAGAGTTATTTCACGTAAACGACGCCGAAACTAGTGTTTCTTAAGATTGTCACTTTTTTAATAAAAAACGTTTACTACAAACGAAAATTCGTCCACTACTAACCTCTGGGAACCTTTCTTAGAGGTTTTGGACGTTCATTATAATCGATTTTACCTTGGAAACCGATTTTTCGTTACCGAGATCGTGATGATATAATACTCTCAAATGAAAATATTTTTCATATTTTTTCTGTTTTACTACAAACAAAATAAAGTTTAATACAATCCACTACATACGATTAATAATATAAATAGTAAAAAAAAAATGATTTTTTCAATTTCGGGAGATGGATTTTTTTTAACATTTTTTAGTTTTTTTTGGAATTACTACAAACGAAAATATTTTTACTACTATCTACTACTAAACATAATTTTGGAAAAGTCGGGTGCCAAGTTCACATAGCCATCTATATCTATTAGTGTTGTTGATGAGTTCGGCTACAGCATCCCTTTTATAGAACATATTCAACTACGTCTTCATTTAAGAAAAGTAAAATGATAGTATACAATATAAAGCCGACCCTCAAAATAAAACACCTTACTCCTTCTACAGCCAGTAAGGTGCATAGACGTAAGAAAAAATTGACTAAAACAAATAAAGACTTTCTAAAAGCATTGGGTTTGAAAGTATGAATATACTACATATTAATGATTTACCGAGCTTCGATACTTCTATTGAAGGTTTTGAGATTCATGCTTACAATCCTTACAACAACTGCTTTAGAGAAAATGATGAAATCAGAATACCCATCCACCAGCAAGACATATACGTCTTACCATCAGCCAGTTCAGTTTACATCGAAGGTCATGCAAAGTTGTTTGGAAAAGATGGGAAACCGATTGAGAAACCTGTTAAATTTACTAATAACCCTGTTCTGTTCCTGTTTCAAGACATCAGATACGAAATAAATGGTATAGAAATAGATCGCATCAAAAATTCAGGTATAACGTCAACAATAAAGTCATACGTTTCATTAAATGAAGCCGAAAATAAAGTTGCTGCCTTATGGGGTTGGAACTTGAACGGATTTCAAAATGATGGTCATTTTAGTGTTTTGGTTTACCGTTAAATAAGATATTGGGCTTTGCAGAGGATTATAATATAATAGTGATAAATTGTAAACATGAACTTATACTGAACAGAAGTAACTCTACTTTAAACAGCGTTATACTTACAGACGATATTTCCCACTTCCAAGTAAATCTTGATAGAGTACAGTGGAGAGTTCCACACATAAAAGTGTCAGATCGAGAACGACTAACACTTTTAAAACATTAAAGATAAGCGTATTCAAATGGCATTTAGAGATTGGGATTTGTATGAGTACCCTTTATTACCTAAAACAACAAAGCATTCGTGGTCAGTTAAAACTGCGTCGCAATTGGAAAAACCTAGATATGTTATTTTCTGTTTGCAAACTAATAAAAAAAGTAATACGAGGGTGAATCAAAAAATTCTTGGAATCAATATTAAAAAATGCAAAGATTTAAATAATTATATTTTATTTTTCTACATAATCTCCCTCCAATGCAATGCATTTAGAATAACGCGTTTCTAACTTCCTTATTCCTTGTGAAAAAAAATTATTTTCTTGACTCTCGAAAAAGTCCTCTACGGCAGCTATAACCGCGTCATTATCGTGAAATTTTGTTCCACGAATTTCCTCTTTTAATTTTGGAAATAAGTGAAAATCACTTGGGGCTAAGTCCGGAGAATATGGTGGGTGGTCAAGGAGATTGAAGCCAGCACAGCGGATTGCGTTGAGCGCAACTTCCGATCGATGGGCAGGAGCGTTATCTTGAAGGAACAACACGCCCAACGACAGTTTTCCACGACGTTTTTCTTTAATCGCTTCACGCACTTTCGGGATTAAATTTGCATAATAGGGTCCAGTTATCGTCTGGCCTTTTGGCATGTAATCAATAAAAAGGATTCCTTCACTATCCCAGAACACAGAGGCCATAACTTTGCCAGCGGAAGGAGCAACTCGAAATTTCTTAATGGATGGAGAGGATGGTCGTCTCCAAGACATGCTTTGTCTTTTAGTTTCAGGATCAAAATGGTGGACCCACGTTTCATCCATGGTGACAAGACGACGGCAAAAATTATCCGAATCACGCTGGAACATTTCGAGATTACGCTTGGAAATTTCCAAACGTCGCTTTTTGTTTTCGTCGGTTAACATTCGTGGCACCCATCTTGCAGACACTTTTTTGAACCCCAGTGAATCAATTAAAATGGATTGAACGCTACCAAAAGATATCTTTAGGATCTCAGCTATATGTTTTATAGTCATTCTTCTGTCTTCCAAAACCAGATTCTCAACCTTTTTGACATTTTCTTCTGTAACGGAGGTTGAAGGCCGCCCAGAACGCGGGTCATCTTTACAGCTTGATCTACCTCTTTTAAATTCAGCCACCCAGTACGCAACCGTAGAATAGGATACAGCATCACCCCCTAATGTCTGCTGAATGTCCAAAAAATTTTCCTTCGTAGACATTTTTTTCAAACTGAGATATTTTATCACCGCACGTAACTCACTTTTATCCATAATTTTGACTTTTTAGCAACTCAAAAACAAAAAATTTATTACATGCGAACGAACTGACAAAAACAAGTGACAGTCTGCATAAATATAGTGTGATAGACACTCTTTAATTTGAATATCGAACTTGATCCAAAAAGGTTTCATATATATGCACTTCTAAGAACTTTTTGATTCACCCTCGTAAACTAAAAGATAGTTCTCTCTTCGATCATTGTGAAGTAACAAATATTACGCTCTTTTTGAATTCTCAATATTATCCGTATGAACCATTAGGCTTAAAGTTTTCTGAGAACAAGTACAGTATATTATATGAAATGTAGGTGAAATTTCGTCAGTCGTATTACAACAGTCCAGTCGATCCCTTGCTCGATCTGAAAGATTTTAAAGAAAAAGCTCCACTTTTCATCATAGACTGTTCAAGACAAAACGATAGTTTAAAAACGGGTCCAGTAGACGTAAGATTGGAATTTGAATGTTCAACATTGATACCAGATAACACAACTGCGTATTGTTTGATCATAAACGATCGACTTGTGGAATACAAACCTTTAAGTAACATTGTGCGCAGGTTATCATGAGTGCTATTGTAGATGTACAAGGTTTCAAAACAGAAGCAAACGAATTCATAATAAAATAAATTGCTATATTATGTGATAAAAAATTCAGGTGATTCTTATAAAAGCTCCATTCCCATTTTACGATTTGACTAACGAAGAACGACGACAAGTAAGTTGGATTGAATGCAATAGAAAAATATATTGGAATGAAGGTGTTGTGCCTTATTCGAATTATCAGAATTTGAATATACTAAGTATTTTAAGAGATAAATGTGTTTATACTAAAGGTTCCGAAAAAGTGTTGTGGTTAAAAAATATTGTAAATAATAATAATATTAATAACTTAACATACTTATTACTATATTTAATTCTATATTTAATATATACGTTCATCGTTGGGTCGTTCTTCAAGCAGCACTTAAAAGTTAATTATTGTGTTAAATTGTATTTTCTTGTTTTCCGACTATTAATAATTTTATATATTGGTTTTAGCGTAATACTCATTATTATTATTTTTTTGCAATATGGAGAATTGCAATATGTTTCAAATTATATGGAAATTGTTAACTGCACTATTTCTCTGGCTATCTTTGGTATATGTAACGTTAATATTGTGGTTCTTAATACAATTATCTTAAGCTAATGGCTACAGGAAACCTAAAGCTTGGAGTTTATAATGCGGGATCTTTAGGCACAAATCATTCTAATATCATAGCCTCTGTTACAAGGAATGACCTGGATGTTCTTGCTCTGAATGAGACCTGGATTCGTGACGGTGAAGAAGGGCGGGCCCCTATGATACCTGGTTACATATTTAAGCACACACCGCGGCCACGAGGTCTACGATTCCGTGGGGGCGGTGTTGGTTTTTATATCAAACGGAATTGTTTGGCACGAGTCTGGAAGCACCCGGTTGACCCGGTTCATAGTGACGTCGAACAAATGTGGCTTACTATGACTGTTAATAGGAAGAAGTTGCTGATTGGCACAGCATACCGACCGAGTTGGATAAACACCGATTTATTTTTTGGGGCGATTACTGACTCTATTAGTTCAAACCCCAACTTCGACAATTTAATTTTACTTGGAGATTTCAATATTAACTGTTTAAATGCTAATGATAATAACACCATAAGGTTGAAATCATTTCTATCTAATTTTAATTTACTTCAATATGTTAATGGGCCTACTCACTTCACGGACGCCAGCCAAACTTTGATAGATTTAGTATGCTCAGATTTACCCACACAAAAAATACATTTGGAGCATGTAGGGACCCTGTATGGGCATTGCCTTATAGTGTGCCAATACAATATCAAGCATAGAAAAATTCTTAGTCGTACAATATCCTACAGACGAAAGAAGAGTATATCATTAGATAATTTTCACAATGACCTAAGAGCGATCCCATGGGAACGTATTAGTAATTATATTGATATCAATGAAATGGTCAAAGCTTTTAACTATGGTGTTATAGCACTTTTTGACAGTCATGCACCTGTAACATCTGTGGTCATCAAAAATCGCTCATATCCGTGGATCATAGACACTATAAAAGTCATGATGAAATTGCGAGACGAGGCTGCGGCTACCTACCATAAAACTTTGAGTGAGTCCAAGAAACACTACTATAAGTCGTTGAAGTCTATCGTAAATCAAGCCATATTTCACGAAAAATCAGCATATTTCAGATATAATATCAACAATAACATAAAGAAACCTAAACAACTTTGGAAAAATTTGAAGGAAACCCTACTACCTAAACGTGATAATGAGTTGCCGTCTTGTTTTAATGATCCGAATAGCATTAACTCGCATTTTTTAAGTATACCAACTAACTCAGACACCACAATCTCCCACTTAACTTTCTTCGAATACCACAAGTACTCGGAGGCGGTATTTTGTATTAAGCAAATAACCCTTGATCAACTGAATAAGATTATTGCTGGTCTCAAATCTAATGCTGAAGGTTGTGACGGTATCAGTTTAGATATGCTTATTATGACGTTTCCCTATACAGTAGACTGCATCTTGGGACTTATCAACAAATCTAATGAGACTAGTACATTTCCTGACATTTGGAAACAGGCTGTTGTACGGCCTTTACCCGAGCACTCCAATCCAGTTGACGTAAGGGATCTCAGACCTATAAGCATCTTGTCGTGTTTGTCTAAAGTTTTGGAGAAAGCGGTATCTATTCAGCTAATAGAATTTCTTGAACAGAATAGTATTTTGCCTGAAGCACAATCAGGTTTTAGACGAGGGCGCAGTACTACTACTGCGCTACTTGACGTGACTGATAACATTCTTAGCTCTCAAGACAAAGGAATATGTACAGTATTGGTCTTATTAGACTTTTCCCGTGCCTTCGATTCGCTGAATATGGATCTTTTTTTATCAAAACTTAAATACTACGGCTTTGAAACTGAAACGATAAAATGGTTCAGTAGCTACTTGAGTGACAGGTATCAGTACGTGAGGTTGGATAGTTGGGATGGATCTACGCTACAGTCAGAAAAGAGGGCTGTAAAGCGAGGGGTCCCACAAGGCTCTATTTTAGGTCCAATACTTTTTAGCTTGTACACTGCAGATATCATAAAGCTTGATATATATATTGGTTTGACTGCCTCGTTGGTCTAGTGGTCAGATGTGCCGCCTTTGGATCAACGGGTCCCGGGTTCGATTCCGGGGTCGGGCCAGTGTCTTTGTCTAAACCAGAGGCACTGGCTCGGAGTCTGGGTGTCATTTCTATCTATAATATGTATGTATTTACAAAAAAAAATGTATATAAGTAGTTTATCATCCATCTCGTTACCATAATACAAGCATTAAGTTGCTTAACTTGGGACGAGATGGCGTTGTGTGATATGTCCAAGGATATTTATTTATTCAGAATTGTAATTTTCACATGTATGCCGATGACATTCAGATATACATATCTTGCCAACCATCCGACGTGGATCTAGCGATTACAAAACTCAACCAAGATCTTTCGAGAATTGCTGAATGGTGTACCAATAACGGCCTCTTACTCAATCCAACGAAAACTAAATACTTATTGTTTGGTAGTATCTCTCAAGTTGCTAGGGCTCAGCCGACATTAAAGGTTATGCTCGCTGGTGAGCAAGTTGAACGGGTCTATGAAGCTCGAAATTTAGGCTTACTCATGGACTCTGATCTGAGATTCAAAAACCATATCAATAACTGTATCAAAAATTGTTTTTATAGACTTAAGATCCTTTACAAATTGAAACCTTACTTGAAAGAGGAGTTACGGGTCCAGCTAACTGAATCGTTAATTTTATCCAAGCTTAATTATATGGATATCGTTGTTGGTCCTAGGCTACTGGTCAAAACGCAAAAATTAATCCAAAGGGTTCAAAACGCCTGTGCTCGTTTTTGCTTCGATATCCCGTTTGGGGATCATGTAACGCCGTATTTGAATAAGCATTGTTTGCTGAAGATGCAGCATAGGCGTAAGCTTCACTTGGCCTGTCTTTTGTTTGGTATCTTAAAAAACAAAGAGCCGAAGTATCTCTATGATAAGCTGTCATGGAGGGTAAGCCGCAGTTCTCAAATTCGCCAGTGCTCAGCGCCGCTAGTGATACAGCGGCATAAATCTACCACGTTCAGGGGTAGTTTTCGTTACGCAGCATCAAAGTGCTGGAATAATATCCCGCCCCCAATAAGGGGCCTGCAAGGATTATATAGTTTTAAGTGCAACCTCAAGAAAATGATGTATGCACATCAATATAATTTTTTATTTCAATTCAATTTATTTCAAATAAAAATCATACACTGAACTTTACGACACAATAAGTACTAGTAGCATGTACTATGTATAAAATATTCATACACAAAACTTGACCCAAAAGTATTTTGTTTTAATAATTTTTTATGTGCGGTATACGAAGATATTCTTTACCCCCCGTGCTAGTCATAGACTGTGTTACGGCAGGGTAATGATTCTCGCACCATCAATTTCAACTTTATTGATCTCAACATAAGACTCATTTTGATTGATTGATGTTGTGATGGCTTACTTAATGAGTTGTGCGTAAACAAGTAGTATAATTAAAAATAACAGATAAACCTTAATGCATTTTTTTTTATGCAACAATTGCCATGCATAATCCTAAAAGTTTATGAATATATATCTACAGCTATATTGCATATTAATTATAATTTATATATATATATATATATTTAGGTACATAGATTCATATGTTGATATAATATATTCTATATATTCTGTTATTCACTTCAATATTTGTATACACATACACATATAAATTCATTCTGACATGATTTATGTATACATATACATAAATTTATATACTATTATTCACTTATAAATTTGTATAAAATATTCTGTCCGATCATAATCAAATTTACTCAGAAACTCTTCCAGCGCATTCCTGCATTCAAATCTCGTCATATCCTTTAATGGTTTTAATTTATTTATGCGATTATACAGTAACGGGGCAAGAAAATATGAGAAACATTGGCCAAAAGAGGTCTTACAATCATGGGATCTTCGGTTTGATATATCACTTTGCCTTGGGCGGAAATGTTGTCTAAGAATAATGGTTTTAATAAATAGTTGACGAACATTTAACACTGCAAATTCATAATACAAATTCGTTGTAGGATACTTAAATGGTTTAAAATTAACTCAACGGTGTATTATTAAGAACCTTTATAATACACCGTTGAGCCCTTTCTACGGTCATTAGAATAGTTTTTTTGGCACCACCCCAAGCAGCTATTCCATAAGTTGTTATAGACTGGCATAAAGTTATGTAAACCATTTTGCTGGTTTTAGGGTTGCGCATTCTAGTTTTAAGATTAGCGATATGTGGTTTCCAGTTCAAGTATTTGTCAACCTCTATACCAAGATATTTAATATTTTCAGTTGATGACAAAGGGTGACAACTGCATACTCCTGAACCAATGTAACAATTCATGGAGTGGGCTTTCAATGTAAAATTCGTAGGCGGCTGCAGATTGCTTTTAATGCTAAAAGTTATATATATTGTTTTGTTTATATTCAAGGTCAACAAATTATGATTAAGCCAGTTTAATACTTTACTAAGCCCTTCCTCAGTAGATTTTTTTACTTTTTCCCACGTTCAATTTTGAAATAAAATGGCGGTGTCATCTGCGAACGTAATTAGTTTCGAATCCGCTAGTTGAATGTTACAAAGGTTATTGATATAGATTAAGAAAAGTGTAGGTCCAAGAACGGAGCCTTGTGGGACACCAAAATTAATTTTAAGTCTAGAACTAACTGTGTCTCCAATTTTTAATGCTTGCGTTCTATTAGTAAGATAGTCCTTAAAAAGATCCAGTGGTAAACCTCTGATTCCTATGGACTCTAATTTACAAATAAGTAACGGAATTGAAACCGTGTCAAATGCTTTGGCTAAATCTAAGAACACTCCAATACATTTATTTCTACCATCAAGATTACCTGCAACATTTGAAACCAAATCCTCCACTGCATCCATACTTGATTTATTTTTTCGAAAACCATATTGGTTTGTGGACAGTAGATAGTTTTTTTCAAGATAATTTACTAGTCTGTGATTTATGATTTTTTCCAAGAGTTTTGCTAACGTAGGTAATAATGAGATTGGGCGATAGTTAGTGATTTTATCTCTCTCTCCTGCCTTAAACACAGGTATGGTAATGGATTCCTTATATATATTTGGGAATTTTCCGCTTGATAAGCATAAATTAAATATGTAGGTAAGAGGACCAATAAGGAAATCAATAAATCTTTTTATAAATAGTGACGATATGCCATCCCAACCTGTAGAATTACTATTTTTTAGAGACATAACAAACTTATACACCTCCAATTCATCAGTTTCCAGCAGCATGAATGAATTCAATGGGCTTTGATCACACTTAAAGTATTTAACAAGATCGTCTTGCGTCATATTTAACTTTTGTAAAATGTTGTGAGATAGTCGGGCACCCACATTGACAAAATAACTATTAGCGTAATCAATAGATCTCATAGGCGTTGACTTTATATTTAATAACTCGTGCGGTATTTTGGATGACTCTGATACTTCCAAATTACAAACCCGTTTTATAACCTTCCATGTATTTTTTATATCATTTTTGTTAACATTTAAGTCATGTTTATTTTTTAAATTATGAAGAATATTGTTACAATGGGTACGATAACGTTTATAGGTAATTTCTAGGTCTTTATAATTTGGTGATTTTAGATGTCTTTTGTGTAGCACATCTCTAAATCTCATGCAACTTAACAAACCGGGGGTAAGCCATTTTTGACGAGTTAGTTTTCTATTTGGTATTACAATAACCTGTGTGCTTTTTTTAATGACTCCAATTAAAGCGTCATTTAGCAGTTCTGCTGCTTCATTGGGATCTTTCATAGCCATAATATATGCAAAATCAATGTCCTTTATTAATTTGTAGGCTATATCATAATTAAGTTTTTCCACTGTTTTTTTAGGTTTACTGTTCATCGTACATTGTTGTGTCACACATATATTAAAAAATATACAGCTATGATCAGTTACAGATGATTCACAGATCACAGTTACCATTTTATTTTTTGACCTGACAAAACAATGATCAATACATTTACCTAGACGAGTCGCAAATAAATGACTAGGTAAAAGACAATGTGTTGCAAGTAGATCCAAGTAATCGTCGCATCTTTGGTCATTGGTGCAGCTACCTATATCAATATTAATGTCACCGGTTAAGTAAATATTTGGTATTGGTTTTAGTTGGATTAAAAGGTGGTCTAAAGAATCAAGAAATTTGGTTAGTGATACAACAGATGGTGATCTATACATGCAGATAATTGCAATTTTCCTATCCATTTCAACCACCAAGCAATCAGAGTCGACAATGTTTGGTTCATAAACCATAGCTTTTGTCCAATTATTCTGGATATACACGACTACACCACTGTTCTGATTGATGTGTTTTTTAGTAAGGTACGAGTTATAACCTTCTATATCTGGAATTAAATCAGAGTGCTGTAACCAACATTCAGTTAGAATGATAATGTCGTAATTTATCCTACTTCTTGACATAAAAATTCGAAAATCTTCAAAATTTTTATGTATGCTACGTATATTCTGAACGATTACTTTTAATGATATTTCCGAGCTGAGATTGTGTTGCAAAAATGCTTCTGGTTCCCCAACTAGAAAGGAGTCACCAACGTTGATTTTATTATCAACGTCAGTGATTATATCATTTAGACAATTAACCATTTTTTGTTTAATAAGGCTACGATGGTATACAATAGTTGAGGATAGTAATATCCAGGCAGTAACTGATCGAATCAGCAATTTTGGAAAATCAGCCACAGTCCCAACCCCAAGTGTCTGATGTCGAGGCCATAGTTACCCAATTGAGAAATGAAATCAATGATCGCGACCAGGAGTTACTTTCTAATGACATCCAAATCTCAAATTTGCCCGAATCCAGCGGTGAAAATCCAATACATACGGCACTGTTGGTGGCTACAAAGATCGGTGTGAACCTTGAAGAGCGAGACATCGTAAGTGCCGAACGAGTCGGAGGGAGGCGAATCAATGCAACGCAGCCGTCACCAGCGGAGCCCCGTCCGCGACTGCTCGTCGTGCGACTCGCGCGCCGCACTAATAAGGAAGATTTACTGCAAGCAGCGCGCGTGCGGCGCGTGATGACGTCAGCCGACCTTAATCTGCCTGGTCCCGTTGTTAGAATCTACATTAACGAGCGGCTGACTAAGTTAAATAGGGAGTTGTTTCGGAGGGCGCGGGAGGTTGGTGGTCGCCACGACTGGCAGTTCATATGGTGCAAGAGAGGCCGTATTCTCGCCCGAAAAAGGCCCGGGGACGCTGCGTTTCCTATCCGCTGCGAAGCTGATATACAGCGTGTATTCGGCACTGAGCCTGTCACAAGTGCTCCTCGGATTTCTTAAACTGATATTTTGTATTGTGTTTAACAGCCTTATTTATCTGTTTATTAATTATTTAATGTCTTCTGTTTTTAAATATTATTTGTTTCTTGTTTTCTTTTACTTTCTCCTTACTTTGGTTAATTTCCCTTTTAATAAGATCGTGTATAGACGTTACGAGAGTCCTTTAAACTCTAAAATGTATTGGCATAATTTCTTACTATTTTTTATGATGGTTGTGTGTCTCGCGGTGCACACGTTTTGTGGATTCGCTGTAAACTGGATTTATTGCACTGCGTTATTTACGTCATCATTTCATAACAATTTACTCTTTAAACACGTAACATTATTTAATAGTTTTACATTATTTTGCATGAACTATTTATACATTATATTTATTTTACATGATTTATACAATGTTTTACATTACTATTTTATATCAATGAATACATATTATTAGGAATATTGTTATACTTTTAACGCAATCATGATGCCTAAGATGGATAAATATCTCAAAGTTGGTTTTCTCAATGCAGGTTCACTAAGCACGGGTCAGGATGATTTAATCGCTGCATTTGATAGGCACTGCTTTGATATCATGGCGGTAAATGAAACCTGGCTGCGACCCGGAGAGGAGGGGCGCGCGCCGGTAGTGCCCGGCTATTGCCTTCGTCATTCGCCGCGACCTGCGAGTGTACGCTCCGGTCGTGGCGGGGGCGTTGGTTTTTATATCCGCCGTGGTTTGGGCGCGCGAACCTGGACTTGCGCCACTGATCCCAGGTTTGAAACCGTAGAACAAATGTGGCTAACAGTTTCGATCAACGGTAAGAAACTCGCTATAGGTACAGCGTACAGACCACCATGGCAAGACATTGAGCTCTTTCTAGATGCAATAACAGATATGTATAGTACATTGGGGAGTTGTGATCATTTTATATTACTTGGCGATTTTAACGCGAACATGCTCAATTTAAATGATAATAAAACAAAAAAGGTGTCGGAACTGCTTAGCAATCTCAATCTCACACAATTAGTTAAGGCTCCAACGCATTTTACCGAAACTAGCCAAAGTTTGATCGACCTAATATGTTCTGATCTAACAGCAAGATAAATAAATAAATATAAATAAATATCCTTGGACATTTCACACAACGCCATCTCGTCCCAAGCTAAGCATATTAATGCTTGTGTTATGGTAACGAGATGGATGATAAACTACTTATATACATTTTTTTTTGTAAATACATACATATTATAGATAGAAATGACACCCAGACTCCGAGCCAGTGCCTCTGGTTTAGACAAAGACACTTGCCCGACCCCGGAATCGAACCCGGGACCCGTTGATCCAAAGGCGGCACATGTAACCACTAGGTTGAAGCGTATGGGACTATCAATGGTCATTATTTTGTAGTGACCGAATTTAATATAAAACGGAACAAGTTTAAGCCGTTTGTTATTAGATTCAGGCCACTTAATAACATATGTAGTGACCGTTTTAATAACGACCTGTCACTATTAAATTTTTCAAATATATTGACACTATCTAATGTAAATGACATGGTTGAGACTCTCAACCAACGTTTGATATTTTTGTTTGATGTCCATGCACCGCTTAAGACGTGCACTGTTAAGCAAACAACACATCCCTGGATTACGGACACAATCAAAACCATGATGCGTTTACGGGATATAGCTCTAGCCAAATATAGGAAAACTAAATCCGAGCAAAAAAAGCGTTACTACAAGGAGCTAAAATCACTGATAGAAACAGCTTTATATAATGAAAAAGTCGCTTATTTTAAATACAATATAAATAGTAAAATCGATAATCCAAAATTGTTATGGAAAAACCTTAAATCTACTCTTGCACCTGCAAAGCAGAGACAGGACCTTCCTTCCCATTTTACAGATCCAGACTTAATAAATAACACGTTTCTAAATGTCCCTGGCAAAAAAGTAGCTAGCATCTCACTTCTGACCTATTACGAATTCCACAGTTTCAATGAGCAGGCAATTTTCACCATTGACCCAGTGGAGCAAGAAGATGTTTCGCGCGTTATTCGGAAGTTGAAGAGTAACGCAGAGGGATATGATAAAATAACCTTATGCATGCTTAATATGTCATTATCACACATATTACCAACAATCACAGACATAATAAATCGTTCTATTTTATCATCTACTGTTCCGGATCAATGGAAAATTGCTACTGTCAGGCCCTTGCCCAAGAATACAAACCCTGTTGAAATTAAGGATTTACGGCCCATAAGTGTACTGCCCTGCCTTTTATTTATTATTTTATTTACACTTCTGCACAAAATGTACAAAGGCGGACTTAATGCCTTAGGCATTTTCTGCCAGTCTACCTTGGGTGGTGCAGAGACAAAGAGTGGTAGGTGTAAATTTTATAAATATACCTGTATACTACATATATACTACATACATACACTACGTACATACACTACATACATACACTACATACATACGCTACATACATACATATTTTATTATATTAATTAAAGTCCTACAGATAGTTGATGATCCTTTACTTCCATTCCAACTAATTAGTAACCTCTAAATGCTTACGAAGCTTCTGCTTAAAAGTGTCACGGCTGTTGACCATCCTGATTTCTGGAGGTAGCGCATTCCACAGAATGATGGATTGCCTTTCAAAGGTACTAGAAAAAATTGTCTGTGGCCAACTTACGCAATTTTTGGAGAAGAATCATATATTGCCGGAATTTCAATCTGGCTTTAGAAAGCAGCGTAGCACAGCCACGGCGCTGCTGGATGTAACTGATAATTTGCTGGCTGCTCAGGATAAAGGCATGTGTACCATACTTATTTTACTGGATCTTTCGCGGGCTTTCGATTGTATAAACTTGCCTCTCTTACTATCGAAGCTCAGGTACTATGATTTTGGTAACGCAATACAATGGTTCCACAGTTACCTTAGTAACAGGAAACAACTTGTTGAGTTGAATTTAGAAGATGGGACTACTATGATCTCTGACCTTTCTATTATTGAGAGAGGAGTGCCGCAGGGCTCTATCCTGGGCCCCATTCTTTTTATTTTGTATTGTGCAGACATAACCAAGTGCTTAAAAAAATGCAATTACCATATATACGCCGATGATACTCAAGTCTACCTGTCATTCAAGCCCGAGGATTTTGAATCTGCTGTTAGGGATCTCAACGATGATTTAGATAGAATCGCCCTCTGGTCTGAAGATAACTGCTTAACTTTAAATCCAAATAAAACCAAATACATAATATTTGGCACTAAAAATCAACTCAGTCGACTACCGACAACACTAAATTTAAGAATTATAGGGGAAATTATTGACAGAGTTGATGAGGTGCAAAATCTAGGCTTGTACGTGGACAGCACACTTAGATTTGAGAAACATATAGCTAGAGCCACACAAAATTGCTTTTACCGTTTGAAACTCCTTTATAGAATGCGGCCTTTCTTGTTGGAGAGGCTTCGTGAGCAGTTGGTCGAAACCCTTGTTCTTTCAAAATTAAACTACGCAGATACGGTTTACGGCCCACGCTTACTAGCCCGTACGGACCGACACATTCAAAGGGTTCAAAACGCATGTGCTAGGTTCTGTTACGATGTTCAGCCCAGAGGTCATGTGACACCTTTCTTTAATGATCGCCTGAAACTCAAAATGAAGTCGAGGCGTAAGCTGCACCTAGCCTGTCTTATGTTTAGTATCACAAAGTACAAAGAGCCAAGGTATTTATATAACAAGCTCAACTGGATGACAAGCGGACGAGAGTGCACCACCAGACTTTGTTCGAAACCGCTATCTATTCCGTCCCACAAAACTGCTGCGTTCCGCGGTAGCTTGCGCTACGCTGCGTCTAGGGTGTGGAACAATAGCCCCCCACCTATTCGAATAATTAATAAGAAACACATATATCGACAGCGTTTGCGACAGCTTCTAATAGATGCGCAGCGGAAGCAAGAAATGATCAGAGGGAACGAGTCAATCATTTAGAAATACCTTGGCACGTTTACGTTTACGATACGATTGGATTTGTGGTTGCGGTCTGAGATCTTCTTATTTATCATTTCATATATGTATAGATATTATATGTAGGTTTATTTATTTATTTTATGTTAGCACGTAGCGATTTAATTTATTTAAATTTGTGAACCAGGTCTAATTGAAAATCAGCGTCAGGCTGCCATGCCCTGACAAAACGCTGAATTAGACCTCGCACAGCAACCGCGAGACATGCGACATCTGTACCACACAATATGTAGTTTGTAGTATTAGTTGTAGTTATTATATTTATATTTGTGTGTGTGTATATAGCTAAGCTGTGCTGAATAAATGTTTTCTTTCTTTCTTTCTTTCTTCTTTCTTTCTAACTTGAAGATAAGGGATGTCCTAGTTTAATAAACCTGTACAAACAATATGAACACTCTCAAGATCTGTACACCTGTATTTATCATGATACAATATGTGCTTTGAAAAACGTTATTTGTTTAAAAAAATGGTGTAAAGACTATATTATGAATGTGTAAAGATTATATAATACAATAATGATTTCTTAGGTTTTCGCGATTATTACACATTGAAATTAAACACTTTTTAACGAATTTATCGCGTGTATATTACATTATTTAATTCCCGACGTTTCGAATGCTTTGCAGCAGTCGTGGTCGCGGGAGAGACTAGATGACAGTTGTCTTCAAAAGTACAAAGAGACAGTTAAAATCTACCGCCTATAATTTTGTTTTATTGATAACGTTCCCTGTGCACGCAGAAATCGCTCATCGCCATTGAGATATTTGTCTGTATGGGTAGGTTTCCTATACACAGTATGGCCTAATGAATTGTCAGGATTCCTGGTAATTAATATGTCAAGAAAAGCCAATGAGTTACTACTCTCTGGTTCCATAGTGAACTGAATCTTACTATCTATAGTGAACTGAATGGAATTTAGATGAAGAATGATCCGCGAGGCTATTGAGATTAAAAAACATCCAAATTTCAATAGAGAGGATGGTTGGCAAGTACCACCTGCTTGGGATCCAGTCATTAAATTGATCAAATCTCAAGCAAAACACTGATCTGCAAGACCTCTGGACACCGTGAGCGATTTCTGCGTGCACAGGGAACGTTATCAATAAAACAAAATTATAGGCGGTAGATTTTAACTGTCTCTTTGTACTTTTGAAGACAACTGTCATCTAGTCTCTCCCACGACCACGACTGCTGCAAAGCATTCGAAACGTCGGGAATTAAATAATGTAATATACACGCGATAAATCCGTTAAAAAGTGTTTAATTTCAATTATATAATACATTTTAAAATAAATATTTCTTGTTTTATTTATAAAGATGAAATGGCCTTAATTCTACAATATATAAATCATTAAAAACCTCGGCAGCTCGTAGTTCATTTAAAAAAAAAATATGACCCGTTCTTCAACCATCTAAACAAAGGGTTGTGGGTTCGTTCGAGCAAACGCATTCTATTAAAACAGCCATTAAATATTAAGCTCGCGAAACAGATCAGATCAGGTTACCATATATTTCCAAAAAAAAAAAAAATGATATACATCCAGAAAACAGATCAGATCAGGTCAGAATATGAATGAATGAATACACAGTAGCTCTTCAGATCAGACTAGACGGATCGCAGATCATGTTAGTAGTGTGTAATTGGAGCGCTCTGCATTGCGAACCTCGCATCGCTCGGATGCAAAGTGAGTGATGCAGAAGCCGGCGTGGAGATTGGAGAACCCCCAATTATCTCCTTCCGTCTTGTTCTGGAGTCCCGCCTCACTAACCTTTAGCAGTATACAGTGTATGTATTTTGCTCTGTTAATATTCACTAATTTATCAAATATCTTAAATAATTAATTACTTATTTCACTTACATAAGTGCAGAACAATAGCCAGCACCATATACTGTGTGGGCAACAAAGTCCATATGTTCTAAGTAGACTTATTTTTATCACTTGCCGGCGAACTGTAACTGGGTGTTTTTACAAACTTCACAACACTTGAACATTACCACAGCAAGTAACCCATCTGTGAACCATGGCCACCTTCGAGGATGTTGCTGATATGCACCATACCGCTGTGCTATCCCTGAACCAGCGGATGTCAGAGTTTGAGGCACAAATTAAGAAACTGTCTCCGGGCACTGATGTGAATGCTCTTTCTATAGACTTCTCTTCCTTCAAGCAGCAAGTCTGGGGTGTATTTAGTGCCTTGCAACAGAAAATCCAAGAGGTAAGCAAGAGCATTGATAGCTTGGAAATGCACCATAGGAAGAAATTCCTTCTGCTTGGTGGTGTGAGTGAAGTGCCCAATGAGAATATTTCGGAAGCTGTAACATCAGTGCTTCAAAATAAATTTGGACTCTCTGACTTCAAGCCTTCCTCATTAACAGTCTGTCATTGGTTGGGTACTGTCAAAGAAAACCGCTCAAGACCTATCTTGCTGCGCTTCACTGACCCTACAGTTCGTGCATTACTCTGGAAGACCAAGACGAAGCTGAAAGGTACTCCTTTGGTACTGTCAGAGTTTCTGACCCGACAACGGCAGAATGAAACATTTTCTCCTGTTGTGAGGCATACTACATTGAGGTTACTATTTGCATTGTCAGTTAAGTTAGGATTTGACATTAGTCACCTTGATGTAACTGCAGCCTTTCTGAATGGTGCTCTTGATGAAACCATTTTTATGCAATTGCCAGAAGGATTTCCCAAGCAGACCCAAGAGGGTCAGGTACTTAAATTAAAAAGGGCAATCTACGGGCTTAAACAATCTTCAAGAGCATGGTACAGGAAAGTGGATGAATGTTTGTTAAATATCGGTTATAAGAGATCTAAGATAGAACCATGTATGTTCACAAAAATTAGAAATAATTTGAGGACTATTGTTACAATTTTTGTAGATGATTTTTTTATTTTTTCAAATGATTGTAAAGAAACAGAATATTTGAAAAATGTATTAGCTAGCCATTTCAAACTTAAAGATTTAGGTGAAATCAGAAAGTGTCTTGGTGTCAATGTAAGTGTAAATAAATCTGAGAAAACTATCACATTAAACCAGTCTGATTATATTGATCAGGTGTTACAAAGATTTAACATGAGTCAATGCAAACCCATTCAAACTCCTATGGAAACTAAGTTGCATGTATCTAAGGGGGAAAACAATGTTGGAAAATTTCCATATCAGCAAGTTATTGGTTGTCTAATGTACTTAGCAGTTCTAACCAGACCTGATATTACTTATACAGTTGGATTTTTGAGTCAATTTAACAATTGCTATTCCAGAGAACATTGTGTATATGTAAAGCGTCTATTGAGATATTTAAAATCTACTAAAAACTATGGTTTGAAGTATACTGCTGATGGAAATTCAATATTAGAAGGATATGTAGATGCAGATTGGGGTGCAAATGTTATAGATAGGAAGTCATATACAGGATATTGTTTTAGTTTATCTGGTTGTGTAATTTCTTGGGAAACAAAAAAACAAACTACTGTAGCCCTGTCTAGTAGTGAGGCTGAATATATGGCTATTACAGAAGCATGTAAAGAAGCTGTTTATTTGAGAAACTTACAATATGAAATTACACAAAATTTGTATACCATCGACTTGTTCAATGATAATCAGAGTGCGCAAAAGCTAACTATGAATCCAATGTTTCACAAGCGCACAAAACACATAGACATTAAGTTTCACTTTTGTAGAGAATGTGTAGTAAATAAAATTGTAAATGTGAAGTATTTGCCTACAGCTGAAATGCCAGCAGACCTGTTCACTAAAAGTTTGGGTAATACCAAGCATTATTATTTTTTGCAGTTATTAGGAATACACGATGTAAAAGCAACATAATTATTTTGATTAATTTAAATATTTTTTGAGTAAAATATTGTGGGCATCTTATGTTATTTTGATAAGTGGGGGTGTTAGTATTATATCAAAATACCAGTAATGCCATCTGTTGTTAGCAAGTGGTTATATTGTAAGATGACATGTATGCTGTGGAATAAATACATTCATTCACTCGCTATCCGTCTCACAAAACCGTTGTTTAATTTATATTACCAAGGCACGTGCTTTACTGTTAGCGAGTGATTTTCGCAGTATTTTATTGGTGAACGTAGTCATATCTTAATAAAATAAGGCATATATAGTGCTTATGAAGTAAGCCTGCCTATTAGTAATTCTTATAAGTTGTGAACAAAGCATGAACATTGGATAAAATATTATGCACATTATTTCATTTATGTAATGCAAATTTATAAACGCTAGCCAACAATCATAATGTAAGATAACCATCAACCGTAAAATCTATTTAAAGTGCATCGCAATTAATTAGCTGGCCGAAAATTCTAGACATTCCGAGTGCCACCTGCACCGGCGCAAGCGCTCATATTGGAAGGACAAAAGGTCACGCGCTCGGTCAACGATAACGCGTGATCTACCTGTGCACCTGGCGACGAGTTTGCGAGTGGGAATCTGAGGTTTGCCGGATTGTAACGGTATTTTATTTATTACATTTTACTACTAACGTTAACAATGTCTGACACGGAGTTAAAGGAGTTATTTAAGAAACGTAGTTCGATTAAAGGTAGAATAACTTATTTTAAAAATTATATTAATGACTTTCTTAATTTTAAGAATGTTACGCAGAAACAAATTAAAGAATTAAGCTTACGTTTATCAAAGTTTGAGAACTTATTTATTGAATTCGACAACATTCAAAGTAAAATAGAAGTTTTATCGGACGATAGTGATGGTCAACTTGCGGAACGTTCTGAAATGGAAAATTGTAGCATAGTGGATTTTAAGTTGTCCACAGTTAGTGAAAATTACTTTCTGCGAGGCGGCGTAATGCTAATGGCACGATAGTTGTTTACGAGTTTTTGCTTTGTTATGCTAATTAGTTGAGACTAGAAGCGGCGTACGGTGGCAACGAGGTGACGAGTCAGAGCAAAATAGTCGTTCAGGCGAGAGGCCGTGTTCACTTGCATTCGTAATTGTTATTTTTTTATTCGTTTCGTGAGTTCTTTTTCTTTGTTTTGGGTCTTAAATATTAATGTCGTCTGGTAGAAGGTTTTCATTAATGTTGTGTAATATTTTCAGGACGATGTGAGGTGAAGATTTTGTTTTTTTACGAAGATAAAAGGGAGGTGGGTTTGTTCTGAACAAACTTTAGGACAAAGAAGGTCAGTATTGTGTTGCAAATTGTTTTAAGTCTGGATCTATAAATCGGGTTATTAGAGGGCTAATTATGTTTTATTTCTTTACAGGGTTGTTTTTCCAGTTTTCATTTCCATTTTCTATCATTGTCCTCAATTTTATCATTTTCATCGGGTATTTCCGTATAGTAGTCTGATTACGGTATTTTAAATATCTCGATTTAAGCACACTGGAATGTCGTGTTGAGCAATGGAGTTGGTCTCTGGAGCCAGTTCCCGAGGGTAGAATACCGATGAACAACGCACTTAATCGATTCGTTGGTGGTGAAGTTCCTGAACATGATTTTCGGAGTGGGTAGCCGACGCTCATCCAGGTCAGAAAGTCAGTACTTATTTACCGTGCCAGCCAGGAATTAATATGGACGGATACGCCCCGTCACACAGTGGTCCCAGTTCAATAAAAGGTGGACATAGGGATGAAAGTCGGAATTTGAAGCTGATTTTTTTATAGGATACAGATATTAACTAGCCTAACAACATTTGTTCTACGAAAAATCTCTGGAATATGTAGTTTCTTAGAAAAAAAATGATGATTATTTTTTTGTATGGAGAAAATGATACTTTATTTTTTTATTCGAGTTGTATCGATTTGCCGCGTGTTTGGCTTATAATACGTGATAGAACAAGTAACATAGTACCCAGAAAAAAATAAAACAAGTGCGGTCACTTGCGGCCGCGCGCGAAAAACGGTTTTGAAATTTGCTACCTTTATTTGCATATTTTGCAGAGTTTGGTGAGTCAAACACAACAACAACAAATGAGTCAACCCGCATTCCTTTGTTTGTGCGCACCATGTTGTCTTCACAAACAATTGAGTCTTTAAGTATACAATGTGAATAAGAGCGGAGTGTACCGGAGTTTTTATGGTATATTATTATATGATAATATGAATTTTATCCTAATTAATATGAATTTATATTGAAAATGTTACAATTAATGTTTATCATGTGTTTTAATGGACCGTTTTAAGCGCGGAATCTTAATACTTTTAATTTTATAATGTGCTAGCATATTTTTTATTCAAATTAATAACGTAACCATTTTTTTTCTCAGTAAAATCAATGAGTTGTGACTCAGAATCCGTCGCGAATAGTTGTGTTACGCGTGCCTTACTTTTCATACTTAAGTAAAGCGCTGGCGCAGCAAATTGCGTTGCCGCGAGCGAGCTCCGCGATGACCCAGTTTACGTCATGCAACACCACCTAAAGACTAATTCATACAGTTAAATAAAAACGACTAATAATATCAACATGGGCACGGAAAATTTCGTACTAAAAACCGAAACTGAACATCGGCTATACAAATACTTGATAGAAGAACAAGAAAAACGCCATCTCCAGCAAAAAGTCCTACATGAAGAGCAAGAAGAACGAAAAAAGCTCCAAAACCTGATCAAAGAACTGCATCAGCACATCGCAGGACTAGAGCAAAAAATTCAGAATATCGAAAAATCTAACCAAAAGCCACAACCAAAAGACCCAATCAACAACCTTCCTCCTCCAGTCCAATTTGAGACCGATGAAGAGGAACTCGCAAATGAGACTGAGTGGATACGTAAGCAAAACCGAAAGAAAAGGAAGCTGAACCAGTCACTCTCTCCACCCAACCAAAAAGGAGAATCATCCAGCGAGGAAGGTAAGAATGTAAACATTAAATATCCACCTAATACTACAAAATCTCCCCAGCCACCACCGATCGTGGTCGAGAATATTAAAGAATATCAAAAATTCTATGACCTAATTATTTCGGCAACACCTGAAGACTCGTTTTTAATAAGTATGAAGACCGGTGATTGTGTTAAAATTAATGCCAAACATGAAGAGTCATATAGGGCTATTACAAAACTATTACTACAAAATAATTGCCAGTGGCACTCATACGAAAATAAGCAAGATAGGCCAATCAGAGTGATGGCAAAGAATTTGCATCACTCGTGTGAATCTTCCAGAATAGTGGAAGACTTAAAATCAAAAGGTTTCTACATTCAGGAAGCAGTTAATAAGCTTAGCTGGAGGAACAGAGTGTTGGAAATATTGTATCGAATTGTCAAATATAGTTTCCCATCTCTAATCGTTACATTTGGTGTCTATGCTCAACTCTATTAACTCTGCCTCTTGCAATAAAAATGAAGAATGAAGTTGTCGTCTTTGATTGTGCGCTCCATAAAACTTTAATATAAATCCTGTCCAAAGTGTCCTCTGTCAACACGGAAGCTCAATAGCACGCTTCCACTGCGCAATCCGTATAGACAATACGAAAACAAGACGGAAAACGAAGTTAACAAATTCTGCGCCCACGCTGCGGTGCCGGGACGCACGTGTTTTTGGAAGTAAAAGGTGAGCGTCAATCGGATAATGGAAAAGATAATTACATTGCCCATACTGCGGGAGGGTGACTCGTTTTCTAATTGGAAATTCAGGCTAACACTGCTGCTGCAAGAAAAAGAAGTTGGTCACACATTAGACGATACCTATGATAAAAATGGCGACAAGAATTTCAACAAGGCCGACAGCAGAGCAAAATGTCTGCTAGTGCAATGCCTTAGTGATAAATATTTGGAAATAGTAAAGAATTGTGACACAACAATTCAAATGCTTCATGCGCTGGAAACCCAACTCGAAAGGAAAAGTGTGTGCAATAAACTTTATCTGAGAAGAAAACTAATAACCTTAAAATGCACGAGTGGAACAAAATTACAAGATTTCTTCATGGAGTTCGACGGGCTGCTCGGTAAACTTAATGCCATTAATTGTAAAATTGAAGATGTCGACAAGGTGTGCTATTTACTGGCTGCTATGCCCTCAGAGTATGAAGCAGTAATAACATCGATTGAAACAATGACCAGTGAAAAATCTGTTAATTTGGACTTCATAAAATCAAGATTATTAGATGCTGAAATTAAACTCACACAAGGACAAAGCACAGTTGAACAGAGCTTTTCTTGCTATACCTGTGGGTTACTTGGACATAAGTCATACCAATGCAAAAAGAGAAGCATAGAAATTGGAGGAAATTTTAATAATCAAGGACGGGGACAATCCAACTTTGGACGTGGACAAACATATGGTCGAGGAAGATCTAGTCGAGGACGAGGAAGAGGCTCATGGCAGCGAAGACCTCACTCACGGGGTAGAGGATTGCATGCCCACTGTACAATGGACGAGCCAATCAATATTCGGGGTCCTCAGAAGATATAATGCAAGAGAAATATAAAAGCAAGATGTATGATATAGAACCAATTGAAGAAACCAAAATTTATGTTGCAAATGGAGAATATTTAACAAGCAGAGAAAGAGGTAAAATTAAAATTTTAGTAGATAATGAATATATTGTATTTGATGCGCTAATAGCTGATAAAATCTCTCACAATTTACTTTCAGTCAGGAAATTAACCCAAAAAGGATTTGAGGTAAAATTTTATAATGATGTTGTATGTATTACAAAACAAAATCTTAAAGTTCAGGGTACTTTGAAAGGCCGTTTATATACAATAAATGTTAATCTAGATTATAGTCAATGCATGGCAAGTGAAGTATTGGACAAAAATGTTTGGCATAAAAGGTTAGGACATTTAAATAGGAAAAGTTTAGGTATTTTAGGACTGCCCATTTCTGATGAGACATGTGATGCATGCACACAAGGGAAGAGCAGCAGGAGAACCTTTCCTGAGAGCACTGAGAGAAGGTCAAAGCAAATTGGAGACTTAATCCATTCTGACATCTGCGAGGTCAATATTCCTACCATAAATGGTGAGCGATATTTTCAGGTAATTATTGATGATTTTTCACACTTTCTTACAGTACAGCTTTTGAAGCAGAAAAATGAAGCTGCGCAAAACTTAATGGATTTTATCAAACAACTTAAAACACAACAAGGATATAAAACAAAGAAGTTAAGACTGGATAATGGTGGTGAGTTTTCTTCAAACTACTTCAAAAATTACTGTCGTCAAAAAGGGATTGATATTCAATATTCTACACCATACACGCCAATGCAAAATGGAGTGAGTGAGAGGATGAATCGTACCATACTTGATCGAATAAGGACAAAATTTGCTGAAACAAAATTACCTAAAAATCTGTGGGGAGAAGCAGCATTCTGCTCAGCATATGAATTGAACAGAAGTCCCAGTAGAGTACTAAAGTATAAGACACCAGCAATGATTTGGTATGGATATAACAAAATTGACAACATGAAAATATTTGGGTCGAGAGCATGGAAGGTAACAATACCTAAACCTGGAAAATTAGATGTTAGAGTAAAACCAATGTATATGATGGGATACACAGGGAATGGATATCGCCTGTGGGATCCGGTGAACAACACAATTGTTTCATCTACGGATGTGATTTTTGATGAACGGAAAACAGTATTTAGTAAAGTAGTAAACGAAGAGGTTCAAAATGAAAAACAAGAGGAACAAAGAATACGTTATGATGATGGTGATAATTATGATGAAGATAACCCAACTAAGAGAGAAGAACAGAAAATTACACAAGAAATATTAAAACGAAGAGAAGAAAAAAGCAAAGAGAATAATACTAGAAATTTAAACCAAATGGAGAAAAGTGGTCATGAAGAAAATGATGATGAAGGTATTACAGATGAAGATGAAGATGATGAAATAAGAAAAACAAGATCTGGAAGAATAATAAAGAAACCTCAGAAGTATCAGTTTGGTAATACAACTTATTGTTTGGCAACAGATGGACAAGAAAATGTACCACAGAGCTATGAAGATGCAATTCAAGACAAAGGATGGAGAAAAGCAATAGAAAAAGAAATAGAATCTTTGGAAAAGCTAGAAACATGGACAGTAATAGAGAATAAAGAAGAAATTGAAGCGATTGATACTAGATGGATATTTACTCTTAAAGATAATGTAATTAAGAAAGCACGGTTAGTAGTAAAAGGTTTTCAGATACCTGAAAAGCACTATGAGACAAACTATGCACCTGTAGCCAGAATGGCAACGGTGAGAGCGTTCTTAGCTCATTCAGTAGAGGAAAATACACCAGTGTACCAATTAGATGTACCTTCTGCATTCCTAAATGGAGTTTTGGAGTCAGATGTTTACATAAAAGTCCCACAAGGAATTAACATCAAAGGAAACAAAATACTCAAATTGAAAAGAAGTATCTATGGATTGAAAGAAAGCCCAAAATGCTGGAATATACAGTTTAACAAAATAATGATCAAGGGAGGATTAAAACGATCAAGTCATGATTTTTGTTTGTACTATAAGGAAGATGTAAAATTACTTGTATTTGTTGATGACATTTTATTGACTGGAAAACAAAAGGAAATAGACAAAATAAAGAAGATATTATATGACGAATTCCGAACAAAAGACCTAGGAGAAATAAATAAATTTTTAGGAATGGAAATTGAGAAAATTGATGATGGTATAAAGATAACTCAAAAATCATATATTGGGAAAATGTTAGAGAAGTTCAGAATGACAGAATGCAAAGAAGCAAAAACACCAATGGAAGCAGGATTCAATGCTGATAATGATGAAGTGATCATAAATGTACCATACAAGGAACTGGTTGGTTCACTTTTATTTGTTTCATCAAACACTAGACCAGACGTGACATTTGCAGTATCATACCTTAGTAGATTTCTCGACAGACCAACGGAAAGTCTGTGGAAGGCAGGGAAAAGGATTTTACGCTACCTAAAAGGAACCAATCATAGGGGATTAATCTATCAGAGACAAGGTGATGCTAATTATGATTTAAAATGTTTTTCAGACTCGGATTGGGCATCGGACAAGGCTGATAGAAAGAGTACCAGTGGCTGCGCGGTCTTTTATTGTGGTAAACTCATTTCATGGTTTTCTAAGAAGCAAGCATGCGTGGCCTTGTCAACTGCAGAAGCTGAGTATATAGCAGGAGCTCAGGCAGGTACAGAAATTGTTTATTTACAAGGAGTCTTGTCCAATCTTCTCGCCAATCCAATTTGTACTAAATTATTAATTGATAATCAAAGTACACTGCGACTTATTGAAAGCTATGAGAATAGTAAACGTTCTAAACATATTGACATCAAAGCGCACTACATTAAAGATATTTTAGCTAATAAATTGTTAAAACTTCAATATGTACAATCTAACAAAAATATTGCTGATATTTTAACTAAAGCTTTGCCATTTAATCAGCACTCTTACCTAACTTACAAAATGAAACTTGTGTAAAAACTGAATTATGTAAATAAGTATGTTATAATTTGTAATCTTTATAAATTAAGCAAACAAGATTGTTCAGTCTGATTTAGAGAAGTTGGAAGTAAAATGTTACTATTTTATGAAAGTTAGAGTTGTATAAAATTTAATTAAAATCATTATGTATAAGTATAACTATGCTAGAACTTAGAAATTTTGAGTTTTGATTTTGTTGTATAAAATGTATAAAACTAAGTAAAATCAACATATAAGCTTTTGGGTAATAATAAATGTTTATGATTATATACAGGGTGATTTGAGCATAGGTGTTATTCAGAATATTTGAGATGTGAAATTAAGAGGGGGTGTTGGAAATATTGTATCGAATTGTCAAATATAGTTTCCCATCTCTAATCGTTACATTTGGTGTCTATGCTCAACTCTATTAACTCTGCCTCTTGCAATAAAAATGAAGAATGAAGTTGTCGTCTTTGATTGTGCGCTCCATAAAACTTTAATATAAATCCTGTCCAAAGTGTCCTCTGTCAACACGGAAGCTCAATACAGAGAACCACTAAATATGTTCATGCTATCATTCAACAAGGACGAAGATATAAAAAAAATCTACGAAATTAAATCGATCCTGGGATGCAAAGTAGACATTCAACCGTTGAAAACATCAAAACTAATCCCTCAGTGTAAGAGGTGCCAAGCATATGGGCACACACAAAAGTATTGTAATAAAGAACCCAGGTGCGTAAAGTGCACAAAAAAACACTTAACAAAAGACTGCACCAAACCTGCAGAAACAAAACCAAAATGCATTCACTGTGGAGAATCTCATCCTGCTAGCTACAGAGGGTGCATGGTTGCCAAGCAACTGCAAGCACTTAAAAACAAAACTGTTAAGAAAATTACTGTTTCTCAACCACATGGTCCCACACCGAATCAACCCAAAAGAAATTTTAATAGTCAACCTGTTTCGGAAAATCTGTCCTTTGCCCAAGTAACTCAAGGTGCTACCAAACCACAGTCTCAGCCACAAGCAAAAGTAACACAAAACCTAGACGAAAAAATTAACAAGATTTTAAATTTCATGTCGTCATTCGATGAACGATTAAAAAAATTGGAATGTAGTGCCAATAAAGCTACTACGAGGCAAAAATGATGAATAAAGCGCTCACTATTATGGCCTGGAATGCTAATGGACTTCTACGGCACCAAAACGAATTACAAGTTATTTTAAACATAGAACAAATAGACGTTTGTCTCATTTCAGAAACCCACTTCACAAAAGAATCACATATAAAAATCAAAGGCTACAAAACGTACTGTGCACTGCACCCAGACAACAAAGCTAGAGGCGGTAGTACAGTATTAGTTAGAGAAAATATACAACAGTATGAGAAATTCAAATATGAACAGCCCGAAATACAAGCAGTAGCCGTATGTATCACAACTAAACGATACCCAATAACTATATCGTCTATATACTGTCCACCGAGATATCAACTAAAAGAACAGCATTACAAGAATTTTTTAACGCAACTTGGAAATACATTCGTCCTAGGAGGTGACTTTAATGCTAAAAACACGCACTGGGGCTCAAGACTTACCACTACTAAAGGTAAGGAACTCCTAAATGCAATAACAGAAATGAAATGTGAAGCTTTATCAACAGGAAAGCCTACATATTGGCCAACAGATCCGCAGAAAATCCCAGATCTTATCGACTTTTTTATAATAAAGAATCTACCATTAAGCCATTTACACATTAAAGAGGGTCTTGATATGAATTCTGACCACTCATCAATAACACTTACAATAAGTGAACAAGTAGTTAATACAGAAAAACCTCATACACTAACAAACAAATATACAGATTGGGAAAGCTTCAAATATGACTTGGATTCTTTAATTGACCTTAATGTTCCTTTGAAGACTTTCCAAGAACTAGATTTAGAAGCATGTAAATTCAATACTGATGTCCAAAGATGTGCTTGGCAAAATACGCCAGAACTAAAGCTAATACCGTATAAAAACACCTACCCGATAGAAATAAGGAGACTTATCGCTGAAAAAAGAAGACAAAGGCAAAAATGGCAGCGGACAAGATTTCCTGCCGACAAGTCAGTCCTAAATAAATTGACTAAACATCTTAGCAAAGAAATACAACAATTTAATGATAGCTGTATGAATAAACGCCTCGGTGAGCTTACAAGTGATCGTAGAACTGATTACTCCTTATGGAAAACCCTTAAGAACGTAAAAAAACCAATAACGCAAATGCCTCCAATCAAAGAAGACAATGGTCGCTGGGCAAATAGTAACGAGCAAAAAGCCATACGGTTTGCGCAACATCTTGAAAACGTTTTTCATTTAAATCAAGACGACAATGAGGAAACTCAATTCGAGGAACTCGAACAGGAAGGTGATGTTTTTTGTATGAAACTTGCAACACCAAAAGAAATACAACGTGAAATTCAACACCTCCACAAAAAGAAGTCCCCTGGATATGATTTAATAACAGGAGAAATACTTAGCAATCTACCTAGGAAAGCAGTGATCAAAATCACAAACTTAATTAATGCTACATTCAGATTAAAACACGTACCGGATGTATGGAAAGTAGCAGAAGTCATAATGATACCAAAACCTGGTAAACCAACGTATGACGTGGCATCATACAGGCCTATCTCTTTATTACCAATAATATCTAAAATATTTGAAAAAATATTGCTTCGGCGAATAAAACCCATCATAGAAAAAAGAAATTTAATACCTGACTATCAGTTTGGCTTTAGAGAAAAACATTCTACGATCGATCAGGTACATAGAATTACCAACATAATAGAGAATTCATTGGAAGAAAAGAAAGTTTGCTCTACTGTTTTCCTGGATGTAGCACAAGCATTCGATAAAGTGTGGCATCAGGGACTCTTATACAAATTAAAACAAATGTTTCCAAAATATTTATCACAAATACTGGAATCTTACTTGATAGGACGGATGTTCAGAGTAAGGCAAGATGATGCTTATTCTGATTTGAAAACTATTAAAGCCGGAGTACCGCAAGGAAGTGTTCTAGGTCCAGTCCTGTACCTATTATACACATGTGATATCCCGGAAATAGAAAATGGCACAATAGCTACTTTTGCAGACGACACAGCTATCTTAGCTACTGGAGACACTCACGAGGAAGCTGTGGGAAAGGTCCAAAAGGCCGTAAACACAATCTATGAGTGGACAAAAAAATGGCGCATCCAACTTAATGACGCGAAGTCAGTACACATTGATTTCACAAATAAAAAATCGATATACCACCCAGTGTACATAAGTAACCATAGGGTACCATATGGAAATACCGCTAAATATCTTGGGATGACCCTCGACGCTAAGCTCCGTTGGAAGCCCCATGTCAAAAAGAAACGCGATGAGCTCGACCTACGCTACAAAAAACTGTACTGGTTACTTGGGAAACATTCTACTTTATCAGTACAGAATAAATTACTCCTATATAGTCAAGTCCTAGCACCCGTATGGACTTATGGTATACAACTCTGGGGTTGTACCAAAAAAAGTAACGTGCAAATCATTCAAAGATTTCAAAGTAAAGTACTAAGGGGTATAGTTAACGCACCGTGGTACATCAGAACAAATGACCTCCACCGGGACCTGAAAGTGGACTTTGTTGCCAGCGTAATAAAGAAACAGGCTGAAGCGCATGACCATAGGCTTCATCACCATGTGAATGTCGAGGCTATACAGCTCCTGGACACCACAGACACTATAAGACGGTTAAAAAGGACTAAACCTTTCGAACTAGTGTAGTGAACAATAGTGATATATAAAGTGCAATAAGTGCAATATTCTGAACACATGAACAAAGTGTTTTAATATTACTAGAGACAATAAGACAAGTGCTAGTGGACACTGCCTTAGTTTATTTATTTCCGTAGTAATTTAGGACAGATACAAATTACTTATTAGCCTAGGCTAGATTGTAATAAGAATGGTGCAACCTTAAAACGAGGGCACTATTATAAAAAAAAAAAAAAAAAAAAAGTAAAATCAATATTATTTTTTTTTTCAAAAAACGAAGAAACATATATTTTGATTGTATTTGTCTAAATATATAGCCTAAGTCGTTTAATAAATTAGCCAATACACGAAAATAATAAAATAGTACACCAGAAATGACCAAACTCTGCAAAATATGCAAATAAAGGTAGCAAATTTCAAAACCGTTTTTCGCGCGCGGCCGCAAGTGACCGCACTTGTTTTATTTTTTTCTGGGTACTATGTTACTTTTTCTATCACGTATTATAAGCCAAACACGTGGCAAATCGATGCAACTCGAATAAAAAAATAAAGTATCATTTTCTCCATACAAAAAAATAATCATCATTTTTTTTCTAAGAAACTATATATTCCAGAGATTTTTCGTAGAATAAATGTTGTTAGGCTAGTTAATATCTGTATCCTACAAAAAAATCAGCTTCAAATTCCGACTTTCATCCCTATGTCCACCTTTTATTGAACTGGGACCACTGTGCGTCACCGCAATTTGTCCAGTGCATTACGAATGTGGAACACAATGTGATCGGCTATAATTAGGTTCGTCAGACCCCAGCTGTATCCTGATGTTTTATGTAAATAAATATTTACTTGTAGAAGAAGCGTTGCATCTTATTTTTTTGACCTACTTTGTCACCTATTTGTCTTATACAGGGTGGTTCAAATTTTCTCTTCCATTCTTTTCACGCTTCACTTCACTAAATATATTTTTTTTATTTTATTTTTTTGTAAACGGACTAATATGGGGGGGGATAGCCGGGAAATCAACCCCGCACATATTAGTCTTGTTTCAATGGCGCCCAACTTTTGTGATCGGAACTAGTATAGTTTTGTTACACCAACAATTATATTTTTTTTTTCTTGGTTGTTTTGTTTGTTTTTTTGTGTTTTTTTTTTCGTGTAGCTACCGTATTTAAGATTAATATTGTGTGAAATGGTGTGAGTATTTTTTTGTGTAATATGTTTTGTCACACGCCGTTGACCATTGCTTAAAATTATAATGTTACACGTTGTAATACACCAAGAATTATTATTCTTTCTTCCGTTGGTATATATATATTTTAAATTTAATTAAAAATGGAACAAAGAGACGTTCTATTCCACAACCTCTTAAAGGTTGAATTAATTTATGAGGTTGCAATTCGTTCAGATACACCAGCAAACACTATCGTTGCGTTGCGTAAACAGTTGCGAAAACTAATCGCTGAGTGTCCGGCTGAGTCGATCGTCGATACCGATTTGGTTCCTGATGCTGAACTTTTAGCGGTTGGAAATGGCATTAAGGCCTTATCAGAGGTTTTGGATAAACTTGAGGAGAAGAAGGAGCGATACCTCCTGGATCGTTTTGGGGCCTTATATCGTCACTTGTCATCAAGGGTTTGGCGTATTAGAGCTACAGGTTTCGACGCACAAAAGGACAAATGTGTTTCGCAGTTGACCAAGCTGGAAAATAGGTTTAGGAGTTTTCTAGCTACGGTTGAGGGTTCGTTCCAGGAACAGCTGCCAAAACAGAGCACCGTGATTTCGGATAAGCTGGAGTTGCCTGTTGAGTGTTCTGGAGATAAGAACGTGGCAAAATGGAACGTAAAGTTTAATGGTTCGAGTGGCCCGCGCTCATTTTTAGAACGTGTTGAGGAGTTGAAACTGTCGTATGGAGTTTCAGACGTGAGGTTATTTAACAGCGCGGCTCAGATTTTTTCGGATCAGGGTTTATTATGGTTCAGGGGTATAAAGAACCAGGTTACGTCATGGTCGGAATTAAAAAACTTGATTCTGAAAGAGTTTGACCCGGTAGATTTTGACTATCGCCTTTTGGGTGAGATCCGTTCTAGGACTCAGGGTATTGATGAACCAGTACATATTTACTTTTCTATTATGTACTGTTTATTTTCAAGATTAAGATCACCTTTGAGTGACGAGGAGAAGTTGGATATTTTATTGCATAATATTCGACCTTATTTTTCTCAGCAGTTGGCTTTAATGGAGGTGTCTTCCTTGTCCGATTTGAAGGACAAATGCAAGAAGTTGGAGGCAGCAAAGCAGCGCACGGACTTGTTTACAGAACCAAGCAGGTCAAACCTGCTTAGTGCCGATTTTGCGTACAAAGGAAGAGGTAAGCCGGTTGCTTCGGTCTCCAACAGCATTGTCCAGACAAAGGAGACATGCAGACACTGCAATGGTCGTTCTTCACAGCCGTCTCATCGGGTAAACATTCCGACCCCCATTTGTTTTAAATGTGGCAAAGGCAATCACAATTTTAAATCTTGTAAGGGGTCGAAGGTTATGAGGTGTTACAGGTGTGGCGAGGAGGGCTTCACAAAGACTAATTGCCCAAAATGCAACAGTAAGTCCAAGGGTTCTGGTTCAAAAAACCAGATACCCAGAACCGAAGCAATGTAATTTCGCAGAACAAGTGTCTGGGAAATATGAAGATGTATGTAAATTTTGATTCTATTGCTTCGGTTCTGTTTTCTCCTGATTATAGTGATGTTCGTCCACACATTAAGTTCAACGTTAACAATTTTGAGATTTGGAGTTTGGTCGATTCAGGAGCTTGCTTATCAATTTTAGGTAACAACTCACACTTGCGTTTTATTGAGTTTGGGTTTAAGTTTCAAGAGTCTGGTGTTTCGTCTTGCAGTGTTGCAAATGGGGTAGTCATTGAGTCTATAGGTAATATTTTGATCCCGGTTACTTTTAAAGGGGTGTCGTTAATGTTATTTTGGGATGTGATTTTTTTAAGGCGTTCAATTTAGCGCCAGAAATTTTTGAAAACCTGGACTATATCCATACTCCTGAAATTTTTTTCAAGTGCAACACTGTTAGTACTGACACCGACCAAATTCACACAATTAAGGATTATGAAAATTTAACTACATCACTGAGGGAACTTGCTGATAGTTTGATTGGCAGGTTAGAAGAAATTTCTTCTGAATCTAAGGGTTTAGGCAGAACAACGTTGATAGAACACGTGATAGACACCGGAGATACATCGCCAGTTAGGACTAAGCAATATCCACTCTCACCTGAGAAACGTCAAGCTTTAAGTGAGGAATTAGATAGAATGTTGGCTTTAGACGTAGTAGTTCCTAGTGAAAGTCCGTGGAATAATCCAGCCTTACTGGTGAAGAAGTCAAACGGTGATTGGAGGTTCTGTCTCGACTGTAGGAAGTTAAATGCCATCACAAAGGGGGATTCTTATGCAATTCCATATATGCCTCAGATTCTTGACAGTTTAAAGGACGCTAGATTTCTTTTTTCAATTGATTTGAGCTCTTATTTCTGGCAGATCTTATTAAATGAGGATTCGCAAGAGAAGACTAGTTTCACGGTTCCTGGTCGAGGTCTTTATAAATTTAAGGTTATGCCTTTTGGTCTTTGTGGCGCTCCTTCTAGACAACAAAGACTCATGGATTTGCTTTTTGGTCATGTTTTTGGTAGTGATATTGAGAAGGGTATGGTTTTTTGTTATATCGACGACATTATTATTTGTAGCTCTGATTTTGATACCCACCTATTGCTGCTAAACCGTGTCTTGGAGAAATTAAAATTTGCTAATTTAACGATTAATAAAACTAAATCCAAATTTTTTAGAAAATCATTAAAATATTTGGGTTATATTGTGGATGAATATGGATTGAGAACAGACCTGGAAAAGGTCGCAGCTATTTTAGATTTTCCTACCCCTACTACTACTAAGGAAGTAAAAATATTTTTGGGTACTTGTTCTTGGTACCGTAGATTTATCAGGATTTTTTCAACCATTGCTGCTCCTTTAAATAAACTGACGAGCAAGGGTAAGAATGTCCCTGCTTTTGCTTGGAGTGAGGAAGCCGAAGTAGCTTTTAGTAAATTAAAAAACGCGTTAGTTTCGGCCCCAGTTTTGGCAGTGCCTGATTTTAGTAAGCCTTTCGAGGTTCATGCTGACGCTTCAGCTTATGGAATAGGAGGGATGATCTCACAAAATGTCGACGGACATGATCATCCGATAGCGTACGTCAGTCGTTCCTTATATAAGAACGAAAGGAATTACAGTGCCACTGAGCGGGAGGCCTTAGCCGTTTTATTTTCGGTCGAAAAATTTCAAGCGTATTTGGGTTCTCGTCGATTTAAAATTATCACTGACCACTCGTCACTTAAGTGGTTCATGAACTTAGAAAATCCCTCCGGTAGATTGGCTCGTTGGGGTTGTAGACTGTCTCAATTTGATTTCGAAATCGAGCACAGAAAGGGCACCGACAATGTCGTTCCGGACGCTCTGTCTAGGTTAATGAAAGTTGATGCGATAGACGGGTTGATTCGGGAGTGAGAGATGAATGGTATGAAAGAATTTTTAATGGTTGTAAAATTTTTCCAACCAATTTTCCAAATTTTTGTGTCAAAGATGGCAAATTGTTTAGATTTTGTAAAAGCAAATACAATTTAACTAGTGAGTATGACTGGAAGGAGGTGATTAAAAAGGGTTTTAGGCAGGTAATTAAACAAAACCATTGTGAGGCTACAGCTGCTCATTTAGGAGTATTTAAGACACACAGACGATTGTGTTTGACGTACTTTTGGCCTGCTATGTACAAAGACGTGGTTGATTTTGTTAAAAATTGCGATACCTGTGCAGCTTACAAACATTCCAACAAGAGTACACCTGGTTTAATGGGTCAGCCTAAAGTATGTCAAAGACCCTTTTAATTAGTTTGTACCGACCTAGTAGGACCCCTACCGCGTTCTCGGTCAGGTTACACCTTTTTGCTAGTGGTGACTTGTTGCTTTTCAAAATATACGTTACTATTTCCCTTGCGTAGGGCAACTGGTGCATTAGTTGCAAACCATTTTGAAAAAGTTATTTTGTTGCATGTAGTTCCGGAAACCGTAATTGCTGATAATGGTGCACAATTCACGGGATCCAAATTTCAGAGCGTTTTGAAACGTTATGACGTCCCTAACATGCACATTACTCCGCGTTATACACCTCAGGTAAACCTCGTCGAGAGGTACAACAAGACAATTATGACCGCGGTAGCGTCGTACGTAAAAGACAATCATAGGACGTGGGATGAGCAGCTGCCTAAGATTCAGTTCGCAATGAACAGTGCAGTTAACGAGTCCACAGGGTTTTCTCCTTTCTTTTTAGTACATGCGCGCGAGCCGCTCATAAATGGCTCGTTTTACAAGGATTCCGATAGAGTATGCGGTTGGTGTGCCAAGAGAGGAATATGCAGGAAATTTTGGTTGTTTGGGGGAAATATTTGATCAGGTGAGGGAACACTTGTTGAAGGCACATGCTGCGAATAGTACGCCTTATAATTTGAGGCGAAGAGCAGCCAAATTAAATGTGGGAGTCATTGTTTGGAAGCGAACATTCATCCAAAGTGATGCAGATAGCTTTAAAATGAAGAAATTGGCTCCTAAATTTGAAAAGTGCAGAGTGAAGCGTGTGTTGTCCCCGCTTGTTTATGAGTTAGAGAGGCTTGATGGTCATCCCTTGGGGTCGTGGCACATCAAGGATTTTAAGCTGTAAATTTTGATTTCGGACCACAATTTTTTTAGTGTACTAACATGGAATTTGGTTTTACACAAGAGTTTGTTTGAGTACTGACGAACAGATTGCTGTTTCGTTAAAAGATTGTTAGTGGAAGTATGTAAGGTATTTTTTAGGAATTTGAATGGTGAATGAAAGGAAAAAAATATAGGCCGACTTTTTTCGAGATCAACCTTAGCCATAATGATTTATTTTTTGGGTTTATTAGTTATTAATATTGTTTCTATGCCCAAGTATTCTAGGGTTCATTTTTTTGATTGAACCCATTTGTTTTCTCTTGCCAGGTTTAGTAGGGATTGGGGCAAGGGCCGTGTTATCAAGGCAAGTATATTTTTCTTTTGGACGTTTTTTTTTCCTTTTGGTGTTTTCTGACGTTGATTCAATTACGGCTGAGGGGGTTACTGGACAGGTTCCTCGCTGTTTGTTTCTTTTAGGTCTTGCTCGCGATTCTTCGGAGCTGAAATCAGTTAGGGGGGAAGTTGTTGAGTGCATCGCTCGGGGTAATTGGACGAATGAAGGACTTTGAAGTCGACTCATTTTATAAATGAGCTTGCAGTTAAAACTGGTGAACCATCCTCGTAGTAACAAGGCTATTATCAAGCTTTCTGTTGGGGAGGGTTTCCAGTTAAATTTTGGATATTAATTTATAGAGCCACGGACAGAAGGGAGGATTGTGTTGTGTGTCCTTGGTGTCGGTTTAGGTTTGTTCAAGTTTTTCTCAGGTTCAACCGATAACGGAAGTTTGGTTATCCGGGGAAAATTTGGAAGTCATGTTATAAATGTAAATAGTGTGATCGGGTTAAGTCTTAGAGTTAAATCATTGCGAGTTTTTTTATTTTTGGTTAATTTGGTTTTACGTTGGTATTAGGAGATATACTTTTTCGTGTTTGGTGGTGGTTTCATTGGGGTACGCTGGGGACAGCGAGCGGTTCGTTTCTCTAGCTCACCTTTTCTTCTTCGTAGGGGGTATTGTAGCATAGTGGATTTTAAGTTGTCCACAGTTAGTGAAAATTACTTTCTGCGAGGCGGCGTAATGCTAATGGCACGATAGTTGTTTACGAGTTTTTGCTTTGTTATGCTAATTAGTTGAGACTAGAAGCGGCGTACGGTGGCAACGAGGTGACGAGTCAGAGCAAAATAGTCGTTCAGGCGAGAGGCCGTGTTCACTTGCATTCGTAATTGTTATTTTTTTATTCGTTTCGTGAGTTCTTTTTCTTTGTTTTGGGTCTTAAATATTAATGTCGTCTGGTAGAAGGTTTTCATTAATGTTGTGTAATATTTTCAGGACGATGTGAGATGAAGATTTTGTTTTTTTACGAAGATAAAAGGGAGGTGGGTTTGTTCTGAACAAACTTTAGGACAAAGAAGGTCAGTATTGTGTTGCAAATTGTTTTAAGTCTGGTTCTATAAATCGGGTTATTAGAGGGCTAATTATGTTTTATTTCTTTTCAGGGTTGTTTTTCCAGTTTTCATTTCCATTTTCTATCATTGTCCTCAATTTTATCATTTTCATCGGGTATTTCCTTAAAGTAGTCTGATTACGGTATTTTAAATATCTCGATTTAAGCACACTGGAATGTCGTGTTGAGCAATGGAGTTGGTCTCTGGAGTCAGTTCCCGAGGGTGGAATACCGATGAACAACGCACTTAATCGATTCGTTAGTGGTGAAGTTCCTGAACATGATTTTCGGAGTGGGTAGCCGACGCTCATCCAGGTCAGAAAGTCAGTACTTATTTACCGTGCCAGCCAGGAATTAATATGGACGGATACGCCCCGTCACCGGTTTCTTTTATTTCTGAATATTGAGTCATAATAATTGTTGGTGTAATTTTGTTATTTAGTATAATGCATTGTTTCCAGTAGATGTAACCTTTTTTTTACTTCGCATTAGCGTTGAACCCATCTGGTTAGATTATTATTATTTTTTGTAATGTGGGTAATTGTGTATACTGGTTCCGAATAGAATCTGCGCGGCTTTACCGCAACTGTTAATTTTATAGTTTATTTGTGTTGGAGGATACAGTAATTATGGAGGACGATAGGGTTAGTTATTCTAAATTGCATGTCAGAACCTAGAACATTCAAGTTATAACGCAATTTGTCCAGTGCATTACGAATGTGGAACACAATGTAATCGGCTATAATTAGGTTCGTCAGACCCCAGCTGTATCCTGATGTTTTATGTAAATAAATATTTACTTGTAGAAGAAGCGTTGCATCTTATTTTTTTGACCTACTTTGTCACCTATTTGTCTTATACAGGGTGGTTCAAATTTTCTCTTCCATTCTTTTCACGCTTCACTTCACTAAATATATTTTTTTTATTTTATTTTTTTGTAAACGGACTAATATGGGGGGGGGGGGGATAGCCGGGAAATCAACCCCGCACATATTAGTCTTGTTTCAAAATCAATTTTATTCTTTAATAACACTAGCCCAAGAGTCAGTGCAACCGAATCATGAACAGTTTAGCGACTCTGATGATAATTGTACTAAAACTAAAGTTAACTCCTGTTGTCATAACAGCTTAAATGTTAAATTACCTTTAATACAGTTACCTGTTTTCGATGGAAATTATAGTAAGTGGCTCGAGTTTCGAGACACGTTCAAGTCTTTAATACATGATAATTTAAAGTTGAGTGATATCAATAAATTCCATTATTTGCGTACGTCATTACAGGGTAGTGCTTCTGTTGTGATTAAGTCTTTGGAAATTTCTAGTGACAATTATTCTATAGCTTGGAAGCTTATATGTGATAGGTTCGATAATAAAAGACAATTAATTACAAACCATTTAAAGGCTTTATTAAATATAGACTCAGTACCTAAAGAATCAGAAAAATCACTTCGATATTTAGTAGATCATATTACGAAACATTTACGAGCGCTGAATACATTAGGGGAGCCAACAGATAAATGGGACACGCTAATTGTTTTTATATTTTCATCCAAGTTAGATTCCATAACATTGCGAAAATGGGAGGAATATAAAAACAATCTTACATGTTCACCAAGTCTTGATGAATTTAAGGAATTCTTGCGTAAAAAGGCTGATGTTTTAGAGTCCTTGCACCGAACCAGCAATCACGATAGCAAACCTGAAACACAAAGGAAATTAGATAAACAACAAAGGTCATTTGTAGCTTCTGCACACACAAATAAAGGTAATTGTATGATTTGTAATGGTGAACAACGTATATATTCATGTAAAAGGTTTCTTGTGCAATATTTGAGGGCAGTCAATTTTATGATGCATTACTTTGCACTCAAACATTGCGTCATTTATGCATCGGCGAGTGTCTAACGAGATCATTTTAAAGTGATTCAGTCTGTGACTGTACGACCGCACTTTTTTAGATATTCCGCTAGAAAACGCCAGGTGCCATAGAAAACGTTTTTGTACGCGTTCTAGACGCAACGAGTGTGTGGCATAGTGTGGACGCCAGATTACGCTACAATATTCCAATATGCTACAAATTAAGCAATTATAAAGCATGATTTTAGTTTTGCTACACCTAAATTGTTTAGAGTTCCTTATGACAAATCCCAGCATTTTAGAAGATTTTTTTTATTATATTATTCATGTGTGGTACAAACGTTAGCTTTCGGTCAAATGTAATACCAAGGTCTCCAATTGTGTCTAGCTCCGCAATCCTTACGCCGTCGATATAACAGTCTTGATCTATTAGATAATGCTTTCGCGTCTATTTGACATGGTAACATTTGCTTGGATTTAGCTGCATCTTGTTGGTTTGACACCACTGCACAAGCCTTTCTAGATCGCTTTGGAGGTTATAGGCATCATCTTTAGATTTGACTTCCTTAACAAATTTTAAGTCGTAATACATAAAGACAACAGAGTACCGAAAACAGTCAATAACATCAAGAAATTAAATAAGACTGGCCCCAAATGAGATCCCTGTGGCACGCCAGACGAGATATAGCGTAGGGCTGATCGAAAACGTTTATTACCACATAGAAAGATCTACCTTTAAGATACGAACTCAACAATGAAAGTAACGAACCGGTGATACCATATGCTCTTAGTTTACTAATTAATATTCCATGTGACACCCTATCGAAAGCCTTACTAAAATCTGTATAAACGACACCAGCCTGATATACCGAGTCTATTGTCTTTGTTAATAACTCAGTGAACAGAATCAGGTTGGTACTTGTGGATCTTGACTCTACGAAGCCATGTTGTTCCACGCTTAAGTACAGTTTTAAGTGATTTTGAATATGGGGGCTTATCAGAGACTCAAAGCTTTTAGCTACAGTTGATAAGATTGTTATGGGTCTATAGTTGGAAACTGATGGAGCCACTGATCAGCCTAACATTAAGAGCTGCAGTCAGTGGGAGTATGGTGCGTGGGAATTATTCCATAGGTGTGGTTAAAGGATGCAAGACTAACCTTTCTTTAAAGAGAGAAGCTGCACCGCTGGAGATCGTATTTTCCGTGTCTACGGATCCTCCTGGATGTTTCCTAGTCCAGCTTCTTCCTGTTCAGGTTCTTCTTCCACTCACTTTCCTTCGATTTTATTTGTTATTTATTTGCGGGTTTGTACGGCGCGGTGCGGGTTATTTTTCGAGGAAGTTACAGTGATACTTCACAGCAACGTTCAAGCGTGAGCGACGAGTAAGGAGCATGGATCCAGACTGATCTGTCCCTTCTAAGTGGGTAATTGCGGTGCAGCGAAAATTATAATAAAAAATAACAAGAAGAGGGTAGACAATTTGATACATTATCAAGTTGTCTTTGTAATTGCCATGTAGTGGCTCGAACATTGCCCCCGGCCTTAAAACCATCGGTTTTAAAGGAAGAAAATGAATAATAAAGAAGGCGCGGGGGTTGTAAATTATAGTTATTGGCATGGTAAAGGGCAAAGCCGTACGACTGGTCTTTTGTAAACACCGGTCGGGGTTTTCACTAAGACCACGCGACAGATTTTATCGTCACCATAATATACAGCAACGACAACGCTAAGTGGCCATTGAAGCGGTGGAGTGTTGTCTGTTACAATAACAACAACAGTTCCTATTTTAATCGGATTAGCTTGTGTATTCCATTTCCCTCGACTTTGAAGCTGATGTAAGTATTCATGCTTCCAGCGTTTAGCGAATGAGATGATCATTTGCTCGAGTAACTTATAGCGGCGTAACAAATAATCAGTATCTGTTTTCTCGTTATATTTCGGTAAGAGTTTCAAGGGGGTGGACATCAAGAAGTGCGATAGGGTAAGGGCACTGAGCTCAGATGGATCTTCACTCAGCGGCGTAAGCGGTCGCGAATTCAAAACACATTCTATTTGCGTTGTAACAGTCACTAACTCTTCGTAGATAAGCAGCTGCGAACCGATTACTCTGTATAAATCATTTTTGAATAATTTGACAAATATCTCATAATGGCCACCGAAGTGTGGACTACGAGGTGGATTAAATTTCCACAATATTCTATTTTGGGCGAGTTCATCAGCGAACGCTGTTTGATATGAGTCCGATATTATAAAATGTTGAACTTCTGATAACACGGTCCTCGCAGCTTTAAATGTGCCTGCATTATCAGAGTACATGCAATGAATTGAACCTCTTCGCGATATGAAGCGTTTGAAAGCAGATATGAAAGAATTTGTAGTCAGATCAGTTGTTACTTGAACACATGAACAACATGAACTGCGCGAGTGACTAAGGATACGAATATGCATAGGTATGATTTTATGGAGCGGACACCTCGTTTCCTGTAAGGTACAATTGTGATAGGCCCACAAAAATCTGTAGCCGTATGCGTGAAAGCCTTGGTTTCATTCACACGGCACGCGGGTAAATCTCCCATTAGAGGGAAAGACGGTTTAGGTTTAGTTCTAAAACAAAAGTTACATTTGTGCGTAATTTCTCGAACAATATTACGGCATGATAATATCCAGTACTTCTGACGCAATATGGACATGAGTGCGAGCGGTCCAGTGTGACAGTTTTTGCGTTGATAATGCGTAACTAACAATTCGACAACGGAATGTTTACGCGGCAATAGTATTGGATGCTGCTGTTCGTAAGAAAGTTTCGCATGGCGTAGTCGACCACCGACGCGAATTAAACCATTCTCATCAAGAAATGGAGTTAATTTAATAATAGCGTTTGAGCATTGTTTATTAGCGGTTAATTTTTGTATTTCATTAGAAAAATAGAACATTTGAAGCGCCTTCAAAAGTTGAACTTCTGCGTGGTTTTTCTCTTCTGCGGTTATGTTAATAGAACGTGGTAACCTTTTTATAAAGCGGTATACATAAACAATTGTGTTTAAAAGTTTATTCCATGAAGAAACTCGCAAGGATAATACTAGCAAAGGATGAGGTTCGTCGTTATCGGTAGCTGCGGCTAGCGATACGACTTTCATTTCAGGTAAATCATCGTGAATCGAAATATCGCTGACGGATGTGATAGGCCACTCCCCGACTGCACGCTGCAACAAAGCTGGCCCGGAAAACCAAACTGAATGAGCGATCAGCTGAGCAGGTGTTAGTCCAGGAACAAAATAAAAATATTTGACGGGCAGATTAGAAATAATTTTAGTAATGCGAGTCGCTACAAACGTTTTAAAGCGATGCGGAGATGAATGCACCCAATGTAGGGTGACCATGGAATCGGTAAAACAATATACATTAGCTATAGGATGACGCGAGTTATACGTATCAATTAAGCAGCGGACAAGCTTAGACATCAATAACACGGTGCACAGCTCAAGTCTGGCCACTGACACAGTCTTGAGAGGGCTCACCTTTGACTTTGCACATACAAGTGAAATAATGGCATGTTTATTTTGATTTTCGACCTTAAGGTACACAACACATCCGTATCCCTTTTCACTCGCATCGGAAAAAGCAATTATGGACACCTTATCATTAGGTGTCGTCACACCTAGGTGGCGTTTGAAGCGGAGCTCCATGAGAAGTGGTAATTCTTGTATATATTTTGTCCAGCAAGTTATGACTTCTTGCGGAGGTTCGTCATCCCAGTCTAACTTTAAAACGTGTAAGCGTTGCAAGATTAATTTAGCGTGTAGAATAACCGGTGCGATAAGACCGAGAACATCAATTTGACGGGCGATTACAGACAAAATATTACGTTTAGAGCACGGTCTATCGGCCAACATCACTGTGAAAGAGAATTCATCAGTGGTAGGTGACCACTGGAGGGCGAGAACCTTCAGGGTTTGCGGTGATTCATCGAATTTAATATTTGTATCATAGCGGTGAGATTCGGGTAAAGACTCGAGTAATTCAGTGCAGTTACTTGACCATTTTACAAGCTCGAAGCCCCCGGCTGTGAACATTCCCAGCAGTTCGTTCTTGAGCTGGTGAGAGTCCTCGACGGTTGGTACAGAGTAACATAAGTCGTCAGTGTAACAGTTACGACTGGCAACATGAGCGACGCGTGGAAAATAATTTGCGAATAACTCTAATTGCGAGATATGGGCTACTTCGGATACCGAAGCAAACGCGGTTAAAAACATAAGCGGTTAGCGGTGACGCGTTATCAAAACGGTATAAAAACTTTTGATATTTTCTATGTTCGTCAGATACTACAATTTGTAAAACATTTGCTTTAAATCCGATGTGAACGCGATTTCAAATAAGCGAAAGTCAAGTAAAATTGTAAATAAATCATTTTGTAAATTTGCGCCAGTATAAAGAATATCGTTAAGAGAAACGCCAGTATCAGTTTTGGCGCTCGCATCCATCACCATACGAACTTTGGTGGTGGTCTTATCAGTGCGGACGACAGCGTGGTGAGGTATATAATAATAGCTTTCAGACCGGTTGTCCTCAGGCAGCGGCGATACATACCCTTTAGAAAGGTATTCACGAATAATTGCATTATATTCTTCGCGGAAGTCCGGGCAGGAATCGAACCTGCGCTCGAACGATAAGAAGCGTTTTTTCGCGGATTGATAAGAATCTCCTAACACTTTAGGATCGCGCGCGAAAGGTAATGCGACTGTATAACGACCGGAAGAATTGCGAGAAACATTTTCAATAAATATTTCTTCACATTCTCGAGCGGCTGGACTAAGTGCAGGTTCACATGAGACCTCCTCAAGTTGCCAGAATTTTTGCAATACGGAGTCAATCGTTGGTTCCGCCTCGAAAAAAGAACACAAAGAGATCGCGGTATTATTATTTTCGCAAAGCGTAGATGCATTTCCAATAAGCATATAACCAAATATCGTTTCAAACCCGGTAGGAGTGCCTGGCGGTCCCGTTACACGTCCAAACAATAAAATGTTAGCGAACAGCTGAGCGCCGATAAGAATATCTATATCTCTCGGTTCATTAAATATCCGGTCGGCGAGAGTGACGTGTCGAAGATGCGATAACGTAGCTATATCTATTGGTACTGTAGGTAACTTATCAGTAATGCGGTCTATGACGCATGCATCGAGCGAAAGCGAGACATTTTTGCCTATTTGGGAAATTAAAGTTAAGTTCGTGGCACCTTTAATAGGGCTAGGCGAGGAACCGATGCCTTTTACAACGGCGCGGGAAACCCTTTTAAATATAATATTTAATTTATTGCAACAAGCTGTGGTTACGAAATTACTTTGTGACGCTGGATCAACCAGAGCGCGCACAGTTTGTAAACGGTTATTAGCTTCAACAACGTTTACTTGTATTGTACCTAACAAACAGGTTTGATTGCGATGAACAGTGGTAAACGAGTTACATAATGCTATGTTTTGAGAGGGTTTCGTGGATGAGGAATGCGCGTTCGTCTTATCTGCAACGATAAGAGATGTGAGTGAATCGCGTTGCACAGCTGACGACTGATGCAGAGTGTCAGCGCGTGCGGTGTGTAGTGGGGTAGCCTGTGACGTCATTTGTTTACGACAAAGCAAAGAATGATGTCTACCGTTACAAAACCGGCAGTTATGTATCGATTTGCAGGAGGAGTTACGTACTTGGGCAATTCGTGCAAGATTTATGTTCTTTTAAGAAGTTAAAGCGGTCATTAATTGAGATTTTAAGAAATTGCGGACATTTATATAAATTAAAATGCTCCGTTTGTTTGCAACAAATACAATGATTATTTGCAGTGACCAAGGCGGTTGTGGATTTTTGGGAGAATTTATTTTGAGGTTCAATATAATTGCGTTAACTCGAAGGACCCGCGGTGCGTTCTAGAATCTTCGTTTGTTCACGAAGAAAAGTTACAAAATCATCATACGATGGCATAGAACTATTGCGTAATTGCATTTCAAAAGATTTTGCGGTTTCCGAATCGATCTTTTTTAACGAAACATACAGAAGTATAAAGTCCGATAGATCAGAAATTTTGAGCGATATTAAGCATGCGACAGCTGAACAAAATTTGTCCATAAATAAGTCCAAATTTTTTGAAGTTGCGGTATTAAAAGATTTGAAATCGAATATCTGATCCAAATAAGAGGTAGCTAAACTGCGTTTATCCTCGTATTTGTCTATCAAAGTTTGCCAATTTATATTGTAGTTCTCAGCATTTGGTGCAACCCCGGTGCAAACGGAAAGTGCCCGACCTGATAGTTTGCCCAACAAATATTGAAGGCGTTCGTTGTCAGTCAAATCAGGGTGTTCATGTACAGACTTTTTAAACGACTGATAAAAGATAGGCCATTTTGTTGGCTCACCCGAGAAACCGACTAACTTTTTTTTTTTTTTTTTTTATTGCCTTTATAGGTAAACGAGCTAGCGGCCCACCTGATGGTAAGTGTAAACTGCCGCCCATGGACTTTGGCAGTGCCAGGGACACAGCCAAGCCGTTGCCTACCGTGAAGTGAGTACTCTTTTTAAACCTCGTTAAAAGGAGGACATGTCGTAGCGCTCGGGAAACACCGCCGCAGGTAATTCATTCCAGAGTCTGCACGTGCGTGGTAGGAATGATCGCTGGAAGCGTACCGTGCTGGACGTTATCGTTTCCAGGTGATATGGGTGAACCCTGCTGCGGTGTCGAGTTGTACGATGGTAGAAAGGTGACGGTGGTACCATGTCAAACAGTTCCTCGGAGCACTCCCCGTGGAACAGACGGTAGAGCACGCAGAGAGATCCAAAGTCTCTCCGTTGCTCCAACGTCCCCAATTTGTCCGTGAGATTGGGATCCCCGACGATTCGAACAGCACGTCTTTGGAGGGAGTCAAGAGGATCGAGTTGGTAACTGGGCGCACCTGCCCACAGGTGAGAGCAGTATTCCACGTGCGGCCGAACCTGTGCTTTGTAAAGTGCAAGTCGTTGGCCGGGCGTGAAATACCCCCTGGCTCTGTTCAGAACGCCCATCTTTTTACTAGCCAATTTGGCTTTACCTTCCAGATGACTCCCAAACTGGACCTTGCTGGAAATATCGACGCCGAGGATTCCAATACTCTCGGAGACACGAAGGGATACCCCTTGGAACTGAGGCGCTACGACAAAAGGGTCCTTCTTTGCAGTGAACGCGCACACTTGTGTCTTCGTGGGGTTGAACTGAACTAAGTTCCTTTCGCCCCATTCGGAGGCACGCCCTAGAGTGTACTCGACTTCAGACACAAGGTGTGATCGTCTTTCTACCATTTCGCACCGAGGGATATTCCGATGGCTAGTATATCGTGCATCAACCGTGCTGTCATCCGCATAGCAATGCATGCCGTCTGTGGACAGCAAGTCATTGATATGCAGGATGAACAGCGTTGGGGAGAGCACCGAGCCTTGTGGTATGCCAGCATTAATGGTTTTGGTCTCGGAGCAGGAGCCGTCTACGACAACTTTGATGCTCCGACCATCCAGAAAGCTAGCGATCCATCTGCAGAGTCCCTCGGGGATTCCATACGATGGTAGCTTCGTAAGAAGGGCTCTGTGCCAGACCCTGTCAAAGGCCTTAGCGATATCGAGGCTCACGGCAAGTGCCTCGCCCCCGTCCAAGGCTTCTGCCCAGTGATGTGTTAGATACACAAGAAGATCACCAGCCGAACGGCCGTGACGGAAACCGTACTGTCGGTCGCTGATCAGCTGGTGATCCTCCAGGTACTGCAGTAGTCGGTGGTTGAGGACTCGCTCCATTACCTTGGAAAGCAGGGATGTTACCGCTATTGGTCTATAGTTTGACGGGTCCGACCGGTCACATTTTTTGGGGACCGGTGTGACGTGAGCAACCTTCCACGAAGATGGAACCCGATAGCTAGAGTATGAAAGACGATATAGGCGCAGTAGTAGGGTATAATTGGGGGTTCTGGATCACTTTCTTCCTCGCTCCGCTCGGAATGTGATCCAGAACCCCCAATTATACACCCGTAGAATGTGATCCAGAACCCCCAATTCTCCACACGTAGAAGTGGAATCATGTGTTCTATGATCGCTCGAACTGCAAATGTTGCTTCGATATCGGTTCGTCACCATACAAGTTTATAATACACACACCGGACCGGTAAAACAATTGGAGATCCTATAACAAGCGCTCCACTGTGAATGAAACTCAATACTCAATTTATATTATGAACTAAATGTATCGCAGATCGTGTTAGTAATATATTATTGGAGCTTCTACGTGTGGAGAATTGGGAGTTCTGAATCACATTCTACGTGTGGAGAATTGGGGGTTCTGGATCACTTGGAGCTTCTACGGGTGGAGAATTGGGGGTTCTGGATCACATTCTACGGGTGGAGAATTGGGGGTTCTGGATCACATTCTGAGCATAAATATTCATAGTGTATAAATTTATTTTGTTTTTTTGATAAAGGAAAAATATTATTATTACAGTAGAATTGGACATTTGTTTTGAAATTATGAGATTTGATTGATATGACTGCAGCTGGCCCAGTGGTGTAAGCAGCGACCTCGAATACACGAGTACGCTAAGTGTCGTGATTCGATTGCCACGCGAAGCAATACTTTTGAGTGATTCACAAATCATAACGATTTGGAATCTGGATGTTAGTTGTCTCCGTCAGTTGCTTTGTTTTTTTTTTTTAATAAAGTTAACTAGTTCTGAGAGAGTACATACCACTTCCTTTTTAGAAAATCGTCTCAGGTATACGCGACAGAGTGGCGCCGTCGTCGTCAAATAAGGAAAGTAAGGATGCCATCATACTGAGTAAGTAACTATCAATTAATATTAGACTCTATTTACCTTTAACATAGAACTATTTTTTTAGCACACATATCAAAATCGCTTTCTCACTTTGCTAGCGATTTGTAAGTATAACCAAACGCTTAGAAATGGGATATATAAATATGACTGCAATTAATAATCTCATTATACTTAGCACGCATCCCGAGTACTTTCAACTTTTTCTTTAACAATATTATTGTGAAACGTAGAATAACAAGTATGTACGTATAACTTAACAATTATTATTTATATCGAATAATGATTTATAATATCTAATATTAAATTTAAATTATGAGTGAAATTTTATTCATGGTGTTCTTAATTTTAGGTCGATCAATCCATTTGATTCTGACTGTGAAATACCGGCATCTCAGTTAGCACCGCCGGTTGAGAAAAAAAAAGCCGGGGAAAAAAGGTTGGCGGCAAAACAAATAAACCAAAGAAAATTACCAGCGCTCCAGTAGTAAAGTCGAGATTTTTCGGGTCTGACACGGAGTCAGATGGTGATTTACAAACGCCATCGACATCGACCAAAAAAAGGAAGCTGTCGGATTCAGAGGTATGCTATAGTCTTTTTATTTGTAAATATTCCCCTTTTTAATTTTCCATTATATTTTTTAGATATTAGTTCACATACCTACTGATAGATATTCTGAATACGATTCCCGGTTCAGTTAAGATTAAGTTTAAGGTCTTTTCATGCATTTTCTTTTTTAATTTTTCTAATGATAATCATTTTTTTAATTTCAGAACGAACAAGAATTTTTTTGGGGAACCCATCCGAGCGGCTGCGTTGCGGAGCTTTTTGTCAAGACGTAACGGTTCCGGTTATACACTCCAACGGGATCCCACCCGGCAGGGCAACTACTACGTGGAACTGCGTGTTTACAACACTCGGGAAGCGAAGGCGTTCAGCACCGACCGCTGGAAACGCGCACTAGTCACCTTCAAATCGGCTGTTGATGATAGCAGTCCGGTATGGAAAGCAGTCACAAAACTAGTGACAACTGCTAAAGAAGATTATCGGAAGATACAGCCGATACTCTATCAATCAAACGTTTTTTAAAACAGGTAAAACATTTAGACAAGTTTGTACAATGATTTTATCAGTCTTATCTTTATTCTAAATTGTTTTTAATTTAAGTAAGTACCTATGCATAAAGTCTTTTATTGGTCTTTCTTTTTAATGTTTCTTTCTAAAATTAAAATCAAATGTTTATTTTGCACTTTTACAGGCCATTATTTTTAAATTAGATGACTTGAAATATAATCTTGCATAAGTACTTACTTATATATGTTTATAATAATTATTTTGTGTGATTTCTTTCAGTATACCAAAAACCAAAAAACTAAAAACCAAAAACCAAAAGCCAATAAACTCGAATTAATGAATCTCAAAGATTAAAAAATTATACCAGAAATTATGACCTTGAATCTTTAAGTACTTAATGAAGCCAGATCAGTAATAATGACCTTGAACTTGAAATAATATTGAAGTAGCTAACGTTCTAGACCAGTAATTTTGATCTAAATAAATATATAAAAGATTTATTTTCGGTGAATATAATTAAGGTTAAATTTAAATATAAATATGAAGTTTTGTCCAGATTGTAAAGTTTATGTCCAAAAAATATTCTATCTATCTATCTATCTATCAGCCACAGAAGTCCACTGCTGAACATAGGCCTCCCCCATAGATTTCCACAATGCACGATCTCGTGCTGACCGCATCCACCGACTCCCAGCGACCTTCACAAGATCGTCCGTCCACCTAGTCGGGGGTCTTCCCACGCTTCTTTTTCCCATACGTGGGCGCCACTCCAAGACTTTCATGCCCCAACGGCCATCCGTTCTTCGGGCCACGTGGCCTGCCCATTGCCACTTCAACTGTGCAATCCTTCTAGCTATGTCGGTAACTTTAGTTCGTCTACGGATTTCCTCATTTCTGATTCGATCACGTAGACTAACCCCGAGCATAGCTCTCTCCATCGCACGTTGAGTGACTCTCAGCCGCCTAATAAGCCCCATTGTGAACGCCCACGTCTCGGATCCGTATGTCATCGCTGGCAACACGCACTGTTCGAAGACTTTTGTCTTCAGGCACTGAGGAATATTGGATGAGAAGATATAACGTAGCTTCCCGAACGCTGCCCAGCCGAGTTGGATTCGACGAGTGACCTCTTTCTCGAAGTTGGACTTACCTAATCGGACCAATTGTCCCAGGTATATATAATCGTCAACAACTTCGAGGAGAGAATTCCCAACAGCAATCGGGTACGGTGCAACATGGACATTCGACATGATTTTAGTCTTATCCATGTTCATGTTTAGACCCACTTGTTGAGAAACTCTGTTGAGGCCTCCGAGCATTGTACTTAGTTCCTGCAGCGACTCCGCTATCACCACAATATCATCTGCAAATCTAAGGTGAGTGAGGTATTCGCCGTTGATGTTGATGCCAAGTCCGTCCCAATCCAACAGCTTGAAGACATCTTCCAAAGCAGCGGTAAACAGTTTTGGAGAGATAACATCTCCTTGTCTCACTCCTCGCTGCAATTGGATAGGCTCAGTGGTCTGGTTCTGGATTCGAACTGACATAGAGGCGTTTCTATACAGACACTTCAACACTTCGATGTATCGCTGATCAATGCGGCATCGCTGCAGGGAATGAAGCACAGCCCAAGTCTCGATCGAATCGAAGGCTTTCTCATAGTCCACAAACGCTAAGCATAGTGGCTGGTTATACTCCTCGGCCTTCTGTATAACCTGCCGCAGCGTATGTATGTGGTCCATGGTGCTAAAGCCTTTTCGGAATCCGGCTTGTTCGGGAGGCTGGAAGTCGTCAAACCTGCGTGCAAGACGATTCGTAATGACCCTCGAGAACAGCTTATAAACATGGCTCAGGAGCGAGATGGGTCTGTAGTTCTTCAGAAGGGTTTTATCCCCTTTCTTAAAGAATAATATCACCACGCTCCTGTTCCATGCTTCAGGCGTTGTTCCTTCAAGTATGACGGAATTGAAGAGCCTCTGGAGGACTACAAGTACCGGCTTTCCACCCGCTCTCAGAAGCTCTGTCGTAATTCCGTCATCCCCCGAGGCCTTATTGTTCTTGAGCTGTTTTAGGGCCATTACAATCTCATACAAGCTGACGTCCGGGATATCTTCGGTATAATGACGGGTTAGTCTGGATCTTGGGTCTGAGTCCAGACGAACAACTGGTTTGTGGGCCGAGGTGTATAGCTGTCCATAGAACCTCTCGACCTCTCTCAAAATCTCGGGTCTGGACGAGACGATGCTGCCACAGTTGGTCTTCAGCTTAGTCAACTGGCTTTGCCCAATAGACAGATCTCTAGCAAACACTTTGGAGCCCTTGTTTCGCTCAATGGCCTTTTCAATGCATGTGGCATTGAAATGCCTAGTGTCGCGTCTAAGAGATTTGGAGATCTGCCTATTCAGCTGCCCGTAATCTGACATATCAGCTGAAGACTGCAACCTCATGTCACGTCTTTTATCCAAGAGTTTGAGAGTTTCGTCGGAGATCTTTTTAGGTCTTCCCTTACGTCGGGCCTTATAAAACTGAGCTCCGACGGTATGGGCAGCTTCCACTAACCCGTTGTTCATATCGTCCACCGTAACGCAGTCCCCTAGGCAATCGAAACGGTTCTGTAGCTGCAGCTGAAAGGCTTCGGGGTTTTGGATATCAGCAGGGTTGGGACGGAGCGTAGACCTCATCAATTTCAAATTTTGTTCAAAAAATATTCATCACATAAGAAAAGTAATATACATAAATCAAACTGTTTGTTGAGTACTCAATTTGATAATGTGCAAATAATAGCTACTGCTTTTAAAAATAGAATTGCTAGTTACAGATTAAATTCAACGATTGGAATTTGAATGTTCAACACAAATACCAGATAAGACAACTGCATATTGTTTGATTATAAACGATCGACTTGTGGAATACAAACCTCTCAGCAACATTGTGCGCAGATTATCATGATTGCTATTGTGGATATTCAAGGCTTCAAAACAGAAACAAATGAATTTATAACAAAAGAAATCGCTATATTGTATAATCAAAAATTACAAGTGTTTTTAATTAAGCCTCCATTTCCATTTGAAAAATTAACGAAACAAGAAAAAAAACAAGTTAGTTGGATTGAACGTAACAGAAAGATACACTGGCACGAAGGATTTATACCCTATTCTAATTATCAGAATTTGGTTATAGATATTTTACGGGATAAATGTATTTATGTCAAAGGTTCAGAAAAAGTGTTGTGGCTAAAGCATATTTTAGAAAATTGTAATTTGAGTATATTCAATTTAGAAGATGAAGGTTGTTCTAGTTTGATAAGTTTTTATGATCAATATAAATATTCCGAAGATTTATATAACTGTATTTATCATGACTCTGTATGTGCTTTAAAAAATGTATTGTGCTTTAATAAATGGTGTATAAATAATAAATTATTTAAATAATTATTTTTCTAGTTTAATTTTCAAATCTTCTATCCCTACCAATCAAATAACACTCTTCATAAGTTGCTGGCTACAGCAATACGATATCATTTCACTTTTATCATTATCTGTATGAAGAACTATATAGTGAGTGAACAGAACATGTCTCAAAATAAATGTAGCCCTCGTTATGACATCTATAATACATATAAAATGCGTGAAATTTCGTTTACACATTATTGGGCAACAGCTAATTCAAGGAGAAATTTGGTGATGGAAATGGCTGAAGCCGGTTTTTTTTATTACCATTTGCGCCAGAAAAATTATCTGTTCCTATTCCATGTGATAGCAAAAATACTAAACCAATTGCTAATCTCTATGATAAATATAGATACGTGATCCACTATGTTCACTTACAAGAATGTTTAAAGAATGGTCTTATATTATTAAATATCCACAAAATTCTATCATTCACCCAAAAAAAAATCTTAGAACCATACATAAATCTCAACACAGCACTAAGACAAAAAGCTAAATCAGATTTCGAAAGAGATTTTTTCAAGAAGCAAATAATTCAATATTTGGTAAAACGATTGAAAACAAAAGGAAACAAGTGGATGTGAAATTAGTTAATGTTTGGAGGGATAGCTTTAACAAGACCAATAAAATAAAGGGAGCAGAAAAATATGTGAGCGCTCCTAATTTAAAAAATATGGCTATTATTTCAGAGGACCTTGTTGCTATTCAATTAGAGCCTGCTAAAGTTGTTTTAGATCGACCGATATATATTGGTTTTACAATATTAGAATTATCAAAGTGCCATTTATATCAATTTCACTATTCTGTAATGAAAAAAATGTCATAAACCTTTGTTATACAGATACTGATAGTCTCTTGTATTTAATACAAACTGATGATTTTTATAAAGACATGAAACAAAATATAAAATATTTTGATACTAGTAACTTTGAAGAAAATAATATTTATGGTATTCCGAGAATGAATAAACAAATACCCGGCTATTTTAAAGATGAGATGGGTGGGGATGTCATTATCGAGTTTGTTGGCTTGAGGGCTAAATTATACTGTATAAATAGTTTAAACAGTATAATTAAAAAGGCTAAAGGAGTTAAAAAACCTGTTTCCAATAAACTAACAATTGAAAAATATAAAAATACCTTGAATAATGATATGAATCTTAGAGATACTATGTATGTCATTCGATCTAAAAATCATAAGTTGTATACACAGAAAATTAATAAATTAGTACTTAATGGAAATGATGACAAACGTCAAATTAAACAAAATATAATGTTTACTGTACCTTGGGGTCATCATCGTACTATGTTTTAAGCGATCATTTTGTGACTATGTATTATATATTGACTCTGTACTTACCTAGTTTTACTACTATTTACTACTGTCTACTATTTACTTTCGTTTATGTTTATAATGTTACAATAATGTATTATTGCTTAAAGAATAAAAAACAACATTTTAATTTTAGTATTGTTTTGTTTTATTTTTTCATTGTATGCCTCACGTGTAATAAATATACTAATAGAAAATTAGTACATTTATTAATAATGAAGTACTTATAACCTG